>JBBBDQ010000732.1:560000-920000 GCA_037127315.1 Ascarosepion bandense
TGTGTGTAAAGATGTCAAGTCCGTAAACGGATAGGATAATCCAAAAAGATCAAATTAACATAAAATATTAAGCGATAAATCTGTAAAGAGAGGTCCATGGGTATTATCCAATGGTATTATCCATGGGTATTATCCATGAGTATTATCCAAATCAATAGGATATACATGAAGGATAAATCAAGACATCACCTAAAGTGGTTAAAAATACTTAACCCATTTAAACGAGGTAATATGCTCATTTCCTCACACCACGATTTTATATATATATATATATATATATATATGGGAGGGTGATATTTTGATTACCTACCTACTGTTGTACCATTTGGGTCTGACGAGCCGCGATAACATCAAAGCGATGAAATATATATTATCCATTGTGATAAACGAAAATCCTTTATAAATTATATTACTCTGTTAAATTAAATAAATGAATTTAACATTGAGTTCTCTTAAGTTCGTCTCTTTTGGAATTTACCTGTATTACATACCAAGTGTACTATGTTTTATATATATATATATATATATATATATATATATGTGTGTGTGTGTGTGTGTGTGTGTGTGTGTGTGTGTGTGTGTAAAGATGTCAAGTCCGTAAACGGAGAGGACAATAAAAAAATCTATTTACTATAAAATTTACTATATTTACTATATTCAGAGAGCTGAATGGATATTAACCAGAACAATATCATATACATAAAAGAAAACTCAACTCATCACTTAAAGCGGTTATAGATTATAATTTATTTCGATGGGTAAGTTTTTCTTATCCATCATCTTCAAACCGCAGAATACATTTGATTTAATTAAGTCTGAACTTTAAATAAAGGGGTTCCAAGCCGTATGACCCGCAAATAAATTTTTGTGTGTTAGATTATTGTTTGGATTAAGGATGTAGATAAAAGTAGGACGATTAAGATTGTCATTTTAACAATAGGAAATTATTCAGCTTATAAATAGATACGTGTTTGGAGGAACGCCTGTGTCATCAGTACACTGCTATATGGCAGTGAGACATGGACACCGTACGCCAGTCAAGAGAGGCTTTGAACACCTCCAGCGATAGAAGTATCCAAGTTACCCAACACCGAGGTCCTGTCTAGAGCCGGTCTGTCTACCATTTGGACACTCCTTAAACAGCTCAGACTCCGCTGGCTAGGCGATGTCCACCGCATGCCAGACAGTCGCATTATAAAAGACCTCCTGTATGGAGAGCTGGCCTCTGGAAGAAGACCCACTAGGCGATCACAACTGCGGTATAATGACATCATAAAACGCGATATGAAAGATGCGGGCATCAAATCGGAGTCATGGGAGAGTGTAGCAGTCAACCGGTTCAAATGGAGAGGAACCCTGGCCCAACAACTTAAATCAAGGGTGGATCAAGTAACACAAGTCGCCATTGAGACACGGGTTCGAAGGAAGCAAAATGACAGCTCCAACAGACCAGAAAGAAAACATACATGCAGCCTCTGCAACAAAGACTGTCACTTCTGCATCGGTTTCTACAGTCACAGATGCCGATGTTCCAGCCAAGCAGACAACTAGGATGTTACCCATGGTCAACCCTGACCGACAGAGGCCTTCTGCTAAATAAGAGATAGAAAGTAAGAATAAAATGAAGAAAAAATTGGCTTCAAATTGAGATTGAAAATACGCTTCACGAGGCTCAGAAGCCTCAGTGTTAGCGATGTTATTGATGTGACCGCACAGGTTTACTACGACCACGTTACGCCAAAAGTACCCTCGACAATCTAATTGGGGAAAGTCTTTAAACACTCTTTTGTGTTATAAATAGACGAAATCAGTTTTACTGCAGACTATGGATTAGCATCAACTTGTCGATATAACCGTAGTGATGCATAATTAAAATCCATCTTATTGGGTTTAGTTATAATCAAAGATTTATTACGACGTATGAATTGATCACACGAACACGCTCGTGCCTTCTTTGAAATTCAGCATGGCCATCGCGAGTATGAACATATACATCCAAGGTCAAATCATTAACCCTAAATTTTAGGGCGATATTTGAAGAATGAGAGGAATGTTTTGAAATCAGAGCGAAAAACACTTTCATTTCCGCAACGATCTTCTCCCTCTTAATAGACAAAAGACAACAGAAGTTCAGTCCATCACATAAAACAAGAGTTCAGTAGTAAACAACTGGTATTTAGATTAAACCAAAATGACCTTATTATGGAAACAGACGAACTGCCGAACTTTTACTTATTAGAAATTGTAGCTTCTTTTGATAAGTTGCTATGATGTTTTCCAGGAAGCAGCATAGACATATTCTTCAATGACAAACAAATAATGTCCAAAGCGTATATTTCAAAATAAGACAAAAAGCTTTGACAAATTTTTTTTTTTAATCGTATCACACCGAGCAAGGCGGTAACGCCACTGATGTGCAGGGGGCTATGTAATAGTGAAAAGATTGGAAAAGAGAAAGCCGGAAACCACATCCTAAACAGGGAACAAGGGATGAGACTCTTCACCTGTTCAATAGACATGGGTGGTGTGTAAACCGGGCGATAGATAGATCTATCTACTCCAATTGAAAAAAAAAAAAAAAGTGAGAAGACTGGAAAAGAGAAAGCCGGAAACCACATCCTAAACAGGGAACAAGGTATGAGCCTCTTAACCTGTTCAATAGACGTGGGTGCAGTGTGAACCGGGCGATAGATAGATCTATCTACTCCAACTGAAAAAAATCCAAAGTGAGAATATTGGAAAAGAGAAAGTCGGAAACCACATCCTAAACAGGGAACAAGGGATGAGCCTCGTAACCTGTTCAATAGACGTGGGTGGAGTGTGAACCGGGCGATGGATAGATCTATCTACTCCAAATGAAAAACAAAAAACAAAAACAAAGTGAAAAGTTTGAAAAAAAAGAGAAAGCCGGAAACCACATCCTAAACAGGGAACAAGGCATGAGTCTCTTCACCTGTTCAATAGACGTGGGTGCAGTGTGAACCGGACGATAGATAGATCTATCTACTCCAACTGAAAAAAATCCAAAGTGAGAATATTGGAAAAGAGAAAGTCGGAAACCACATCCTAAACAGGGAACAAGGGATGAGCCTCGTAACCTGTTCAATAGACGTGGGTGGACTGTGAACCGGGCGATGGATAGATCTATCTACTCCAAATGAAAAACAAAAAACAAAAACAAAGTGAAAAGTTTGAAAAAAAAGAGAAAGCCGGAAACCACATCCTAAACAGGGAACAAGGGATGAGCCTCTTCACCTGTTCAATAGACGTGGGTGCAGTGTGAACCGGGCGATAGATAGATCTATCTACTCCAATTGAAAAAAAACAAAAAACAAAGTGAGAAGACTGGAAAAGAGAAAGCCGGAATCCACATCCTAAACAGGGAACAAGGGATGAGCATCTTCACCTGTTCAATAGACGTGGGTGGAGTGTGAACCGGGCGATAGATAGATCTATCTACTCCAATTGAAAAACAAAAAAACAAAAACAAAGTGAGAAGATTGGAAAAGAGAAAGCCGGAAACCACATCCTAAACAGGGAACAAGGGATGAGCCTCTTAACCTGTTCAATAGACGTGGGTGGAGTGTGAACCGGGCGATAGATAGATCTAACCTGTAACCCCTGCACAAGTCATCAGTTGTATTTTGCAATTTTACAATTTCACCACAAATAAAATTAACGGTCAATTTATTTCAGCAAATAAAGAAAAAAAAATATTTTCATCTATAGTCTGAATGAGCAATTGTATTTTTTTTCTTAGCATTGCTTAAATAAATTCTGTATTTATAACCGTTTAATTAAGTGTTGGGCTTAACTGTGCTGATGGGTTGCAATACAGCGAAACAGATCTGTCTGCGGATTACTATTTACGCTCTCGCACTCCGATTGAGCACTATGGAGGAATGGTAGACTTAAAAATACAGTAGCTACTCAAGCATTCACGCATCGTTCATTCAGTAAAGAATTTGAACACTCTAAACTACTGGCGTATGTTTACATTGCATATAACACGCTAAAGTCTGCCTTCTTTTACCGAGCGACCATATCTCGGAGGTAGAAACATCGACTGATGTTAATTCGGTCGAGTTTCAATCCTGAAAGAGATCTGTCTGCGACTGACTATATATATACACTACCGGACATAGTTATTGGCCAACCCAGATTTTTTAAATAAATTATGTATTTCATACTATTTTAAAGTGGATAATTCTAATTCTAAATGAAAATAGAATGGTTCTTTTGTTATTATTATTTTGCAAAATTTTACAAGGCAAAGAAACAAGGAGGAACTCATCCGAATCACCCTAAATTTTCTTCATTCTTTCATTGATGAAACTGCAATATAGGTAATTATTAAACATTTATAAATCCATTTGATGCACATATTATTGCGCAGTATTAAGAAAAGAACCATTCTATTTTCATTTACAATTATTCAGTCAGTGAGTTAAGTGCTATACGTGATACACGCTTGGCTGATCATGTCTCGAAAGAGACATAACTGACTGGGCAGAAGATTATCCAGCAGTAGGTTGCCATTGCTTTCTGCGGTAGACTGGTTGCCGACCAAGGCTATAGAACCCAGTCTGTCCTGCTATTTGACTCATAGCTAGAGGGGAAAGAAATGTATTATATTATTATGTAGTAATTAGTGGGGGATCGGTTTCCTATTGTTATTAAGTAATAAACTGATCCCCCACTTTGTGACCAGTAGAAGCCTTAATCATTATTCCAACTATTATATTCAGTCAATCAGTTAAGTGCCATACGTGATACACGCTTGGGCGATCATGTCTCGATGAAGAGACATGACTGACTGGGCAGAAGATTATCCAGCAGTAGGTTGCCATTGCTTTCTGCGGTAGACTGGTTGCCGACCAAGGCTATAGAACCCAATCTGTCCTGCTATTTAACCCATAACTAGAAGGAAGAGACGGATTAATACCTTTCTCAAGGGTATTTGCGCGTAAGTGAATCCAAATTACAATTATTCACTTGGCAATAAAAACTAAAAGATAGTATGAAGTACATCATTTTTAAGACAATGGGGTCGCTTAATAATTATGGCCGGTAGTATATATATATATAACGTCAAAAAGAAAACTAAGTGTACAGGGATTTACTAAACTTATCTTGCATATAACACAAGCCCTAAGTAATGGAACAGCCAGTGAGGATCGAAGTTAATAGTAACTCATCTAACGAGACAAGCATCCAAACAATTTCAACACGTTGAAATATTATATAAGATAATCTATTTAGTAAGAATTGCAACAACGTATATATTTTAGTTATATTTGATATTTTACACACACGCACACGCACACACAGGCACACTCAAACACACACACACACATATATATATATGTGTGTGTGTGTGTGTGTGTGTGTGTGTGTGTGTGTGTGTGTGTGTGTGTGTGTGTGCAAAAATAAAAACAGACTCTATTTCATGGTTAAGCGGAAGTATAGATCTATCTATACTTCTGCTTAACCAAGAACTTAAGTGTTTTCATTTCCACATATATTTGCATTATTTTTATATACATAGATATTTAGAGTTCTACCAGAGAGTTATCATACCACTTTATGTACAGGACACTCCTTTGTAATATTCTGTATCTACACCGCATGTTTTATATATATATATATATATATAAAACATGCGGTGTAGATACAGAATATATATATATATATGTGTGTGTGTGTGTGTGTGTGTGTGTATGTAAATGTGTGTGTGTCTGTGTCGGTGTGTGTGTGTGTGTACTGTGGTAATTTTGGCATATAATTATATAGATATAATCTCCCTTACACCTGTTTCAATAAATCCCTCTCAGTATATGTATTTTTGTTTTTGTTCTTTATATCATATATTTACATTAACCTATATATATATATATATATATATATATATATATATATATAAACACATACACACACACACACACACATATATATATATATATATAAGAGAGAGACGCACAGAAACCAGTGTATTGAGACGACTGATAGCTTAAACGAAAAATACTTAATACAACCTATTATTTTTAATATGATGTCATTTAAAAACAATTTTCCAACAGAGTCACGAGTTTCATTCACGAAAGTGTTCCGGATGCTTTATGAAATTTTTCTCGGGACTGGACATTAAAAGTAAAATTGCTCTGTCATTATATGACTAAATTTATATACCCGGCGGTCTCTTTACTTGTGGTTCGGGCCGGCCACATATTTACGTTGGAACGACGTTCATCCGCATATGACATATTTATCGCCCCGTAAATTCTGTTTATTTAGATAAGTTTTTGGGCGGGAGCAGGATATTAAAAGTGGGGAAAAAGTAAATGCAACATCGGCTTAACGGAATTTCGAAACCTATATGAGGAAATATGAATATCTTCTTAAAGCATACGCATATACACGTAGGTATACATACCGATCGATGTTCTCATGCCTATCTCCATATATATATATATATATATATATATATATATATATATATATATTCTAAACATATGCTGTTAAATATAAGAGAAAATGAATGTCTATTATGTTTAATCATGAGCCGTTCTAAACGTCGTATTTTGGTTTTAATTTCAGTTGTAAATAAAGACAAAAATTCTCCAACATTTGGATAATTATTTATTGACTTGCTTCTAAGTTTTCGGCTCACATGAGCCATCTTCAGAGTGGTTATTTAGACTGAAATATAATAACATCCACTATCTCCCGTAGACTTGCATGTCATCTTTCTGATCAGAGTACAAGTAAACAACATTTCTCTGAAAAACATAGACATGTAGGTAATATCAGACAGATTTTGGTCAACAATAAGGTGATCCTTACTCATACACACAGTAAGAGGAACCTGCAGATATTGGAGGCCATGTACATCAAATCAAAACAACCAACACTCAATAAAATCACCTTTAAATCCGGACATAACATATTACATTGCATTTGACTACATGGTTTTGTTGTCATTTCGCGCTATCACGCTGTGTGACGTCATAGAACCACATTGCAAATTTGAGAACTGCGTTTATTATTTTTGGTAACTATTGCCGTTGCCAAGCGGAGTTTTATGTCAACACAAAATAAAATCGTCGGTGATGGTGGATGTTATTATATTTCAGTCTAAATAACCACTCTGAAGATAGCTCATGTGAGCCGAAAGCTTAGAAGCAAATCAATAAATAATTATCCAAATGTTGGAGAATTTTTGTCTTTATTTTTCAATTAAAGCAATCGGTTGTCTGACCGTACTGATGATTGAAACCCGACCGAATTGGCGTCAGTCGGCGATTCTACCTCTGAGCTATGGGCGCTCGGTAGGCAGATTTTTAACGAGGGCTTGGAAAATCTGATACTCTTTGGACAGATTAAAATCTAGAGGAAGAGATGGAAATAATTCATGACATACTTACTAAACTTGAGTAAATGGATTGTTGAAGAGGGCTTAGGAGAAATAACAAAATTACAAAATTTATAAAGGGGTATAAAAGGCGGGTATTTGTGAAGAGATACAATCGCCTTCCTCTTACGACACATAAAAAAAGAAGAAACCTCAAATCTGAATAAATTTTAAACCAATCCATTTTTTAAATCATTTTATCCCAAGCAAGGGGATAAAGCAACTAAGACGCAAGTGGAGCACTACTAGTAAGGAAACTAAGAACACGTTAGAGACAAAAAAGACAGTCAGAAAAACAATATTTAAGGAAACAGAAGATAAAATTTACTGTGATCAACGATGGGGACTTAGAGAAAAAAAAACAGAAAGGAAAATTATTTAACATCAGAAAAAGACAGTTGAAATTTCTATGACGAATAATGAGGAAAGAGAGTTTGCAAAATCTGATATTCACAGGGCAGACTGATGGCAAAAAGTACAGAGATGAACAACGTACAATTAAGAGTTTGAATAAATGGATAGCGGAACAAGATTTAGAAGAAATAACAAAAACAAAAAATTAAGGACAGGAAGTTGTGGAGTGACATGTTCACGTACATTCTAAGAGGACATGGCATATAAAAGTACTTTTGAAACATATTATACTTCTTTTTTTTTTGTAGATTATCTTATCCTATTGCATAAACGGTCTTTTATACTGATGATGTATGACAGAATAAATATAATCACTAGCTAGAGAAAAAAAATCTATATAATAACATTTCAATGCGTCTTATTAAAACACTATTAGTTAAATGCCATACGTGATACACGCTTGGGCGATCATGTCTTCAAGATTATCCCGCAGAAGATTGTCCCGCAGTATGTTACCTTTGCTTTCTGCGGTAGATTGGTTGCCAGCTAAGGCTATAGAAACCCATCTGTCCTATTATTTAACCTATAAATGGAAAGAAGAGATGGATTAATACCTTTCCCAAGAGTATTTGCGCGTACGTGAATGCAAGGAAATCAGCTAGAATTCGAACTCGGTTCCCTGATTTTTGGGCTGGTGGGAATCATCATCTCAGAAAAATTATACTCAGAAGAGCCTGGATATGAAGAACAGTGTACCGAGTCTGCACCACCTCCGTTGCAGTATGGGGTAGATTAGTGTTCACCACCGGGGACAGTGCGACCAATATTTGGGGAGTTTGGGCAATTTTTGTCCTTGGTCCTTTCGCACGCGTTCGGGCTCTCCACATTAAACCTTGTGTTACATCGATGTTTCAATCGGGAGACGAGGCAAATATTCAGAAGGAATATTCTGTTTTCATTGACAAAGTAGCCAATACTATTCGAATTAACACTTTTCTTTAGTCCCTGACTATCGGAGAAGGGTCAAAGTGTAGTATCTGTTCTCAGATACTCACTTCCTGCTCGCCGGCCTGGAAGCAATAACCAGCTAAGACTAGCTTTTGACCAGCATTGACAAACTATGACCAGCTTTGTACCCATTTACGTCATAAGCAGGGGCTGGGTAATTTTTTACCAATGGCCTGAGCGGACGGGCTCAGGTTCCCTACATTAAAAACTGACCTTGTGTCACAACTCACTTCAGTGGGGGAGTAGTGTAATTATCAAGTGTAATATCTGTTCTCAGATACTCACTTCCTGATTGCCGGCGTGGAAGCAATGACCAGCTAAGACTAGCTTTTGACAAGCAATGACCACCTAAGACCCATTTACCGCATAAGCGTGGGCTGGGTAATATTTGACTAATGGCCTGAGCGTAAACGCTCAGGTCACCCACGTTAAAAACTGACCTTGTGTCACAACTCGTTCCAGTAGGGGAGTAGGGTAAATATCAAGTGTAGTATCTGCTCTACTTCTGTAATGGCAAAGATAATATCAGCCGTTTATTTAAAACTTAATATTCGGCATTTATTGACCAAGAAGCCAGTACTACCTGAGTTAATACTTACTTCAGTACTTGGTCATCTGACAAGGCTCAATGTGTATCTGTTGCCCTCATTTCTGATGGTAAAGTTATGTTAGTTCTTTCTTTATATGGAAATATGTTTTACTTATGTATCTTCAGTCCTTGGCTATCAGTAAACGACCAAAGTCTTGTATCTGTTCTCTTTTGCTAATATTTACCATTAGATAACATCAGCCGTTTATTTATAAAGAAATATTCGGCATTCATATGATTGAGCAGCCAGTACGCGTCGAATACTTTTCTTCAGTCCTAAGCCATCAGACAAGGATCAATATGTATATGTTCTCATATCCCATGGTAAAGTAATATTAACCGGTTCTTTATAAAGAATTATTCCTCATTTATAATTCCGACAGTCTTAGGCTATCAGAGAAGGATCAAAGTGTAGTATCTGTTCTCGGATACTCACTGCCTATTCGACGACCAGGAAACAATGACCAGCTTAGAATGGCTTTTGAATATACTCTACTTTCCTTAGGTATGTTAAGCGCTACATTTTTTATATTGGTCATACTCTGAATTTTTTATGTATGTTATGCATTGCTTATCTTAAATTGGTCATACTCTGCTATTTCATTTCCTATGTTATGTGCTAAGTTCCGTACATTGACCATACTATGTATGCTATGCACTGCTCTCCTTATATTGTTTGCTTGCGGCCTATCACGTTGAATACACCGGTTCTCGCTGGATCACCGAAGTTAAGCAACGCTGAGCCTGGTCAGTACTTAGATGAGTAACCTCTTGGGAATACAAGGTGCTATAAGTGTATAGTGACGGATGTACGTTGTGGCGCAGTAGAAAGAGAAATAGGTGAGCCGAGTTCGAATTCCAGTTGAATACCCTGCATTCACTTAAACACTGGTACTCTTGGGAAAGGTATTAATCCGCCCCTTCCCTCCAGTTATGGGTTAAATAACAAGGGTAGGACTTGGGGACCCTGCCCTTAAAAACAAATCCCTATGAATCTTGATAAGACAAAAGTATTACTAGACACAAAATTTAGATAAAAAACAATAAAATGTGGAGAAAAAAAAGGTATCACCAGCAATAAAAAAAAATTTAGTTGGCAATAAATGACCCGCCAAGTTGATTTGCCATAAAACAACCAACCAACCTTATATTGTTAGTCCTCTGATTTCATTAAGAACGTTATGTTTTTTTTTTAACTTAGCATAGTCCTAATCTGTTATCTTTATGTAGGTTATGTTGATATTTCCTTAGATTGGTCGTAAACTGCTTTCCCTTCCATTTACTTGCTTTCCCGACAGCTACAATCTCCAAGAATTTAAATGTAAAGTCAGTAGTCATCTCCTATTTCACTAACCTGCATCCTCTCTCTTGCTCCTTTCTCTGACCACTCTACTCTCATTAGTATTCTCATCTTTCTCTTACCCATTTCCTGACACCCCCTATAACCTGTCACTCTTTCTCATAACATTCCGCCTATGTAACCCCTGCAAAACAGTGACAGTAAAATGCCTTGCATGGGGCGATATGATTATAAAATAAGTCATGCGCTGCTTGCTTTATATCTGATATACATTGCTTTCCTTAGACTGGGTTTAATCTGCTCTCTTTATGTATGTTAGGCACTGCTTACCTTAAATTGGTCATATTCTACTTTCCTGGAACATGTTATTAGCTGCCTTCTTAGACTGGACATACACTGCTCTCCTTTAGTATGTTATGTCCTGCTTTCCTTAAAATGTTAGTACACCGCTTTTCTAATGTATTTGCACATGCACTGGTTTACGTACATATGTGACCCTGCGTTTCTTTGATTGGTCATACTTTGCTTTACTTGTGCATGGTTTATACTGGTTTCCTTAGAGTGGTCATACTCTGCTTTCTTTCTGTATGTCATCCACTAATTTCTTTAGATTTTGACATACTCTGATTTCATTAGGTATGGCAAATCCGCTGTCCTTATATTAGTCATACTCTGCTTTCCATATCTATGTTTGTTACGTCTTAATTTGTAACAAAAGAAAAAAAAATATTGATCAAAACTCAGAGCTAAATCATAGACAAATATTTAATTTACAAAACACAAAATAAAACATTTTACAAATATAATATTTTTACTGGCAGAGTGACAGTTAAGTGTTACGAAGGGGAAAGAAGGAGTCAAAATCTTTAACCAGTTAACTTAGCAAAGTAGTTTAAGTGCTATACTTTATGGAAGTCCTCAAATGTGTTTATAAAGAATAATTTCTAGTATGTTCAATGAAAGACACAATATATATTTATGCAGTTAGTTTCATGAGGTTCTCTTTCAGATTTTAGTTGGTCGGCAACTTTTCTTAGAGATTCTTTCGGCTGGATGCACAGATACACGAATCAGGCCGAAATTGATAATGTCAGCAAATCCTATTAACACTCTCTACTACGCTCTTCCCAAAATGTATTTTGTAGGGGCTAATGCCTAATTTGCATATTCTAGAATCCTTTAGAATTCTCTAGATTTTACTGGAATATTCTACAATCTTCCAAAATATTCTATTCTTAATTTTTCTATTTAACGACTACTTCATCAATTAAAACATTTTTGTAATAACAAGTAGGACTCAGGAGAATCCCTTACTACAAATTTTCAGACATTATTAACTAACAGTATAGCCCGGCGTCGCTCGTGTGTGATGAAAGCTTTAAAACTAATCCATGGTCCTGGAGCTCAGACTCTTTGGACGTTTGGCACGAAAGACTAAAAAGCAATAGTTGTTTCCAGTTATAGCGAAACCGTAGACTGAAAGAAAAATGAATGGACGTAAGTCAAATTTTGATTTCCTGGTATCGATATCAAATAAGTTTTTCGTCGTAAAATGAAATTTGAAGGCTAAATAAGTCCTCTGCGTAAATGATATCATGGCTAAGACTAAGAACTACAATTATACCTACTTAGAACCAAACCCGAAGCAAAAACTAAAATAAAAGGGCTGAAAAAATACACACATACAGGCAGATAAACAGACACACACATAAACATCTTGCTTTATATATATAATATAAACAGCTTGCTTTATATATATATATATATATATATATATATATATATATATATATATTATCGATTTTCTGCACTATTGTAAGAACTGCAACTTTGAAACTTCTGAATATCGTTTCTTATGTCTTTGTCTATGAGCGTATGAAATTTAATTAAAGTCGGACCACTCCTTCTGTAAACCGATTTTTTCGATTATCGATTTTCGATATTTATCGGGGGTACCTCGACACAAAACCTAGCTAAAAACATTCGCAGACGCTTATAGTACAACAGTGTATATTTTCAAGCCGTTTCGGAGTCTATAGGTAACTGACACACACACACACAAACACAGAGACAAAGTTCCATTTATAAATAAGTTTAGATATTATTGTGGTAGATTTTTTATTTGTTCCCCGAAGGTCTTTACCCCGCCAAATCTTTCCAAAACATCATTATTTCCGTGCAAATGTAAATGCTGTACTCAATTCGATAATTGCTTATTGACGAAACCTACCTTTTTTCAAGTTAAGGGCCAGAGAAATATCGAACTTCTTTTCGCTGTTTATCTCACCCCGTAACCACGGTTCAAAAATGCTTTTCACTGCTGAATGACTTAACGCGTAGTTTGCCAATTTTTCGGCCTTTTTAATTCCTTTTTGAAATTACTACGCTGAAATTGAGTTCCGAAACCATACAAATCGCGGAGTAATTGTTCAAAGGAAGTAAATAGGCCGAAATAAGTATCCTATGCCTCAAGTCATTCAGCGGTGAACCAGAACGGTGAGATATAGTCCGTTTTTCTATGGTCGATATTATGAAAAAAGGTAGGTTTCTTTAATAAACAATTATCGATTTGAGTTCAGCATATAGATTGGAAAGGAATTAAGGATGTTTTGGAAAGATTTGACGGGGTAAAGGCCTTCGGGAAACAAATAAAAAATTTACAATTATTGTTGTAAATAAATGCCTCATCGTAACAATGTTATGCGCTGCTTTTCTTTATGTATGTTATATTCTTATTCCTTTGATTGGATTTACTTTTCTTACCACTAGCAGTATAGCCCGGCGTTGCTCGGGTGTAATGAAAGCTTTAAAAACTAATCCATGGTTCTGAAGCTCAGACTCTTTGGACGTTGGCACGAAAGACTAAAAACTTTCCAGTTAAAGCGAAACCGTAGACTGAAAGAAAAATGAATGGATGTATGCCAAATTTTGATTTCCTGGTATCGATTTATACATATATATATATTATCGATTTTCTGCACTAGTGTAAGAACTGCAACCTTGAAACTTCTAAATTTTGTTTCGTATTTGTTTGTCTATGAGCGTATCAAATTTGATTAAAATCGGACCCCTCCTTCTATAACCCGATTTTTTCGATAATCGATTTTCGATATTTATCGGGGGTACCTCTACACAAAACTTAGCTAAGAACACTCGCAGACGGTTATAGTACAACTGTGTAAATTTTCAAGAAAATCGGTCCAGCCGTTTCGGAGTCTATAGGTAAGGGATACACACGCACACAGACACACACACGCACAGACAAAGTCCATTTATAAATAAGTTTAGATTTAGATAAGTATATCATCCACCTCTTTCCTTATGTATACTAATAACTGCTTTCTTTTGTTGTTCATGCACACCTTTCCTTAGGTATCTTATTCGCTGCTTCATTTAGTTATGATATGAACTGCTTTCTTCTGTCTCTGTGAGTATTAAAATAGTAAATTTGGAAAAAGACGGTTGGAAGCAACGACAATATGTCGACCGATTCGTATTTGTCACTCTCCTGGCATATTATTTTTTTTTTTAAATCTAAGTAAAAAAAACTTCTCTTTTTCTTACCTAAAGACATAGATTTATTTACTTGTCTGTATTTCACGTTTATTTACGTCGGCCTGTTTCAGTTATATTCATATCTATCATGTATAGTTTCATTTTGCGACTAGACCCTAAGAAAATAGAAAGTGACGGAAATAAATGTCTAGTTTATTAATCATCACGATAAAGTGAATGTAGGCGAAAGGTTGATAAAGACTGAAATTATTTTCGGATTTGCTTCGTAATTATGAAGCGTTATAAGCGTTTTTGTTAAGGTATTGGATGATAAGTATAATATCAACCGTTTTCCTAAAAAGAAACATTTAGCATTCATTGACTGAGCAACCAGTACTGCTTTCGTTTGAAATCTATAAAATATTTTGGTGCTTACGTATTATCGGGAGGACCTTTAAAAAAACGACTCAAAAATTAAAGTAAATTATTTATTGAAACGGTTAAAACAATAAAATAACATTACATTTGTAATTCCGGAGGCCAGAACGTCGCAATTGCTTCCAAAAGTGACTCAAAGACATCAGTACAGGCAACATGCTTCCGCCACATGAATTCGGCCAAATACGACTCCAAATGGTGACGTGCAGTGCCACAGTGCTTCTTGTTTCGCCACTTTGTCGATCCCCATAGGCGTTCCACTGTCTGCGTATGAGCCCCGGTGTTCGAATCCACAAAGTTGTACTTGTGGTTGACGTTGAGGTGATGAAAGCCTGATTTTTCCAGAAAAAGTAAAAATCAAAGGTCCTCCCGATAATACGTAAGGACCAATATTTTTTATTAAAACAACTTTAAGAAAACCAAATTCTAAAGTCCAGTCGTTTCTACCAGTCTCTCCGATATTTTTTTTTTAATCATCTCACCCCAAGCAAGGCATTCCACTGCCACTATTACGCATGGGGTTAAATAGGAGAAGGTAAAGAGAAGGAGTGGTTAGACATAGGGAATGTTAGGAGGACGGTGACAGATGAGTAAGGATAGCGAGGATGAGGGTTGGGCAGATGGGAAGAGTGTTTGATAGAATGGAAGCAGGTTAGTGTGTTAGGAGGTGTCTATTGAGCTTACATTTAAACTCCTGGAGATTGTAGCCTTCGGGGAAGCAATCATGTGGAAGAGAATTCCACAGTCGGGAAGTGCGAGGAAAGAAACTGTTGGAGTAGAAGTAACGGCTGCATTTTATCGGTTTCACTGTAAAAGGGTGAGATCTAGTTGCTAATCTATTATCACGTTCAAATTCGTATTTAAATTATTAGTGAAGGTTTTAATTTGAAGTAATGTGGAATGCAAACATTTTCATCATGACATAATTTTCTCTCTGAATAGCATGTGCTATCCATTTTAGACGTCGCTGCTGTTGGTAGTCCGCAATTGATATGCTTTCTGTTACTTAATGCTGTTACTTTATTTGTGAATCTTTAGCGTCTGTTTGCTCAAAGAAGGATGATTTTGCTAAGACGCACAGCTTTGAATCGCTCATAACCTTTTTTCCTCCATTAATCTGAAGAAAGCGTTTGTATACAGCTGAAAGCTTAAATATTTCTGAACGGGTTTAGAGATATGCATGACACCTATATGAAAGGTTCGATATGACGGGGCTATTTAAGCACATTAAAATCTCTGTTATGTAACTGCAAGGAGGTTCGGATTTTGGAAATAATAATAACAATGGTCTTCGCTATGAACCTCCATGCTCATTCCCTCACAACCATTTTCATCATTGATTTTAGAAATCGATTGTATACAGCTGGAATTTAGATATTTTTGAACGAGTTTGGCGCAGTGCAATATAAGAGTCTCGAACTGGCGAGTCTATTTTATATCATCAAGTCCTCTGTTAAGTAACTAAATGAAATTTCGTTTTGTTTTTTTTTGTTTTTTTTAATCATATCACCCCAAGCAAGGCCATAACGCCACTGAGGCGCAGGGGGTTACCTAAGAGTAAAGAGATTGGAAAAGAGAATGTCGGAAACCACATCCTAACCAGGAAACAAGGGATGAGCCTCTTCACCTGTTCAATAGACGTGGGTGGAGTGTGAACCGGGCGATAGTTTAGTCTATCTACTCCAATTGAAAAAAAATAAAAAAAGAAAAGAATGAAAAGATTAGAAAGGAGAAAACCGGAAACCACATCCTAACCAGGAAACAAGGGATGAGCCTCTTCACCTGTTCAATAGACGTAGAAATAATAATAATGATGATGATGATGATGATGATTGTCTTCGCCAAGATCCTCGATCTTCACTCGCTCACCACCAATTTCGCCCTTGGTCTTAGAAGTCGGTTGTATACAGCTTAGAGCTTAAATATTTCTGGACGGGTTTGATGCCATGCAATGTAAGAATCTTGATCTGACAATTCTACATAAGATCATGAAGACCTCTGTTAAGTAAATACAAGAAATTACTGTATTTAGAAATAATAATAATAATAATAATAATAATAGTCGTCGTTATGATTCCCCATCTTCACTCGCTCACAAGCATTTTTTTACCACTGATCTTAGAAATCGGTTGTATACAGCTGAAATACAGGATGTGCGTTGTGATGCAGTGGATATCGGCTCGGAACGAGGAAATCAGGGAGCCGAGTTCGAATTCCAGTTGAATTCCTTGCTTTTACTTACGCGCAAATACCCTTGAGAAAGGTATTAATCCGTCTCTTCCCTCCAGTTATGGGTTAAATAACAGGACAGATTGAGTTCTATAGCCATGTCTACCAACCAGTCTACTGCAGAAAGCAACGGCAACCTACTGCGGGATAATCTTCTGCCCAGTCAGTCATGTCTCTTTCGAAACATGATCGCCCAAGCGTGTATCACGTATGGCACTTAACTGACTGACAGCTGAAAGCTTAAATATACCTGAACGGGTTCGGAGCTATGCATGACATACATATGAGAGACACTGACGGGGCAATTTAAGAATATCACTGGAGCTTTCACGTTGATGTTTTTTTTTATTTATCAATTTGCGGTGTTGGGCGAAACTAACTTTTTTATATCCTATTCTATGTTTGATTTCCTTTTCTACAATATATTGCGTCCTATTTTTGATATTGATGGTGATTATTCTACTCAACATCGTTTTTATCCCAATTATGATTACCTATGCCACCAGCATAGCTTCCTTCATAACCGGTACATTGTCCCAAGTATTGAAAGCACAATCGTACTCTTCTATTAGTAGATGCATTTAGGATGTTGTAAGGAATGCTTAGATGACCATTACCCATCTAATGATATCTGTGTTTCTAAAAATTAAGTCCATAGTCTAAGAAGTGAGAAATGGCTAGGACGTTTTCTCGCTGTCGTACTCCTGACGAGTTTTAAAAGTTTCTTTCATAGGAACATCACCAGACATGTACGATTCTGTAGATCGATACAGTTTCTCTATTATATTAATGCCTTCCTTGGATATGGAGCCTGTAATGCGGTCTCAAATGGATTAGAAGACGTCTCTATTCCTGTGGTCATATACTTGTGTACCGTAACTGTACAGATTTTCATTAGAAAGTTAAGCAATTTTTAGGATTTTTTGAGGTCATATAGGCAGTCATTGCATCTCTTATCAGAACGAAATCATAACTGGGTAGTAATTTGTTGAAATTCATAAGACGATGAGAACCTAGTTAATATAACGGATTCGGAGCTTGGAAGGCAGATTATAATGGTTTAAAAAAGGAAGTCTTTATTGAAGCACTCATATACAGCCGTGAGGTTGACAAAGCAGGTATACAGTTTCTGACTAGAGAGACAAGCAATTTCTTGTGGTTTTTTGATAACATTTTTGCTATTTTTGCATCCTTTACAAGAATAGAAACGAAACTGGGCTGTGAAGAGTCGACTTTCATAAATGATGAGAACTTTGTTAATATAATGTTAATACTTTCATCATAATGGATCCAATTGAGATACCGCTTTTGTGGAATTCAGCGAGAAAGTAATCAATTTTCAAAAGTTCAACCTCAATCTCGAATGATGCTTTATTGTGACACGATAACTAGGCGTACATTAAGGTGCTTCGTAAAATATGTTTTTTTTTATAATAGATTAGAATAGAAAATAGTTTAAAAACATATTTAACAAAAGTGAAAAAGAAGAGGAAAAAAATAAACAAATAAACGCCTTTTCTGCTTTTTCTTTTATGAAGAAAATTGTGGAAGAGCAAGAGTATCCGATTACTGTTTTAAATCCTACCATTCTTCCGGTAAATATTTGACTCAGTGATTTAATGTGATAAAGAGATAAAGTTCAGAAAAGTTCAGGAGGTGCGTTTTTCGAATGACCCGGTCAAAGGCTGTCTTTTACTGTATCTTGACCACACATTAAGAATTTTTCGGCGGAAGCTTTATTAAGATAAAAAAAAAGATAACTGATATTTCAGACTTACAGTCGCCAATGTTTATCACCGGTGGTCTAAAGGATTTCCGGATTTTCGGATTCATTTTAAATAAATAGAAGTTAGTGAGTTTTAAAAGGAGTTCAGCCGGGCGCGAGCTTGAAGTAAGAATCTCCGTTCGTCTTGTTTCGGTCAGTTCGGGGTTATTGATCTCCATTAATTAGAGTTAGAGCTGTGTGTCACATCCGCCTGCCTCAACCGAAAAGGCTAACTCTAAACGAAATAAAGCATCCTTTCAACTCATCCAAGTTGTGGAAGTTCGTTCCTTATAGTTCAATCTTGTACCCCCAGCTTGAGGCTCCGACATTTTCAACAAACTCCCGGCAAACATCACAGCGTGGAGAACGGCCGCCGGAGAAAATTGTTAGGACGGTCAATTGGGGTGTTACAAATCCTTTATTAGATTTCTTAATTTCCTCATCAGTAGGTTCATTATTGCTTATGTTTGGCGATTTATTTTGTAATGATTGGATGATTATTCATATATGTTTTTTTTTTCTGGCGCCATCTTACGTTTAATTTGGTCAGGGTTGAAATGTGATTGAAAGTGGTTTTGAGACCAGGACATTCCTTCTGTGGAGGTTTTGATTGTATAATATTCTAAATTGTTTTTGTTTTTCTCCGATTTCTAGTAAATTGTCTGCACTGTTTGCCTTTATTAATTTCATTTCCGATTTCCCTTTGATATTGGTTACTCAGAGGATTATCTCTCTTTTTAATTTTCTTTTCTAAATGTTTGAATAAGGAAATTATTGGAAAGTAATTGACACTCACCTGAAGCGAGCTGAATATAAAATGCTTCTCATACCAATAACATTTCTACTGAGCTTCTCTACGGCATATGAATTCATTAAACTTCTTTTGATCCTTTCGAAATTATACTTAAATTGGGATCATCAGGAGAGACTGTGCACCATTTCGGGGCCTTGATTCTTTAATTCAACAGCTTGGGTATCCTCAGCACTGTGGTATGTATCCTGGCTTTGGTTTCCAACGTCTTATCTGCGTTGACAGAGCTCTACTCCTGAATCATTTTCAGGGAAGCACAACCCATCTTTGTAAGGTGAATTTTCTCTCCCTTTGGGACCTGAATTTCCGACCACAAACACAGTGATGTCCGTACACTTTTCTAAATTCATAGATTGTTTTTCGTTCCGGAATCGTTGCCAATTAATCTGTTTAGATCCATCATCCTCCCTCCCTTTCGGTGAATCCTAGGGGCATTTTCTTTTTAGTTTTCTTTATAGCATTTGTTTAATGAACACTGGGTTGCTGACCCGGTGAGATTATCTGGTCTTTCCCAGCGTCCCCTGGCTTTCCGTGTGTCTGCTAGTCTGTTCCTAACTGCCATTCAGTCTATTCCTGAAAGCCATAAGTTTGAAGAAGGAAATTACTGGAAAGTAATTGACATTCACCTGAAGAGAGCTGAATATAAAACGCTCCTCATACCAATAACATTTTCATCGAGCTTCTCTACGGCATATGACTTCCTTGAACTTCTTTTGATCCCTTCGAATTTATATTTATATTGGGGTCATTAGGAGAGAATGTGCACCCTTTCGGCTCCTTCCTCTCTTATTTTCCCTTTCATTTTTCACTATTCTGTTTGTTTTCGTTTATTTTTGTTTTTTTTGTATAATTTTTTTTTCAATTCAAGATTGTCATCCCATTATTGTATTTTATTCCTTCTCTGTGTTCTAGAACATGTCATCATATGTTTATCTGAACATATTTATAAATGGAACTTTGTCTCTGTGTGTGTCTGTGTGTGTGTGTCCGTTACCTATAGACTCCGAAACGGCTGAACCGATATTCTTGAAAATTTGTACAGTTGTGCTAGACGCGTCTGCGAGCGTTCTCAGCTAGGTTTTGTGTCGAGGTACCCCCGATAAATATCAGAAATCGAAAATCGAAAAAGTCGGGTTATCGAAGGAGTGGTCCGATTTTAATCAAATTTCATACACATATAGACAAAGACATGAAAAACGATATTCAGAAGTTTCAAGGTTGCAGTTCTTACAATATTGCAGAAAATCGATAATATATATGTATATATATATATATGTATATATATA
The DNA here is from genome assembly GCA_037127315.1 of Ascarosepion bandense. Classification (NCBI taxonomy): domain Eukaryota; kingdom Metazoa; phylum Mollusca; class Cephalopoda; order Sepiida; family Sepiidae; genus Ascarosepion; species Ascarosepion bandense. The sequence goes on from JBBBDQ010000732.1 coordinate 580,687, forward strand.
TCTTTAAAAATAACAAACGTCATATTATTTAATCCCGAGGAACTTTTCAGACAACTCTTATCAAGGGTTCTCGTTGGCTTTAATTTTATGAGAAATAAGGAAAAGGACAAGGCAAAATAAATTACTTACAATGCTGGGAGATGATGGAACTCGTTTTAAAATACATTTATTGAAAAAAAAAACACATAAAATGTAAGGGGGGTGTACACATATAATTCTACAAGATTGTTTAAAAGTGAAAAAATGTTACACTCACAGACTCACCAGCAATTGTGAGGAGCGTAAAAACCACTCTTTTTGTCTGCACAGGCTCGGTTGATGAATTTTCAAGCAAACTGCTTCCAAAATACGAAGATGGTGTGTAGACCGAGCGCTGTGCAAGACAGTAAACCAGCTGTCCTCATATGCCTAGGCACACACTTGATTGTCCAAAAGATGTCGGCCAATAGCGGAATCCAGAACAGATTTTGTTGTTCTTAGAGTTCTGAGAGAGCCACTGGAACGTATATTAGCGGGGACGTGTTGTGAAACCCGCGTCTCCAACCTCAGATCGGTACGTCCTATGTATGCCGCATCACAACAGCATTTAAATTGATAAACAATTAAACTTTTTCGAAAATAGGGCAAACTATCTTTACTGAAGGAAGGAAACACAGGTCTAGTCTGAAAAACAACACGCAACTGCACCGCAAAATAACAGGACGAAACACATGCCGAAACTGTGTCGGTTATAGTTGTAAGTAATTTATTTTGCCTTGTCCTTTTCCTTAATTCCCTTAAAATTAAAGCCAACGAGAACCCTTGATAAGAGTTGGCCGAAAGGTTCCTCGGGATTAAATAATATGGCGTCTGTTCTTTTTAAAGCCATTAGTAATTTCTGTGCGTACAAATCATTATATATATATATATATATATATATATATATATATATATATATATATATATATAAAAGTCAAGATGTTTATGTGTGTGTCTGTTTATCTGCCTGTATGTCTGTATTTTTTTCAGCACTTTTATTTTAGTTTTTGCTTCGGGTTTGGCTCTAAGTAGGTATAATTGTAGTTCTTAGTCTCAGCTATGATGCCATTTACTCAGAGGACTTATTTAGCCTTCAAATTCAGTTTACGACGAAAAAAACTTATTTGATATCGATACCAGGAAATCACAATTTGACTTACATCCATTCATTTTTTTTTCAGTCAACGGTTTCGCTTGTTTTTCGTGCTAACTTCATAAGAGTGTGAGCTCCAGGACCATGAATTACTTTTAAAGCTTTCATTACACCCGAGCAACGCCGGGCTATACTGCTCGTGCAACCAAAATAAGAGTTGATAAGCCTATTTGATAGGGATAATTTTATAATGATTACTAGCAGTATAGCCTGGCGTTGCTCCAGTGTAATGAAAGCTTTAAATCTAATCCATGGTCCTGGAGTTCAGACTCTTTGGACGTTGGCACCAAAGACTAAAAAGCAATAGTTGTTTCCAGTTAAAGCGAAACCCTAGACTGAAAGAAAAATGAATGGACGTAAGTCAAATTTTGATTTTCTGGTATCGATATCAAATTTTCTGCACTATTGTAAGAACTGCAACCTTGAAACTTTTGAATATCGTTTTGTATGTCTTTGTCTATGAGTGTATGAAATTTGATTAAAATCGGACCACTGTTTCTATAACCCACTTTTTTCGATTATTGATTTTCGATATTTATCGGGGGTACCTCGACACAAAACCTAGCTAAGAACACTCACAGACGCTTATAGTACAACTGTGTAAGTTTTCAAGAAAATCGGTCCAGCCGTTTCAGAGTCTATAGGTAACGGACATACACACATACACACACACAAAATTCAATTTATAAATCAGTTTAGATACATGATGAAAGTCGAGTACATATTATGTCTCATTAATGCCCTCATCATGATGAATCACATTTAGATACCTTTGTATGTGTATATGTCTTGAAACATATATCTCTCTTTGCATAATACATTAATGGCCAATACTTTTGAGAGATGCATTTCTGCTTTCATACTTCTTTCATATAATCGAGAAAAGTTTTGAATTCGGTAATTGATGTGCGTTGTGATGCAGTGGATATCGGCTTCGAATGAGAAATCGGAAGGCCGAGTTCAAATCAAGATAAATTCCTTACATTCACTTCCACGCAAATACTCTTGGTAAATGTATTAATCTGTCGCTTCTCCCTCCAGTTATGATTTACATTCTGTAAACTTGGTTGGCAACCAGTCTGCTGCAAAAAATAATGGCAAACTACATTGGGAAAATCTTCTGCCCAGTCAGACATCTCTCGAAAGAGACATGATAGGGCAAGCGTGTATCACATATGGCATTTAAATGGCAGACTGAATTCAGAAGAAGTAAACTATTTTCAAAATTTCATTCTCACTCATTCATGATGCATTATTATTCCTTACTTTTTTAATTGCTTTCTTACTTTACTTCATAAATACATTCATTATTGTTTATATTTAAATATGAACGCTGTAATAATTGGTGGAATATTGGCGTACATTCTATTATTGTGGGTATATTAAGTTTAGTGTGGTTAGGCTTGAAATATCATTCAAAGTTTATTTTAAGACCAGGACGTTTATTCTCTGAAAGTATAGATTGGATGATATAGTTTTTGATAGAAGCCATTCTTACCCTTATACTTTTCAAGAAAATTTTCTGATATAACACCAAAGGAAATGCACACTACAACATTCAGATATTAAATAGTCTAATATCGATTAAAGTTATTGAATTTTGCGTATTTATTATGTTAATAAGAATTTTGTTTATATAATGACAACAGATAGTCATTCTATTTTAAAGCTTTAGATATCATTGCATTTAAATTATTGAATTAAATAAACTTTACACTTAATGAAAACGTCTCGTCGGAACAGCAAAAGCAATTCATGCTACTTTAAAACACGAAATTTGAATTTAAATTATTTAATTGCGTTCATTAAATTAATTGACTTTGAAAATTGATGGAAAGCATTTTATTTTATTCAATTCTTAAACATAAAATGATTTAAATTCCCAGTGTTGAATTATACATAATATAGTGTTCATGTGAATTTATTTGAAGTAACAAGAAAGGATATTTTTTCCATTTTTCGTGTTTCAAATATAACACAGTTAAAATGAATATTATTGAATTATGCAACATTTTTTTACACGAATAGTAAAATAAATTAATCTACTTAAACTTAATGAATTAACCTTATCTTGTTCATGATTATTTATGACATAACAGCAGAAGTAATTAATTCTATTTTATCCAGGCCGAAGTATTGCCTAATTTAAAATAATATTGTAAAATTATACTTTATAGATTATGCAATATTTTAATATCTAAGCAGCAATATATTGCACACTGTTAAACTCGTCATTAAAAACATATTATTCTAAAATTATTTTATTCAGTGATAAATGCTCTGTAGTGTTCTGGGAATTCCTAAATATCGAAGCTGAAAGAATTATTTCACTTCATCCGCATTTAATATATTACATAATTTAAATTTATATTATTTAATTATATGTAGTTGACAGTTTTCAAGAATGCACTTTATATGCAAAGGACATATTTTTCGATTTTTTCTGGTCGTTAACATCAATTAAGGTAAGTTACTTCAATAGATAATTATTGATTTGAGTTCAGCATATACCTTTGCACGGAATTAAGGATGTTTTGGAAAAATTTGAAGGGATAAAAGCTTTCGGGACCTAAAACGAAAATTTATTGGAAATTCCTTCAACTTTTTTAAACCACAAATATTAATTAACGTAATTGATTACATATATAATTATTAGCTTTAATAATAGATTTGATGTAACAAGAAAATAATTCATTGAACTTTTCAAGCTTCAGATATATTAAATTTTAAATGAACCTTAATGAATTATATATATTTAGAATGTTCAAGAAAATTTCTTGATGTAGAAGAAGGAATTCATTACTCTTTAACCAGTCCATATCAAATATTTAAAATTATTTATAAATGGAACTATGTCTCTGTGTATGTGTGTGTGTGTGTGTGTGTGTGTGTGTCCGTTACCTATAGACTCCGAAACAGCTGGACCGATTTTCTTGAAAATGTACACAGTTGTACTATAAGTGTCTGCGAATGTTTTAGCTAGGTTTTGTGTCAAGGTACCCCGATATATATCGAAAATTGATAATCGAAAAAGTCGGGTTATAGAAGGAGTGGTCCGATTTTAATCAAATTTGATACACTCATAGACAAAGGCATAAGAAACGATATTCAGAAGTTTCAAGGTTCCAGTTCTTACAATAGTGCAGAAAATCGATATATATATATATATATATATATATATATATATATATATATATATATATAAGGCAAGATGTTTATGTGTGTGTGTTTTATCTGCCTGGATGTCTGTATTTTTCAGCCCTTTAATTTTAGTTTTTTGCTTTGGGTTTGGCTCTAAGTAGGTATAATTGTAGTTCTTAGTCTCAACCATGATAACATTTACTCAGAGGACTTATTTAGCCTTCAAATTCAGTTTAAGAAGAAAAAACCTATTTGATATCGATACCAGGAAATCAAAATTTGACTTACATCCATTCATTTTTCTTTCAGTCTACGGTTTTGCTTTAACTGGAAACAACTATTGCTTTTTAGTCTTTCGTGCCAACGACCAAAATGTCTGAGCTCCAGGACCCTGGATTAGTTTTAAAGCTTTCATTACACCCGAACAACGCCGGGCTATATAATGCTAATGATTATTAAATGTGTTTTGCGCAGATTGCACTGGTCGACAAAAAAAATAATAAAATGATGTCGAGAAACCAAACATCTTTTTTTAGCTACTTTGAGAGCGTTGAATCTGAACTTGACCTCTCATTTTCTTGCTTAGCTACCGTTTTTGCTGTACAGAAATGCCTCGTTTTTGGAAAGTAAATTTTCTTTTCATTTGTTTCCTGTATATAGGATATTGACAAATTTTCTCAAAGGAAAAACGTAGAAACCTCTCAGTATTTAAACCAACAAATATTAGTCTACTTATTTAAAAAATATTATTTTTTAAATAACAATCAGACCCTAAATCTTTAGAAATAACATGAATAAATATACCAAGACCAACAAGTATCTTCATCAAATCATTTAATAACCTAACAGCAGTAATAGAACATTCGTGAACATAACAACTATGGCAACGTTTTCTCTATACCAGTTTTTCCTTTCTTTATATTATAATAATAAAAATTTATGATATCATTTTTATTAATTGATTTGCGGTTGAACCAGTATTTTCGGGTTATCATTATTATGGGAAACTTATGTCACTGGTGCCCCCGCCACAAGAATTTACTCATGCAACCAGACTGGCAACAAGGTCCCACCCGTTTACAGTTTGATCGAGGAAATGCAGCCGGCAATTCTACTCCTCAGCTTCTTTTCTCGCACTTCCCGCCTGTGTAACTCCCTTCTATATACTTGCTTTTCTGACGGCTACAACCTCAAAGAATTTAAATGCAATGTCAATACCCATGTCTTATCCGCTTGACTTCAGTTCTTTCTACATCACCCTGTATATCTTGTTCTATCTTGTTCTTTTCCTTTCTCTTTGCCTTTGCAACTGTCAGGAATTTAAATGCAATGTCAATACCCATCTCTTATCCACTTGAATCCAGTTCTTTCTACATCACCCTGTATATATTGTTTTTTCTCTCTACCTTTGCAAATGTCTTCACACCTGTGTTCCCATCCTTCTCTTGCCTTTTCTCTGACACATCTTGTAACTGGTCCAGCTTTCTTTTCACTCTCCTTTTGTCTAAACTTTTACTCTTATTTAGCGCCCTGCACATCAGTGGCGGTACCGCCTTGCTTGGGGTGAAACGATTGAAAACAAACAAACTGAATTCTGTCGTATGACCGAACATGTTTAGCTTATTTTCTACATCAGCTGAAACGGTTTGGCGTAGATATATTCATAGAGTGTCATTAATATATCGGAAACATGTTGTATAGGTTAATTATATAAGAAATGAGCAGATTTAGGTAAGATTTAAGATGCATGGTAAAACAACACTTAGGGGTGAATGCATCCTTTTAATCGTTTCACCCCTAGCAAGACAGTACTACCACTAGTGCGCAGGGGGTTATATGAGATGAGAGAAAAACAATTACGTGGGCTGTAGGAGAAAGAATAAGGAAAATATGGGAATCAAAGAGATAAGAGATGGGAATTTACGTTGCACTTAAATTCTTGGAGATTGTAGCTATTTGGAAGGCAATTATAAAAAAGAGAGTTCCAAAGGCGGTAAGTGCGAGAAAAGAAACTGATGGAGTAAAAGTGATGGTTAAAAATGACTGTTTTGACGGTAAAAGCGTGGGATTTATTAATTCAAATTTTAATTTCAAATATCATCGTCCCCTCTCCTTCATGTTTATCTGTGATCATATCAACAAAAACATACCTTTAGTGCGATGACGTATTGATGACGTATTGATGACGTATTGATGACGTATTGATGTCACTTTTTATCCACTTTGTAATAGATCTTCTCAAAATTATTCTTGATATACAAAAGTTATTTATTGTTTCCCTATATATATATGTGTGTATTTGTGTGTGTGTTAAATTCAGTACAGTCGGGCACACACACACACACACACACACACACACACACACACACACACAAATATATATGTGTGGGGGGGTGTAAAATTGAGTACAATCGGTGACCGACACTCACACACTCACACACACAGACACACACACATATGTATATATATATATTTCGTGTATCAAGGCAACAGATATTTTCTAAACATATGTTGTTAAATATAACAGACAATGAATGTTTAAACATGAGCCGTTCTAAACATCGTATTTTGGCTGTAATTTCAGGTGAAAATAAAGAAAAAATGTTCAACATTTGGATATTTTTTATTATGCTGGTTCTAAGCTTTCGGCTCACATGAGCCATCTTCAGACAGGTTACAGTGATGTTAACATAAAAACATCCACCATCAAAGATGATTTTATCTTGTATTGATATAAAACATTGCTAAGTAACGATAACAGTCACCGAATAGCAGACGCAGTTCTTAAATTTGTAATGCGGTTCTATGACGTCACACCGCGTGAGAGACCGAAATATTAACAGAACCATATGTCTAAATGCAATGTAATGTGTTATGACCAGATTGAAATGTGATTTTATGAAATGTGAGTTGTTTTGATTTAATGTAGATGGCCTCCAATATCTTAAGGTTCTTTTTACTGTACGTGAAAATTAAATTAAATTTTTCAAATCTTTAAATCCGCATCAGCATCAGAGGAAGCATCAGAGTCTATGCTGAACATAGTGTAGCAAGCAAATGATCAGGCGGCCACCGGCGACCTTTATTCGCAGCCTCTCACTTTCTTCTTCTTGCCAATTTCTTTATTTCTCCAATTCTACTCCTGCAGCTTCTTATCTCGCACTTCCCGCCTGTGGAACCCCCTTCCATATTCTTGCTTTCCTGACGGGTACAACCTCCAGGAATTTAAATGCAATGTCAATATTCATCTATTAACCACATGATTCTAGTTCTTTCACCACCCCGTATATACTTTCTTTTCTCTCCACCTTTGGAACTGTCAACACACCTGTATTCCCATCCTTCTCTTGCTCCTTTCTAACTGGTTCGTCTTCCTCTTCACTCTCTTCTACTTTATCTTTTTACTCTTATGTAGCCCCCTGCACATCAGTGGCATTACCTCCTTGCTCGGGGTGATACGATTAAAAAAATAGTCTACGTCTTTTCCTACTCGCCTACCGCAATAGAAGAGAGAAGAACAAGACATTACTACTATCCTGTTGATGTATCACATTGAAAACATGGCCTTACCTTAATCTGTACAAATCACATTTCGCTAAACAAACGAACTCTTAATTCTTTAAAATCTTTACTGCTACTATTTCTCTAATAACATTTTTACCGTTAATAATTTCATACATACAATTTGATGTTATGCTGTTCGATAAATAAATTTCCATTAATTTAGACATACGAAACAGTTTTATCTTTTCTTCTCTTTTCTAATAAGGGTAAGGGCGATTGTCTATGGTGGTTAAAGGATAGTAGCGTTGTTTTTAAAACATTAAAATTTACGAGCCATTTCTTACCCCAGTTCACCCCATATTGGGGGTTCTTTTCAAGATCTGTAGCGAGGTTTACTTTGTCAGCCTCGGCAGATTTCTTATGGAGGCGGGAGTAAATGGTAATGTCACCAGCGTAGATACCTACTTGGGATCTGATTACATCAGGGATATCGTTAATGAAGATCAGGAAAAGCGTAAGACCTTGAATAGAGCCTTTCGGGACCCACATTCGTATGATAGTATCTGGAAGCATGCCCGTTCAATATTACGTCTATTACGCGATTTGAAAGGAATGGCTGGATTATCCCATTGTTTATTTTAATCATAAATATTAAATTATCGTACGATTTACTGTGTTATAAAATGTTTTTGCTATAAAAAGAAATAAATCCATTCACCCTTTTTAGAACTAAAAAATAACTAAAGTTGTCGTTATCGATTTCTGTACAGTTTATGGTGTTCCTGAGAACTTCTTTGTCGTAACAAGAGAATAAATGCATCCTACTTTTTAGACTTGAAATATAACCTAATTTAAATTAGCTTTATTTAATTAGAATTATCTTATAGTTTTCATGAGAATATCTTGACGTAACAGAAAATGGCTTTTTTCTACATTTTTTCATTCCTTAAAATAACCTAAATGAACTTTATTGAGTTATACATTTTTTATTGTGTTCAGCAGAATTTCTTAACAAAACAGGAATTCATTCTAATGTATTCAGGCCTCAAATATAACCTAATTTAAATTAACTTTTATTGAATTATTCATACCAACATGTGTTTCTAACAATTCCTTGATGTGAAGTATAATTTTAAAGCAGTATTTATTCCATGCACATTCAGAAACAATTTATTTAACTTTTTTGAAGCGTTAAAATATTCCATTTAAGTTGTTATTATCGAATGAACAAATTGATGTCAATATTTCGTTTGATTTATACTGTTTCCATGACTCGTTTGCGTTTATTAAGAAAGCAACTCATCTTGGCCGCACCAGGATGCTAAACGTCTTCGGCCATCGTTGTGCGCAGTTTGAAATGCAATATACTTCTTTTATGTCCCTTGTCCTTTCAGAGCGTAAGGGATCATATCCTTCCACGTTCCCTATCCCTGGTGGCTTTTAGCACGCTTTTTCCTGTTACACCACACAACCCTCGTTCTGTTATCCACCTGATCAGGCTCTTCAAATATGTTATCCGCTCCTTTTCTTTTTCTCTTTTTTCCTCTATCTGGCCTTTAGTATCGGGTTCCCTTTCCTCATTGCATGTCCCAAGAACTTTAGTTGTCTCTTCCTGATACTCAATATTAATTTCCTTTTTGTTTCCATTCTTTTCAACACCTCCTCATTGCTCACATGTTCGGTTCATGATATCCACAGCATCCTTCTGTCGGACCACATTTCCGCTGCTTCAAGTTTTCTCTTCATCTTTGTTGATATTGTCCAACACTCACTGCCATATTGAAGAACTGACATCACATAGCAATCTAGTATTCTCTTTTTTCTTTCTGGTGAAAGGTTTCTGCGTCTTAATACTTTACCCAGCTTCTGGAACGCGTCTTTCGCCATGCCAATTCACGTTCGGGCCTCTGTGTTGCACTTTCCATCTCCTGTTAGAACACTTCCTAGGAATTTAAATTTCTGTAATTGCTTGATTCTAGTATCCCCTACCTGTATTTGGCATTTTGGGTTACTCTTTTTGTTGATGAATATGCACTCGGTTTTCTTGCAGTTTATTTGTAGTCCTTTCTTGCCACTCCCTTTAGCTATCTTCTGTAGGAGGTCTTATATTTTACTTTCCGTGTCTGCAATCAGTACAGTATCGCCTGCGTATCTTAGGTTGTTCAAATTGTGAACTCCTGGCATAACATCTAGGGTCCTCAAAATATTGTCGCTGTACAAGCTAAATAGATCCGGTGAAAAGACACATCCTTGCACACGCCCTTTTCTATCTTTGTATATCTGCTGAATTGCCTGTCCGTATGCAGGCAGTTTGCTGCCAGTCGTCAGTTATAATGACAATTGCTCAAATAATTAGTGAGACAATTGACAACAAATACACGTCAAAGACCATGGCATTAAATATATTAAAGGCCTTTGACAAGGTGTGGCAAAAAGGAATGTTGCTCAAGCACTTCAGCTTTGGAATTACAGGAAGTGTTTTCGCAGTTATATGACACCCTAACCCCTCCTGGTCTCAAAATTATGTTGCGTGCGCTAACTGGCTGTAAGTTACTCGCACCTAAGTCTGTAGCTGTTCGCTTCCTTTCCACCCCAGGTGATCGAAGATGACAAACGATCAGTCAAAGATCTTTCACTCTCGCTCTGCCCACGTTGTGATTTCTGATCTCCGAAAAGTAAAAGACATGGAGACAAGAGTCAGTAGAATGTTCGTGCAGTTTGTTTTTTCAGAGGTAATAAACACAAGAGGTGGTCGGGGGCACGTGCATAAATAATAAGGCCGAATGAAGACCAGTCTATGTGGACTAATGATTATATTGTAATTCTTTGCACATGGATTGAGAAAGAATAGTAATTTTTTTAAAATTAAGAACTAAATATAGAATATATTTAAAATTTTAAAGCCCACACATTACTACGGGTGCTATTTTGTTGTTGTTACTAGCGTATGGAAAAGAGAGAGAGAGAGAGAGAGAGAGTGAGAGAGAGAGAGATGATTTTTTGCGTCATTCACTTTGCGCGTTCTTTGTCTGTCCCGTCTCTTTGATATTTGTTGTTCTGCCTCGATTTTCAAGTCCGCCGTGTCTTTGTTGAAATCGTTTCAATCTGCGTGCGGCTTGGGGAGAAAATTGGAATGACCCCCCATTACAATATAAAGTCAATTCCTTGGTCTGCTTCATCTCAGTTGCTCATATTTTCCGACATGTCGGCTCCACTTCACTGACCTTACCCAATCACCTGTCAGCGTTGATTACAATTTACAGTCTCCGTGAGTGATCCTTCTCAAAAATCTAACGTTAATTTTACTATTTGTCGTTCGTCCCTTCTTTCCTTTTTCGAGAGAGCGGAAGGGGAGCGCAACAGAAAGTAAAGAAACAGGGTTCTATCCCCTCACCAGATCTCTCTCTCTCTCTCTCTCTCTCTCTCTCTCTCTCTCTCTTAGCCCCTCATAAGAAAAGAAGGAAAATTTGATTTTTTGGGGAATAAAAATGTATACACGCTGAGATATTTTCCAAATATCTATACCTGAGTTCGAATCCAGGGTCCGTCGATATCCGTTTAACTGGTGTGTCTGACGAACACTTACAGTGTCACAGTTGTAAAGTCCATCGTAACGGCCAGGTTGCTGAAAGTTGTCGTTAAAGGCCAGTCGACTGTGGTTTTAAGAATCATCACAGACGTCCCTCTCTGATCAACTACGTTTTCTTTCACATAAATTATTTGCTTAAGAATATATGAATATTGGTTGCATCTGACGGAATTGTACTTTGAGACAAAAAAAATCAGTTTAGAATAGAATGAATATTGGTGCATCTGACGGAGTTGTACATTTTTTTGTGTCTCAAAGTACAATTCCGTCAGATGCACCAATATTCATTCTATTCTAAACTGAATTTTTTTAAAGAATGTATACAGATCATTTCTGAATATCAATGCCTACAATACAGTAGTATAGTAGTGAACTTCCAAAATTCGTTATGATCTGATCTGCTCTAAGTTCTCAGTATGGTGACTAGCTGGTCACATCAACGTCTCGAAAGCCAAAATACTTACATTTCATGATTGCCGATCGGATTCTGAATTACCACCAGTCACGATTAATTGTGACTCCTCGGAGAGACTTCGTACCTTGAGAGACTTTTCGGTCTTAAACTCACTCAAAACCTCAAATGAAACTCGTACCTATGTTTTATCCCTAAAGATGCAGGTAAAACGTTCAGCTCACTACCACACCAGATACCTCATGCTATCGTTTACTTTTACAAGATGCAGATCCGGTCTAAAATGGAGTACTGATGGCGAATACCTTTCTGTGATTTTTTTATCATATACTTTTGTCAAAAGTTGAACCGACACAGAAAGAGTTAGAAAAGAGTGGTAGTTGCCCCTGTCCTATCTTAATCAAGTTCAAAAGCGTCTCACATCATTGTGGGCGACAATTTATTTTCTAATCATTTGGAAAATTTCAACCAAGTTGAAGATAAAGTTTCAACCAAGACCCGCCGGTCTTGGTTGAAACTTTATCTTTCCCTCCTATCCGCATAATCTGCCTCTAATCAAAACCCTCCACTTAGAGTATCATCCACGTAGGGTGAATCTCCCTGTACAAATTATGTCCTCTCGCCAAAACCACAAAACAAACTTAACGAGGAAAAATTAAATTATTACACTCGGAATTTTCTTCCTCATTTATATCCCTTGTCTCAACGGGAGTTTGTTGGTTATGGCTCTCTACGCTTTCTCATTCTTAAAGTACGTTAGAGACATTACACAATCGTTGCAATTCCAGGAAAAACTTTAATTATTTAAGAAATTTATGTGAATAAATATTCACTTGGAAGAGACCACCGTTGTCTGACATTCTTTTAATCATTTCATTCCAAGCTAATAAATGAAGCACTTAGATTACTAAACGTGAGAGAATATGAGAAAAATACTCCTATTAAAAAGAGAGAACAATTAAAGAACAGGTATTGACAGGAAATAAAGTTTGACATTACATATGCATTTCAGAAGATCGAACTTGACTGAAGAATAGAAACCGGAAGACAATTCCAAAAGCGAGAGGAGCGAGAGCAGAAACAGCATAGAACTTACGGTTACATCCAGCCATTTCAACTCTAAAATAAAGAAACACTGAAATAAAAATAAAACGAGTAATTACACGAAAACATTAATGAATGTATGACAATGATGTGTCTTGTTACCGTATTTATTTAACACTTAGAATACATGATTTCAACTTATTCAAAATTAAACGTTCAACTAATATACATAGATTACTACCAGTGATTATATATTTAAACTTGAGATTTACCAAAAGTCCTTATACTCCATATTACTTTGCTTTAATTTAGTCTTGTTTTATTCTACTCCTGCAGCTTCGTTTCTCGCACTTCTCACCTGTGGAATTCCCTTCCGCATACTTGCTTTCCCGACAGCTACAATCTTCAACTGTTATCTCAGTAACTTACATCCTATCTCTAATGCCTTTTTCTCCGTCCACCCCACTTATCAGTTCTCTCTTCCTGACCCTCTCTGTAACTTGTCACTCTTTCTCATAACATTCCTCTTATGTAACTCCTTGCTCCTTGCGACGCTAACAGCTTAACATTTCCTCTCTTTTTAATTATTGGTGTTCTGTCTTATCTGTGTTTGTTTTTTTTTGTACTTTATATCCATTAGCACGGATATTGTGCTGTAAATATTTCAGCGTACATCATCTATCACATCGGCGGTACGACACATTTAAAAAATGTATAGACCATTAATGGACAGAGGTAATACAATATATCATCATATACCCTCTGTTCCATGACCAGCATTACATATTTATACGCATTTAATTTACAAAAATATACAGTATTTACATTATTCAGACTATTGTCTTCACCTTTGTTACGATTTGTACGACGTTTCAGCCGTTGTACTATCCGGCCTTCTTCAGGTGCTAGGAATTTCAAACAGAACCTTTTTATACAATCACTGGGATATATGACGAAAAGTCGTAAAAATGGCAACAAAGAGGAGGAAAATAGTCCGAATAATGTAAATTGTGTAAATAGCACCTCATCTCAGAAATATAGACAAATGGCAATAAAGATGAGGACAAAAGTCCGAATAGTGTAAATACTGTAAATACTACCTCATCGCAGAAATATAGACAAATGGCTACAAAGATTAGTACAATAGTCCGAATAATATAAATACTGTAAATACCACCTCATATATAAATATAAACAAATTACAAAAATATGTTAATCACGTTGTTGCATAGGTAATATATTCTTCTTTTTTTTATATACCCTTCCTTTCAGAACGTATTCGATTATGACCTTTGACATGTCCTGTCCCTTGTAGCTCTTAATAAGTTTTGTCTTTTTTTGTTATTTCTCCCCAATCCTGTTCCGTCATCTATTTTTTGAAGCCCATGAAGTATTTTACGCGTTGCGTTCCCCTGTTCTATTTTCCATTTATCCGTGAGTATCAGCTTCTCCATGCCCTCCTTCTTCATTAAAGGCCCCAAGAATTTCAACTGCATCCTCTTGATGGTAAGGATAAGTTTCTTTTTTGCTTTTATTATCTCCCAAACTTCGTCGTTACTTGCATGTTCTGCCCATGGTATCCTCAGCATCTATCTGAAGAACCAAATTTCTGTTACTTCAAGTCTCTTTTTCATGATTTAAGAGATTGTCCAGCATTCGCTGCTATAAAGGAGGATAGATATCTCGTAACATTCCATAGCTCTTTTCTTTGTTTCCAACGAATTTGTTCTATGTTTTAATACTCTGTTTAGCTTTAAAAATGCATCTTTAGTCGTCCGAATACGCTTTTGGCTTTCAGTGACACACTTTTCGTCCTCCCTTCTTTTATATTGACATTTATCTATCTGCTTGGTTTTAGTGTCTCCGATCTGCAATTTGCATTTGGGACTCATAAATTGATGCTGAGCATCAGGAAGAGACAACTGAAGTTCCTGGGACATGCAATGAGGAAGGAGAGACTTGAGAACCTGATACTGACTGGACAGATAGAAGGAAGGAGAGACAGAGGAAGGCAGCGGATAACATATTTGCAGGGTCTGATCAGGTGGATGACGGAACGGGGGTTGCCAGGAGCAACAGGAGCAAACATACTAAGAGCCACAAGGGATAGGGAGACGTGGAGATCCATGATCGCCTACGTCCTGAAGGGACAGGGCACATAGAAGAAGGAGAATGCTATACATTGTTTTCTTATAGTTTATGCTTAGGTCTTTCTTCCGATGTTCTTTCGCTACTTTCTACAAGAGTTTTTACAGTTTCCTTTTCGTGTCTGCTATCAGCACTGGGTTATCTGCATATCTTAAATTGTTAAGTTATGGCCGCCTGTAATAAATCCTGGTAGGACGTCTGCTACCTCATCGCAGAAATATATACAAATGGCAATATTAAGGCACTTGAAATATTATGTTGGACCTAACGCTGTCTCGACAAATGCTGGAACAAACGATGACGGAAAGAAACATTACTGCTATAAATTTGGAGACGACAAGAAAAAATTTCAAAAATTCTAGGGCAACGATTAAAACTTCTCAACTCAAATTTCACTTCGTCAACCCGACTTTTTCACATAAACACTTCAATTTCATATTGTCGGGGAACAACTTCAATCCGATTTTCAATTGGACCAAAGTTCACTACTTCTTCATAAAATGTCAGGCAATAAACTACATTTTCTCCGTTTTTTTTGTCGTCCTGGTCAACATAAAACAACAACAATCTGCAATAAACCACCTCGTCTAAAACTGAGTCTGGACCCAAATTTAAATAAAAAAATGAATATAGTTTTTGTCTTCTTCAAACACACACTAGTGATTTGCCGTGTTTTAGGAGTAGTTTCTTTTGGTTGGAGTTGTCAGCAATCCCGCATACAGAAAGATTCCCTCATCTAGGAGACCCCAACTTAGGAGAATCGTTCCTTTCGACAGTTGAAAACCTACTCTCTAAAAGCAAATTGCAATTACTACTAAAATTGCTCTCTGCTTAACGTCACTTCCGATCCACTGGCATCTGTCTTCCGGTGCAAAATCTAAATCTGAGGTCCAACCTCTGTGACCTCGCCGGACAAAACAAAACTTCTAAATCCAAACGTATTCCCCGTTGCACCCGTTTGACATTTTCAAACATTAACTATTTTCAATTCGTAAACCAACTTCTGCCTCACCCAGGGCAAATACACTTCACGTCTAAAAATCTACACCGACCAAATAACAAATCAATAACACTTCTACTTCTCTCAGAATTGCCTCGCTGTTTAAGTTGGAAAATGCGGTAAGAAGACACATCCTTGTCTTAAATTTCTTGATTATTTTAATGTCTTTCTCGAATATGTCAAGGTTGTGCAGTGCTAATAGATGCTTTTGTCGTATTTTGTCGAATGCTTTTGCGTAATCTGTAAAACAGAGACACACGTCCATCTGCATTTGTATTGCTTTTTCTCATAACAAATATCGCGTTTCTTGTTCCGGTGTCTTTACGAATCCACACTGTTCCTGTCTTTTCACTGAATTGATTCTGCTGCACGCTCTGTTCATAAGAATTAAGATGATGAGTTTTGTTATGCGGTTCATTTGGCTGATTGTCCGGTGGAGTTAACATTCGTTTGCGCCTGGTTTTTTAGGCAGCGTTATGAAAATAAATCTGCTTAGGACTTTCGGCATATCAACGCTGCTGTAGATATGATTAATGTTTCTCTGATCTTGCCTATGCCAAAATTCTCTAAGTATATCCTCATCTCTATTACAATTCTGTCTGCCGCTTTGTTTCTGTTTAATTTGGCAGCTTTCACTTTAGGTTTTAATATTCACGGTTCTGTGATATTTCTGGTTGTCCTCATGCGTCGTGCAAGTGTTTTCCCTTATATTCGCTCCATTTCTAAATTATTTTTAATTTCTCAAATATCACCATTCCGTCTGTGGACTTCATGCATCCTGTTGATGAGCATGACTTTTTCTCCTGTCTGTTTTCTTATTTTTATGCACATATCCTTTATCTGTAATATTCATCCTTTCTATTTCTACACAGTTGTCATTGAACCATTCTTCTTTAGCCTGTTTGCATTTGTTCTTTACTTTTTTATGGAGTTTTTTGTATTCTGTTCCGTTTCTTGGCATTGTTTACTGTCTCCTTTGCATCATGTCGAGAATCTCACTTCTCTTTGTCCATATACATCTTAGGCGTTCTTGGAACCAGGTTTTGCCTATTAGCTGGTCATTCACCGTGCACCATCGGATTTATTTTCCTCCGCATTCACAATGGGTTCTTAGTTCGATTTTCTCAGCTAGTTACCATTTCCTTTACTTTTCTATTTTAAGATCTTTCAGATAACTGGTAGTATACCAGAACGCATTTCTTCGTGTCTTGATCAAGTATCAATCCAGCTCCTTTCTCAGCTTTCGCTCCGCCTGCATATAATCCTGTTGTTGCCGCTAACAAAATCTCCGTTATTTGGTGACATGGTTTCAAATACACTTAAAATATTACCATTTAACTTACACATTTCCCGTTTTTACATTTTCTAACTGGTCACAATTGTTTAACATTCTAACGTTCCATGTCACGACGTTTATCATTTTGTTTGATGAGAACAGTCGTTGGATGACGGTCAGGTGTCACCTGTTCACATGTCGTTTCCTTACTGACGAGGAGATAATTCCTTAAAACGTAAGCCACTTTCCACTGTTGCATATTTCGTTTGATAATTACTATATTTCCAGGGATTATTAGCGGATTATTTCCGCTTCCGTCTTCACTGCGGATAATTGGGTCACTAGTTAGCTGGCCGTTGATTCGTCCAGAGTTTTTCTTTTCTTCTGAAAGAAAATAATAATCTGATGGGGCAATACGCCGGGGAGAATAGCACCGTTTGGGAATAACAGCACTGTTTTTCCCAAACGGTCACCCATCCAGGTACTGATCTTCTCGATGTTGTACGAGAGACAGAGTTTGAAATTTTACGCAGCCGTAAGTCAGAGTACTGGATTGCTACGTGATGTACGTCCTTCAATATGGCAGTGAATGCTGGACAATACCATCAAAGATGAAGGAAAAACTTAAAGCTACTGAAATGTGGTTCTACAGAAGGAATGCTGCGAATCTCATGGATCGAGCATGTGAGCAATGATGAGGTCTTGGAAATGATGGAAACGAAAAGGAAATTAATACTGAGAATCAGGAAGAGACAGCTGAAGTTCCTGGGACACGCAATGAGGAAGGAGGGCTTGGAGAATCTGATACTAACAGGCCAGATAGAGGAAAAAGAGCCAGGAGAAAGCAACGGATGACATATTTGAAGAACCTATTCAGGTGGATGTCAGAACGGGGATTGTATGGTGTAACAGGAGAAGGCATGTTCAGAGCCACCAGGGATAGGGTATCGTGGAACGTCCTGAAGGATCAGGGCACAAAGAAGAAGAAGTGAGCAATAAAAGAATAGCTTTCGTCCAGTTAACTGATATTTCTGTTACAATTAAGGATTGTGGGTGAAGTTTGGTGGGGTGGGGTCGTGTGTGATGCGAGTTTGTTCGGAATTAATTACTACCACCATTTTTTTAAGTTACTCGCATAGTACAAAATGTCAATTTAGATAACTGGAAAATTGTTGGGACGCCCGCGCCTATTCGGCTATAATGGACTATTCCATTACTATGTAAAGTAATGGTGGCATCTACGTAAGGGAATGTGTGCCGAGCAGCCGATCGACAAGTCAGTCGTAGACTTCCGGTGACGACCCGGAAGTACCCATTGCTAATACTACGCCTTACGACGGTTGGGACGATTAACCTTTATTCTTGTATTGGATACTAATAACCTTTGTAAATACTATTTTCACGGAATACAACAATTAACCTATTCCTATTGTTGAGTTATTTATTCTTACTCACGACATAACAGAAATGTTCTAACAGAGAACAAAAAATGCGACACTGAGATCCGTAGTAGATAGGTGAAGTTTCTGGGACATTGAATGCGGAAAGATGTCTTGGAGAATCTGAGGGGGGGTAGAGGTAAAGAGAGACAGGGGAAAACAGCGTGTGACATACTTGATTGACTCAAAGGGATGGCAGAGCAGGGTTTGGGATGGATAAATGGATGGGGTATACCAGAATCAAGCAAGTACAAAAATTTAAATACCTAGGATGTGTTATAACAGAAGATGGAAAGTGCGACACAGATCCGAAGGCGAATTGGCATGGCAAAGGACGCGTTCCAGAAGCTGAGTAAAGTACTAACACACAAAAAATTTTCACTAGAAACAAAGAAAAGAGTGCTAGATTTCTATGTGATGTCAGTTCTTCAATACAGCAGTGAATGCTGGACAATATCATCGAAAATGAGGACAATACTGGAAGCAGCGGAAATGTGGTTCTGCAGTAGGATGCTGCGGATATCGTGGACTGAGCAACGATGAGGTGTTGGAAAGAATGACAACAAAAAAGAAATTAATACTGAGCATCAGGAAGAGACAACTGAAGTTCCTAGGACACGCAACGAGGAAGGAGAGCTTGGAGAACCAGATACTGACTGGCCAGATAGAAGGAAAGCGAGACAGAGGAAGGCAGCGGATAACATATTTGCAGGGCCTGATCAGGTGGATGACGGAACTGGGGTTGTCAGGAGTAACAGGAGCAAACATACTAAGAGCCACAAGGGATAGGGAGACGTGGAGAACCATGATTGCCTACGTCCTGAAGGGACAGGGCACATTGGAGAAGAAGAAGAATGTTCAGAGCAACATGGGAAAGGAAGGTTTAGTGGGCCATGAAGGCCCACGCGGCATGTACCAGAAGATATATAGTATTAGCCCAGAAAAACTTATCTGTGAATGAAAAAAAAACACGTTGTTTAACCACAGATAAAACAGTCAAATACATCTAAAAAAGGAGGTACATTGTGGTGCAATGGATATCCGCTAGGAACGAGAAATCGAAGATCCGAGTTCTAATTTCAGTTGAATTCGTTGCATTCTATTACGCAAAAATAACCTTAGAAAAAGTATTAATCCGTCTATCCACCCCCCAGCTATAGGTTAAATAGCAGGATAAATTCAGTTCTTTAGAACTGGTTGGTAACCAGTCTAACGCACAAAGTAATGGTAACTTAGTGCGGGAAAATCTTCTGCTTAGTCAGTCGTGTCGCTTTCGTGACATGATCCCCCAAGCATGTATCACGCATGGCACTTGACTGACTGTTAGCCTAGCATCAACAAATCGTATCCCACATTTGTTCATCATGTCGAACAAGAAAGGCATCTTACTTTTAAAGGCTAGGACAGACAGCGTCAGTAAGTCGTGCGATAAAAATGACAACTTCTTTCCATGAAGATGAGTCTCCTTTGGTCTTCGTGAAAAATCTGTCTGTCCTATATTAGTTTCTCTCGATCGGTCTGTTCAGATAAATATAGATTTCCTATCTCTATTCTGCCATTCTTAATTTAGCTGGTCATTGATCAGAGAAGGTAGTAACAAATATTATCGTTGCAATGGATTCTTTGTCTTCTGACAGGCATATACGAACACATATCCACGCACACACACACATACACGCGCACATACACACACAGAGAATCATACCCACACATGCACACATTCGCACACACGGAGACGCATGCTCACACATACATAATCATAAGCATATAAACATACATACGCGCAAAAAGATATCTGTCGTTTTATCAGTTCTTTTTCATTTTCATTTTTTCTTATTTTTTCCTTTCTGTCTATCGCTCATTCTACTGCCAAGTTAAATTTTTCTTCATTTTTTCTCTTTTGTATTATCATATTCTTTCATGCCTTTTTTCTATGTGTTTTCATTCACTAATTTTTTCAGTCGTTTTCTTTCTCTTATTTATTTTTTTCTTCTTTTTCATTTTCACTTTTTCTTATTTTTTTCTTTCTATCTATCGCAGAATTTACTTCCACGTTGGATTTTCCTTCGTTTTTTTCTCTTTTTTTCTCTCATTTTCTATCATGCATTTTTCCTATTATTCACTATTTTTTTTTTTCAGTCGTTTTCTTGCTTTTATTTATTTTTCTTTCTCTTTTTTCATTCTTTTTTCTCCTTTGTTTTTATTTACTTACTTTTTAGTTTCTTCAGTCTTTTCTTTCTCATTTTCATTTTTTCATTCATTTGTTTTACTCGTTTTTTTCCTTTGTATTCATTTGCCTTCTTTATTTTTTGAGTCGTTTTCTTTCTCTTTTTTCACTTTTTCTTTTTCTTTTTCTTGTTCTTTTTTGTTTTTTCTTCTCTTTTTTCCTTTAGCTCACTTTTTCTGTTTTCAGTCGTTTTCTTTCTCTTTTTCTTTTTTCTCTTGTTTTCATTCACTTTTTCTCTTTTGTTTTCTTTCGATTTATTAATATTTTTCCGTTTTCTTTTTTAATTTTCTTTCTTTTCACTTTAGGTTTCATTCTTGTTTTCTTATCTTTTAGTATTCTCTTTTTTTCCTTTCACTGGTTTATTTTTTTCCATCTTCCCTACTAACTTTCATGATTTCCCACCTCCCTTTCTTTCTTTCTTTCTTTCTTTCTTTCAATTCATAGAATCTCTTTCTTTCTCATTATTAACACAATTTCATTTCTTGATGATCAAATTGTCTCTTGTACCTTTCTTTCACTAAATGTTTGATTTTCTTTCATTGCACTCTTTTTCTGTATTTCTCTATTTTTCTTTCTATTTTTCACATTTTAGTCTTTTTCTTCATTATTTTCTCTTCGTTTTCTTTTTTCTTCACAAAATTATTTTATCTTTCTTTTCCTTCCTCTTTCTTTCATTTATCTTTATTCTTAATTTTCATTCTTTCTTCAAATTCATTTTACATTGTTTTTTTTAATGAACTACATTCTGTTTTAACTTTCTTTTCTATTTTTCCTTCTTTCTTTCTTTTATTACATTTACTCTTTTCTTTCTTTCTTTCTTTTGTTATACTTGCTTTCTTGTTTCGTTCTTTCTGCTATTACCCTTTTATTTCTTTCTTTAATCCATTCTTTCTCCATATTTATCTTTTATTGACCTGCTTCTTCCCCATCCTTTTTATTAACATTTTAAAATTCCCAAGATTAATGAAGATATGCCATCTTCTACTAATAGAATTTTATGTAGTTATTCCTCTTACGCCGTTTTATTGGTAACTCATAAACAATTCCACCTTTTGTTCCATAATAAACTCTAATTCAATTTTCTTTTAAATAGAAAGTCTTCGTTATATAAGAGAACGGCACCAAGTCTAAGTTAGTAACAAACAGCATTAAGAAAATACAATCATAATAATTTTCCATGAATTAAAATAGTTTACAGTAAATATCCCGTTCAATACCACAATTTCGCTTAGCAGTTGCCTGTGTCCAGTCAGTTGAGCAAATCACACACTCGGCAAACACACGGGCAACTTTTCTCCTGAGCCGGAGTAAATGGGTAGCAGTATGTCCGGGTGAGTGTGGAGAGTGTCGTTACTTAAGTGTAAATAATGAGGCTTCTAAGGCGATTTAGGCGGGGCATGTAGAATCAAGCTCCTCAATCAGAGACCGTGTGAGCAGACTGGGTTAACAGACTTGAAGTTATTTATAACTGGGTCCCACCTGATTGGAAACGAGCTGGTTTTATCAAAGCCAGTTCCCATACCGCACATATTTCGCTGTGATGTATATGCAAGATGTCTTTTGAGTGAAGCTTGCGGCAGGGTAAAGAAAAAGAAAGCTGTTTTTGGTATATACAGGCTGGGTCAAAGAAGGCTTACATTTAATAGTTATGCACTTTAAATGTTTTTACACCTTTTATTGCATTTACATTTATGTGCTGAAAAAATATTTTCTCAAAACTGTTTATGTGAATTTGTTTGAAACTTCATTTTTCGTCATTTTTTTTTCAGTCAGTCAAGTATTACACGTGATACACGATTAAGCGATCATTTCTTTTTTGATCCATGACTAACTAGTGTTATCAACTCCGGTTTGTGATTCAAGAATTTATATCCACTTGAAAGAATCTATAAGAAAAGTTGCCGACCAACTAAAAAACCGAAAGAGAACCTCATGGAACTATATGGATAAAAACATGGTCATTGATCAAACTTAAAATTATTCTTCTATACTCATTTAAAAATTTCCAAAAAGTATAGCACTTAACTTCTACGCCGACTCAACTGGGTAAAGATATTTGGCTCCTTACCTTCCCCTTCTCTCCTCGTAACACTCGCCAGTAGTAAACTCTATGTTTCTTGTTTTGAATGCAACAAAAATTGTATATTTGTAAATATTTTATTTGGTGTATTTTGTAAATGAAATAGTTATCTGTGATTTATCTCTGAGTTTTGGTTAATCATTTTTTTCTTTTGTTACACTTAACACGGATGTGCGTTGTGGCGCAGTGGATATCGACTCGGAACGAGAAATCGGGGAGCCGAGTTCGAATTCCAGTTGAATTCCTTGCATTCACTTACGCACAAATACCCTTGGGAAAGGTATTAATCCGTCTCTTCCCTCCAGTTATGGGTTAAATAATAGGACGGATTGAGTTCTATAGCCTTGGTCGGCAACCAGTCTACCGCAGAAAGCAATGGCAACCTACTGCGGGATAATCTTCTGCCCAGTCAGTCATGTCTCTTCATCGAGACATGATCGCCCAAGCATGTATCACGTATGGAACTTTACTGACTGACTGACACTTAACACGTAAAACTTGGCAGAAGATTTTCCCGCAGTAAGTTACCATTTCTTTATGTGGTATACTCGTTGCCAACCAACGTTATAGAACCCAATCTGTCTTCCCATTCAACCCATAGTTGGAGGGAGAAGAGATGGATTAATATGGTTTCTAATGGCATTTAAACGTAAGGGAATACAACGACTTCAATTGGGATTCGAACTCGGCTCTACTGATTTCTCATTCCAAGTTGATATGACACCACAACGCACATACATTTTTTAGCACAGTTAAATCTTTAAGGAGCAATATTAGTTTTCTTTACAATGCCATTCTTTTCAAAACCTCATCATTGCTCACATGTTTGGTCCATGATATCTGCAGCATCCTTCTGTAAAACCACATTTCCGCTGCTTCAAGTTTTTTCCTCATCTTCGATGATATTGTCCAGCATTCACTGACGTATTGAAGAACTGACATCACATAGCAATCTAGGTATTAGGTATTTGTTTCTAGGTAAATTTTCCTGTGCCTTAGAACTTTACTCAGCTTCTGGAACGCGTCCTTTGCCATGTCAATTTGCATTCGGATCTCAGTGTCGCACTTTCTATCTTCTGTTATAACACATCCTAGGTATTTAAATTTTTGTACTTGCTTGACTCTAGTATCCCCTATCTGTATTTGGCATTTTGGGTTGTTCTTTTTGCTGATGACCATGCATTCAGTTTTCTTGCTGTTTATTTTTAGTCCTTTTTGTCACTCTCCTCTGCTACCTTCTGTAGGAGGTCCTGTAGTTTTCTTTCCGTGCCTGATATCAGCACTCTATTATCTGTGTACCCTACGTTGTTCAAATTATGGCCTCTAATAACAAATCCTGGTGTAGCATCTAGAGTGCTCAAAATATTCTCACTGTACAAATTGAACAGATCCGGTGAAAAGACACAACTTTGTTTTACACCCTTATATCTTTGTGAATCTGCTGAAATCGTTACCTGTCCGTATGCAGGATCGAAACTCTCCAGAACACTATGACACAACGCCACACAAATTCTGAATGGCATCAATTTCAGTAAGAACTTCTGAGATGTACTCTTTTAATTCGCCGAGTGTGTGGGTTTTCTTTCATAAACCTTGTTCTTTCCTACGCCCACCTCAGTCCATTGTTGTTAGGTCAAGTGAACTTGGTTGCCATTCGATGATGACCCTTCTTCCAAATGAATGCTATGGAAAGGTTTAATTAATGTAGTTGCTTACTACCAAAGCATAATGGGAAGGTGCTCCATCTTGCTGTAAGAACAGTTTGGAGAAGTTAGGTATAAATAATGAAACAAATAAGGAAACAACTGTAGGCCTATATTTAGCACATCTTGTATTTAAGTTATTTGCTTCTTTCTGGGGGTCGATCCTGAGTATGACGGTAAACTGCATCCAGCAGCAGGGCCTCTGGTTAGGAGGTTGTGAGGAACATGGAACCATTTCTTAATTGCCGTTGTTCCCTGGTCCACTCTGATCCGGGGTGGTAGCACCTGTTAGGGTCCCAGCTATGGGACCCTAACAGGTACAAAACCCCCAAACTGGAGTCAAAACACTTTTTGAACTATAATGAACACCTATTATTATGAATACTGAGAGAATATGTCTTTCGGGGTGGAATTGATTTGTGTTGAGTAACCCCGGTCTGATAGTTGACCGTCAGACTGACGTGTAACACTCTTGTATTTGTTTTCCGTTTAATATATATGTTTCACTAATTCCCAGTTCGAGTTTTCTTCCGGATCTATTCTGGGTCCACAACGCTATGAAAGTATAAAAATAGACTTTTATTTGAAAAAAATATCAGCGATACATTTTTGAATACAAAACTAGAAGACATTTACAGTTTGAAAAAATATCAGCGATACATTTTTGAATACAAAACTAGAAGACATTTACAGTTTGAAAAAAATATCAGCGATACATTTTTGAATACAAAACTAGAAGACATTTACAGTTTGAAAAAAATATCAGCGATACATTTTTGAATACAAAACGAGAAGACATTTACAGTTTGAAAAAAATATCAGCGATACATTTTTGAATACAAAACGAGAAGACATTTACAGTTTGAAAAAAATATCAGCGATACATTTTTGAATACAAAACTAGAAGACATTTACAGTTTGAAAAAATATCAGCGATACATTTTTGAATACAAAACTAGAAGACATTTACAGTTTGAAAAAATATCAGGGATACATTTTTGAATACAAAACTAGAAGACATTTACAGTTTGAAAAAAATATCAGCGATACATTTTTGAATACAAAACTAGAAGACATTTACAGTTTGAAAAAAATATCAGCGATACATTTTTGAATACAAAACTAGAAGACATTTACAGTTTGAAAAAAATATCAGCGATACATTTTTGAATACAAAACTAGAAGACATTTACAGTTTGAAAAAAATATCAGCGATACATTTTTGAATACAAAACTAGAAGACATTTACAGTTTGAAAAAATATCAGCGATACATTTTTGAATACAAAACTAGAAGACATTTACAGTTTGAAAAAATATCAGCGATACATTTTTTAATACAAAACTAGAAGACATTTACAGTTTTCTAAATAAAAAATAAAAAATAAAAAAAATTCCATGAAAATCTTCATTCCCACTATAACCGATCATTTTTTAAAATGTACGTTAAAACCCGACTTTTTTGGCATTAAATAACCAATAACCCATAAATATGGAACGAGCAACTGACGTATTTATCTATATTTTAATATATTTATTTTATTGCCCTCTATGTGCTGTGGCTATTTAGCACATGTTGTGATCTTAGCTTTCCAATAGCTTGCAAGTCCAGCGTGTAATTTCCCTTTCGGAATATATCTTTGCCAGATATAGAACGAAACTCAGGCTCGCGTTCTTAAATTAGAAAAATTCCAATACTCTCTGTAACCAGTCCATAATATAGTCCTCGCCTGGGAAATAGATGACTCCGGTACATTTAAATCTGGAGATATCAAGTTCAAAAATATCTCCATATTATATATAAGACAATTTCTTTTTGTTTCTACTTACACTATGCTTTTCTGTGTAGAAATATATGATATATTATTCTCCGTGTGGTATATATATATATATATATATATATATATATATATATATATATATATATAAACTTATTTATAAATGGAACTTTGTCTCTGAGTGTGTGTGTGTGTGTGTCTGTGTGTGTCCGTTACCTATAGGCTAAGAAACGGCTGAACCGATTTTCTTGAAAATTTACACAGTTGTACTATAAGCGTCTGCAAGTGATCTTAGCTGGGTTTGTGTCGAGGTAACCCCGATAAATATCGAAAATCGATAATCGAAAAAATCGTGTAATAGAAAGAGTGGTCCGATTTTAATCAAATTTGATACACTCATAGACAAAGACATAAGAAACGATATTCAAAGGTTACGAGGTTGCAGTTCTTACAATAGTGAAGAAAATCGAAAATATATATATAAAAGGCAAGATGTTTGTGTGTGTGTCTGTTTATCTGCCTGTATATCTGTATTTTTTTCAGCTCTGTTATTTTAGTTTTTACTGCAGGTTTGGCTCTAAATAGATATAATTGTAGTTCTTATAATTGTGGTCTCAGCCATGATACCATTTAATCAGAGGACTTATTTAGCCTTCAAAATCAGTTTACGACGAAAAAAACTTATTTGATATCGATACCAGGAAACAAAAATTTGACTTACATCCATTCATTTTTCTTTCAGTCCACAGTTTCGCTTTAACTGGAAACAACTATTGCTTTTTAGTCTTTCGTGCCAACGTCCAAAGAGTCTGAGCTCCAGGACCATGGTTTAGTTTTAAAGCTTTCATTACATCGGAGCAACGCCGGTCTATACTGCTAGTATATATATATATATATATATATATATATATATATATATATATATATATAAGATTTGTGTAAATCTTAGTATTATAAACGTTTATCTGGGGTAACAAAGCAAGGTTGTCATTCATTTTACCTTTAGCCAAAAAAAAGTTTCTGAGCGAATGCTAAAAAAATATGCACCACATATCAACTCGGCATTTATATCCTTCGAAGTAGACACTTTCTGAAGCCACACATTTTATTGATGGCGGCATGACTAGCAATCCTTTTTTTTTTCCTTGAGGTAACGGACCAGATCCCTCGTCGTATTCTCTTGGATTTTCTCAACATCTTGAAATGTTGTTCCTTTCAAACGGGATTTATTTTGGATAAGGGAAAAGTCGCTAGTGGCGAGCTCTGGGAAATATTACATCTGCAGAATGCTGTGCTTGTCCGAAAACGACTGTACCAGCTATGGTCACTAAGGGAACTTCTCTGGGAAGATGAGACACCCATGCTACACACTTTTCTTCCAATCATTGCTATGAAAAAGGGAAGTGAATGAGGATGCTATAACGCAGTATGCATGCGCAATAGAGATCTAGGTCTGTCAGTGCTAAGATGCTTTCCTGGTGCGTACTTTCGCTTCGTTACCATAGAAACAGTTCTGATACTTATTAATAAGCATTTTTTTTTTCATAATAATATTGAGAATAGATATGGAGAATTTTCAAATATTCCCACTTGAGAGTTTTTTTTTAATAACATTTCTCAAACATTCACGCCGGTAGAAGAAAATAAATAAGTATAATAAAATAATGCTTAAGGTGCTAAACAGTTTTAATTCCAGTTAGTTTTTTTCCGTCCATCTTGTCGTTTGACCTCTGTATGAACCTCGTGATTCTGTTTCCCTTTCCAAAAGAGAGACAATAATAATGAATAATCTGACAAATCAATGCTATTCAAAATTTACCTTAACGAACCTCATATATGTACCAGTTACGTTACCGTATATGTTAACTAAACTGAATTATTGAAAATTCAATATATTAAACAAACAATATAAAGCAATATAATAAAATATTCTACAGACATGCGCTTTTCAAAAATACCTATAATAAATTCCAAGGTAATAAATATCCTGAGATGAATAAATGGTATGAGATATCGCTTACATCAGGTGAGAGCAATTTTTAAGAAAAAACTGGCATTCTATCATAGCCGATCAGATCCAGAACATTCGCCAATGACGACGAATTCAAAACCGAAGTCAGTTGCGTTGAATAGCATATTCTAGCCACAATTCTTTACTTTTAGTCAGAACTCCATTATAAAAGTACGTCTTTTAAAATTTATCAGCAGGTATACAAAAATAGAAAGGGGCGTAAAACAAGAATGTATTTTTTCACCAGATCTATTCATTTTATACAGCAATACACTCCTGATCAAAAATTTAAGACTACTTAAAAATCTTTAAAAATATTTTTTTTTTACAGATAGATTTTAAACTCCTCCAACTTAAGGTTACCAATACTATAATCTACAAGGTTATGGAAACAAAAAGCTACATTCCAAACATTTTATTTAGAAATTTATATTTTTATAAAATGACGCATGATCAAATATGAGAAAAATTCTACGAAATTGTACAAAGTGTATGAAAAGTGTACGAAAAGTGTACGAAAAGTGTACAAAAAGTGTATGAAAAGTGTATGAAAAGTGTACGAAAAGTGTACAAAAAGTGTATGAAAAGTGTACAAAAAATGTATGAAAAGTGTATGAAAACATTCATGAAAGCAGCGCAAGAAATACTTGATAAATCTGAGCAAATGGATGGCGGAGCGGGGTTATGGAGAGATACCAAGAAGAAAAATATTGATAACGAGAAGAACGCCTACGATCTGAAGACATACGGCAAATGAAGAAGACATCCTGCTAATTTTATAGCTTCTCTTCTTTGTTTTAATTTGTTAAGATTTTCTGATTTTTTCCAATGTCTTCATACCTTTGCTTCACGCATATAATCATGTGTATACATACGTACTGATAATGTGTTTAGGAGTGTAATGTTAGTTGATTGTGTGGTCATTTCTTTAAACATTGCGTTTTTTGTTAAAAGAGACCGACTAAGAATATGTTGATGCCGTAACAAAGAGAAGCTAATGTTCTATTTAATTTTAAAAGAAATTGAAAAATTAAAATCGATAAAAAATAGAATGGAAAGAATTCTCAAACTAACTGCACTACCGGCCATGATTATTAGGCTACCCCAGCTTTTTAAAAAAGATATGTATTTCATATTATTTTTAGTATTTACTGCCAAGTAGATAATTCTAAATGAAAACAGAATAGTTCTTTTGTTATTATTTATTTTCAAAATTTTACAACCCAAATAAGCAAAGATGAACTCGTTCGAATCACCTTAAATTTTCTTCATTATTTCATTGATGAAACTGCAATATAAGTAATTATTAAATATTTATAAATTCATTTGATGCACATGTTATTGTGCAGTATTAACAAAAGAACCATTCTATTTTCATTTACAATTATTCACTTGTTAATAAATACTAAAAAAATAGTATGAAATACATCATTTTTTTAAAACGATGGCCTAATAATTATGGACGGTAGGGTAATTCAGAGAGGCACTGTTAGTGGAGCGCCTATTGAGACTTAAATAATCCAAACCTCAAGGGTAAATGTTACATACGATCTATCGCTAAAGATGCTGCACAAATGATCGGTTCATTTTACCGCTTCAATAAGTAATTACTTGCTTTCTCCTGCTATCCTCTACATTTAAAAGAACCAGATCAGGAAGAAAATAATGTACTTTTGCTGTATATGGGTTTTGTTTTTCTTGATAAATTTCAAAAACATCACTGCGTCCTTATGGGTGATGAATTTTTTTCCATCCTACAACTCATTTTCCTACAAACAAAACATCGCAAACCTCTTGCTATTCTATCGCTATTCCTATGGAACGTGCTTAGATAAACTACATTTCTTAGTTTCACGAGTTCGAACCTTCCCGTCTAAGACCAGCAATGTTACACACACTGTAGCGAAGAATCCTCATTGTTTTTTTCTCAGATATTGCAAGCCTCCCGTTATTCTATCGCTATTCCCATGGAAAATGTTCGGATGGACTACAATCCTTAGTTCCACGAGTTATAACCTTCACGTCTAAGACCAGCAATGCTATGCACATTGTAGCGAACCATCCTCCTTGCTTTTTTTCCCGGATATCGCAAGCCTCTGGTTAATCTATCGCTATTTCCATTGAAACTGTTCGGACGGACTACATTCCTTAGTTTCACCAGTTCTAACCCTCACATCTAAGACCAGCAATGCTACACACATTGTAGCGAACCATCCTCCTTGCTTTTTTCTCAGATATTGCAAATCTCTCGTTAGTCTATCACTATTTCCATGGAAACTATTGGAACGGACGAAATTCCTTAGTTTCACCAGTTCTAACCTTTACTGCTAAGGTTCGCCATACCACACACAATGTCGCAAATCCTTTTCATTGTCTTCGTATTCGATTGATGAAATGTAAGTGCCCCTTAAGTAGCTTCATCCCAAGAACCGCTGCTTTGTCAAACGTACTCTCAAAAGAGTGCTTACTCGGTCACTACAATCCTAACTTGTTCAAGAACAGGATTAACAGTAAACTTTCCCATATATCCGCAAAACTTTGCCTCTTATTCTGTAGCCCTCTACCTTGAATAGTTCTTGCGCTTTGTACAGAATATTAACATCGGAAAAAAAAACACTATCAACGAACTTTCCGAAGGAGTCTTGATCTTTTTTAATAATAATTTCACTGCAAGCAAGACAGAAATGTCACTCGTGCGCAGGGGGTTACAGTAAGAGAATAAAAATGCTACAGGTGATGTTAAAGAAAAGATAAAAGATGAATGGGAATCAAGTAGATAGCAACTGACGATACATTTAAACTCTTGGAGATTCAACCTCTGAAGAAAGCAAGCATAAAAAAGAGATTTCCCCGAATAGAAATTGCGAGAAAATAGACTTTTAGAGTAGAACAGGCGGCTACATTTAACTACTTCTACAGTAAATGTGTAGGACCTTGATGCCAAACTAGTATTACCAATGAATACATGTAGTCGGGTTACCAGGGAAAAAAGCTCGTCAGAGCAGCTACCATGAAAATACTTTTAAAAAAAGACAAAGGAAGCCACATGACGTCGATAAGAAAGTGACTGAAGTCGGGCTGCCAAGTCAGGATCTATTATATTGCAGATCCTCCTTGCACAAATAATAAAGAAGTAATCTGGTCGCTTACGTCGTGAAGGGATAGACTATAAAACATGTGGTAAATAAGTGAAATCGGGCACTCCGAAATTAGTTTTTTCATAAGTGATAACAAGAATTAATTTATTTCCTTAGCATTCTTCTTGTAAGACAATTCATACTAAAGTTGTTTCATTTTATTTTAATTTCTAACTTAAAATAAGTTCATTGACTGATTCGTATTTTATTCCATGGCTTATCAAACGTTTTGTGGATTATTCAAAGCCAGAATATAATTTTAACTTGTAAACATATGATGTAATGAATATGCATACACCTTGGTTCTCCCTCACAGTAATATGATTGGCTGGTGTCAGCCATGAATACAGACTAAATAGGGGACGCCTAGGACTACACCTATTGGAACGCCTATTGGCTACGCCTATTGCATAAGCCTATGCCTAAGCATACTGCATGCGACTACGACGAGTACCAGTTTATCACGGCTATTTGTTATATTGTCCTACCCGGTTACATTTGCCAAAACCACTGAGCTACTTCGAATAATATACACTAGCAGTATAGCCCGGCGTTGCTCGGGTATAATGAATACTTTAAAACTAATCCATGCTCCTGGAGCTCAGACTCTTTGGATGTTGGCACGAAAGACTAAAAAGCAATAGTTGTTTCCAGTTAAAGCGAAACCGTAGACTGAAAGAAAAATGAATGGATGTAAGTCAAATTTTGATTTCCTGGTATCGATATCAAATAAGTTTTTTCGTCGCAAACTGAATTTTGAAGGCGAAATAAGTCTTCTGATTAAATGGTATTGGCTGAGACTAAGAACTACAATTATACCTACTTAGAGCCAAACCCGAAGCAAAAACTAAAATAAAAGGGCTGAAAAAAATACAGACATACACGCAGATAAACAGACACACACAGACATCTTGCCTTTTTTATATATATATTATCGATTTTCTACACTATTGTAAGAACTGAAACTTTGAAACTTCTGAATATCGTTTCTTTTGTCTTTGTCTATGAGTGTATTAAATTTGATTAAAATCGGACCACTCCTTCTATAACCCAATTTTTCGATTATCGATTTTCGATATTTATCGGGGGTACTCGACACAAAACCTAGCTAAGAACACACGCAGACGCTTTTAGTACAACTGTAAATTTTCAAGAAAATCGGTTCAGCCGTTTCGGAGTCTATAGTTAACGGACACACACAGAGACACACACACAGACAAAATTCCATTTATAAATAAGTTTAGATTAGATATCCTTTTCCGGGACATATTAAAATATTTGGTGATAATAATTCATTGATACATGTCTTACATATTAACCGACAGAGGAGAGAAATAGGTGGATTCATAACTTTCTCAAATGTATTTGTACCTAAGTAAATATAACTAATCTAAAAATTCGAACCAGACTCTCTGATGTCCAATTCGGAGTAGTTATCCATTGCACCTGACGCACGTCCAAATTTTAAGCACCTGGTATTCCCAAATGGTTATCCATTTACATAGTGACCAAGACTGACTTTGCTTAACCCCGATAATCGTACGAGATCAAGTGTTTCAAAATTATGTTGCCGTAAGCTCATAAATGCGTTCAGTCCGATTTTTGTATGTTTTTTTTTTTACGGCTTAAGAACTTTTTGCGTGTTTTTAAAAGCCAAAAACTATTTTAGATTATAAATTTTTCGAGGTAATAATAATTATGTACTGATACAGGTCTTACTAATTAACCCATAGTTGAGGGAAGAAGAGAGAATTCATACCTTATGCAGTTTAATGTTTATTTATTTATGGGTTAGTAAATATAAGGAACAAGGCTGGAATTTGAACTAGGCTCTCCGGTTTCCATTTCCTAAGAGTTATCCATTACACCACTCATACATTCAAGTTTACAGCGTCTGGTATTCCCAAATAGCCACCCATCAAAAACTATGTGTAAATTAACTGAAACAACTGATTCAGTTTTCTTTTCTTTCCATATGGCGAGTTTTAGACCCCCTACAGTGACAGGGTGTAATCAGTTTTGATGTTTCCAGATTAGGTCATTTGCAATCGTATATAATCTAAGACAATATGAATTCATTTTCGGAGATTGAGATGAAATTTTTTTTACCTTAAAAACTATTGTGTTATCCGTGATTGCAACAGATTTTTATCACGCCCAGACACTATTGTTTTAACTGTCGATTATTTGTTCTGCAGAAATTGTCTGCGATGGACGTTACTCCAAGGGAGCGTACAAAAATTGTAACGCTGCACGAACACACTGGCAAACCTTACAGAGAGATCGCAAGTATTATTTATGTCATCCTGTCAGTCGTGTCCTTAAGGCAAAAAAACAACTGGACCCATCAGTCGAAAACGTAAAGGAAATCGTGGTCGGAAATAGAAAAAAAAACGCCATGAGATGACGTATACAATGGTGTATGTCGTCACCAGACACGACGTTGTTTAAAGTTAGGATAATACGGGAACCAGTGTTTGAACGTGATATAGCCGTAAGACCATCTTCTGGCTGATCTCGTATTGAGTTTCAATCTAGATATTACTAGAAATATTTGCGGTTTTGGTCAGTTGAAAATTTAAGGTAAACTGTTCCACGTGTTTTCTATTCAGTGATGTGTTTTCGTGTTTGTTTGTTTTTCTTTTTACCTGGTGCATATGTCGACATCTGTTACCAAAAATTATTTATATGGCCACACGATTTGCTTTTACGCCATGATATGCGGTAATTATTTTGAAACATGTCTTTCGACATTATATTCATCCTTTTTATTCGTTTGTTTTTGAGCTACGCATGCTCTTTGCTTCTGCATTACAATTCGATATTAACGCTGGATGTTATATCGGTTACTCTATAAGACTCTAATTCTTAGACGATCTTGATTACTCTTAGATGGTTAAATATTTGCTTTTTGTTCTTTGCCTCGTCTTTTTATTGTTAGAGACGATAGAAATGTCGTACATATAAAGGGTGAAGAATTCAAAATCCAAAGATACAAGCGAATCAGCTATAGCTTGCCAATTCTCAATCTATAGAACCAGTCTTCCATTTTTTCTTTTTTTTTTCTTTTTATTTTATATTATTCTTCGTTTATTTTTATCCTGTTACGAAGCGTCTCAAAAGATTTTAATAGAATTAAACTCTGAAAACAAAATTCTTTGACATAAAACAGACGTATTCTTAAAAGAAAAGACAAAGCGATCTCGAGATCTGCATTGAATTTTTCGGTTCTTTACAAAGAATAATATTTTTATATCCTCTGGGGAAATGCATAAAATATTAAAATAACAAATCGAGATATAACTGTACAGTATCTATCAATATAGACACTCGGACTATATGGAAACGTTATCGAATACAATCCTAGGGGTCAGTTGTATTCAATAAAATTACTCTGTATAGATCGGATATTTTATCCAACCTACAAGGAAAGATTTTTTGCATTCAATTGTTTCTGCTAGATAGAAATAACGTAATAGTTGTCTCTTCTTTACCATATTGCATTTCATCATTATATTAATCATTCAAATGAAGCATAGTGTTTTGATCCCAATGCCTTATGTAGGAACCGAACACGCGAAGCAAGCTAAAAAATATGACTCTAAGCAACCTTTTTGCAGTCACAAGTCTAGGTATTTTGGAAATTTTTACTCCTGCGTAATCTTTCGTACAGCTTGAATTATTTGGCACATGTTTTAAGACGAATACGATATGAAAGGTGTATGGTTACGTTAAAAAAGATAGAGATCAAGTAGCATTTGTCTATGAGTTTATTTAATACTAGCAGTATAGCCCGGCGTTGCTCGGGTGTAATGAAAGCTTTAAAACTAATCCATGGTCTTGAAGCTCAGACTCTTTGGACGTTGGTACGAAAGACTAAAAAGCAATAGTTGTTTCCAGTTAAAGCAAAACCGTAGACTGAAAGAAAAATGAATGGATGTAAGTCAAATTTTGATTTCCTAGTATCGATACCAAATAAGTTTTTTTTGTCGTAAACTGAATTTTGAAGGCTAAATAAGTCCTCTGAGTAAATGGTATCATGGCTGAGACTAACAACTACAATTATACCTACTTAGAGCCAAACCCGAAGCAAAAACATTAATAAAACGGCTGAAAGAAATACAGACATACAGGCAGATAAACAGACACCCACACAAATATCTTATATATATATATACATATATATATATATATATATATATATATATATATATATATATATATATTATCGATTTTCTGCACTATTGAAAGAACTGCAACCTTGAAACTTGTGAACATCTTTTCTTATGTCTTTGTCTATGAGTGTATCAAATTTGATTAAAATCGGACCACTCTTTCTATGACCCGATTTTTTTTATTATCGATTTTCGATATTTATCCGGGGTACCTCGACACAAAACCTAGCTAAGAACACTCGCAGACGCTTATAGTACAGCTGAGTAAATTTCCAAAAAAATCGGTTCAGTCGTTTCGGTGTCTGTAGGTAACGGACACACAGACACACACAGACACACACACGGACAAAGTTCCATTTATAAATAAGTTTAGATTTAATATCTTGTTACACATGAGGAAATGATACACAGCGTGTCCATAAAGTTCGGGTGCACTTTAAAGTTACAAATCTTTAAAAGTGCACACGGATCTTATGGACAACCTGTATACCTTTTAATAAAATCAAGAAAAATTCAGGGGAATGTATGACAAAGTTGGAAGAAAATTTGTTTGACGTGGTTTGTCCTTTATGAATTCATCGAATGAAGGGAAATACACTGAAAACACTTTTAATTTCCTTCAGTAAAAGATGAAGTGTAGACAATTCTGACAAGCCGAAAGAATCAAAATATATTATTTTAATCACCAAACTTTACCAAAAATTAAACGAAAAAGAATTCATTTCAACTCAATATTTTTATGATTATTTCTAAAAGAAATAATAAAAGACTTAATCAATTAATCAATTCAAAACAAAATAATAAAAATAAGCCAAAACATGAAGGGGAAATTTACGATATCACCGGTAATAATTTCCACGAATAATACGTAGGGGCAACCTTAACGGACTGAAATAAAATATTATATGAACACAAACGTATATTTTAAAAAGCAATACACATAATGCATTTTTACTCACCGTAAGGAGTCTGCTTATAATTTCAATTTTTAGTCAGTTAAATACTATAAGTTAAATGATACACGATTTAGATTCGTGACTGATTTGAAAGAAGATGTCCCATCAGTTTGTTGCTGTTTTTTCTGAGGTAAACTGGTTTGCCGTCAAAGGCTGTAGAAGCAAGGTGGACATGGTATTCAACCCACAGCAGAAGCATATTTGCGAATAAATGAATATAACGAATCTGATTGGAATTTGAACTCACCTCTAGGATTTTTCATTTCGAGCCGACACCCATTACTCCGCCAGCACATCGCTTTAACACTTTTCTACATGAAAAAGAGAACCCTTCAATAGGATTTTGAATCCATATATATATATATATATATATATATATATATATATATATATATATATATATATAGTCCTATGAAGAGTATTGGAATGACAAGGTTCACTGAAGACATTTGGGTTTAAGATAAAAAAAGAGGAATATGAAACACGAGTTAGAATTTATTTCAGGTATAATTCCTGGTAGTTAAATTTAGATGTGTTTAACAATTTAAGAGAGACCATCATTTTTTTTCATCGTTCCACCCCAAGCAAGGCGGTACCACCACTAATGCTGAGAGGGCTACATAAGAGTAAATGTTTAGATAGGAGTAGAGTAAAGAGAAAGACGAACCAGTTAACGGTGGGTGTCAGAGAAAGGGCAAAAGAAGGATGGGAACACACGTGCGAAGACAGCTGCGAAGGTCGGGAGAAAGGAAAAGAAAAAGATATACAGGGTGATGGAGTCAAGTGGATAAAGATGCGTATTGACATTGCATTTAAATTCCTGGAAGTTGTAGCAGTCAGAAAAGCAAGTATATGGAAGGGAGTTCCAAAGGCAGGAAGTGCGAGAACAGAAGCTGACTGAGTAGAATTGTCGACTGCATTTGGTTGATGTAACTGTAAATGGGTGATACCTTGTTGCCAGTCTGGTTTCACGAGTAAATTGTGGTGGCGGGGGGACCAGTGACTTGATCATGTCGGAGCAAAGCCACGAATATATTTGTAGAATAGACAGAGAGAAGCCAACACCCGCTGGCGAGAAAGTGGCTGAAGTCGAGCTGCGATGTCGGGACCTATCATGTAACAGATTCTCATTTTGAGCCTGTCCAGAACACTGACATGAACAGCAGGGGCGCCTGACTATATATGACAGTAGTATTCTATGAACGGACGGATGGTTGATTTGTATATGTGCAAGGTGGATTCAGGCGGAAAAAACGTCCAGGCCTGACAGAATGATTCAACCTTTATAGCAGTGGAGTTAGCTATTCCCTCCATGTAAACTTTCTTTGAACCTACTCGTTTTTCAAATAAGCAAAAGTACTGACCACATGGCATACTGGTGTTTTTATGTCTACTTGTTAACTTTTGGATCGATTGTTGAAACATTAAATAACTCTGGGCTTACAGCCATATCACGTTGAATACACCGGTGCTTGCTCGATTACCGAAGTTAAGCAACGTTGAGCCTGGTCAGTACTTAGATGGGTGACCGCTTGGGTATACCATGTGCTGTAAGCGTTTAGTGACGGATGTGCGTTGTGGTGCAGTGGATATCGTCTCGGAAAGAGAAATCGGTGAGCCGAATTCGAATTCCAGTTGAATACCCTGCATTCACTTAAGCACCGGTACCCTTGGGAAAGTTATTAATCCGACCCTTCCCTCCAGTTATGGGTTAAATAACAGGGTAGGACTTGGGGACTCTGTCCTTAAAAACATATCCCAGTGAATCTTGTTACTCGAAAAGAAAGAAAGTATTACTAGACACAAAACTTATAGAAAAACAATAAATTGTTGAAAGAAAAGGTATTACCAGCAATAAATAAGTAACATCTAGTGTTCACTAAATGACCCGCCGAGGTTCATGTGCCATAAAAACAAAACAACCAACCAAAAAAAAAAAAAAAAAGAAGTAACTCTGAATGACTACTTTAGTTTTAGTCTTGGGTTTCACCTGTAAAGGACTGCATTTCTTGCTAAAAAAAGATAAACCAATAAGAAAACTAGAGTGCTGCCTATAGAAGAAAAACAAGCCATTTTAAAGCTTAGAAAAGAAGGAAAATCGATCAGAGCCATTGGGTAAACATTGAGAATAAACAACTCAACAATTTTCAGTGTCGTGAAAAGGGAAGAAAAATAGTCGTTTATTGAACAACATAGAACAGATTGCCCAATGGAAGCAACAGTATTAGATGACCAAAATATGTGAGAGCTGTGAGAAATAATAAGAAAACAACAGTTAGTTTCAACACCAACAAACTCCAAACTTGGGGTGAAGTTTTCATAATTGAGCGCACGAAGATAGAGTTCGAGAGCCGAAATATAAAAGCCTGACTGCAATATTCATACCACAAGACTCATACCACAAAGTTCTAAAGGCCAGATTCATAACACAAGATTCATACCACAAAGTTCTAAAGGCCAGATTCATAACACAAGATTCATACCACAAAGTTCTAAAGGCCAGATTCATAACACAAGATTCATACCACAAAGTTCTAAAGGCCAGATTCATAACACAAGATTCATACCACAAAGTTCTAAAGGCCAGATTCATAACACAAGATTCATACCACAAAGTTCTAAAGGCCAAATTGGAATTTTCAAGGAAGAGTAGAGATGATCGACAAAAGTTCTGGGAAAAATTTTTATGGTCTGATTAGATTAATCTCTACCAAAGTATGGCAAACCAAAGGATCTGCTTATTATTCAAAGCATACAAGCTAATCTATGAAGCATGCTGGAAGCAATCTTGATTTGAGCTTGCATGGCTGCTTCGGAAACAGGCTCTTTCATACTTATTGATGATGTAACTCATTCTACAAAAAAGATGCCTGTCATCGTCAACAGCCTTCTGTAGAATCGTTTTTCTTTTGCTCTAGTTTTCTCTTCATCTATAAGTAGATTTTGTAGCCATCTCTAGCATATAGAAGGATTGATTTTATGTAAAATTTCAATAATCTGACCCTTGGTTCAAACGCAATTATTTTGTTTCTTATTACTTTGATTAATTTTGGCTATAAAGTTTTCGTTATTGCAATGCGTCTCCGAATTTTAATGTTACATTTTACGTTCTCTTTTAAAATAGTTTCCATATAATTAAACTTCTGTATTTGATTGATGTTGACATCTTGCATCTTGGGCCTTTTCTCTTGCTGATAAAGATAATATACACTATCGGCCATAATTATTAGGCCACCCCAGTGTTTTAAAAAATTATGTATTTCATACAATTTTTTAGTATTTATTACCAAGTGAATAATTGTAAATGAAAATAGAATGGTCTTTTTGTTAATACTGCAAAATAACATGTGCATCAATTGAATTCATAAATATTGAATAATTACCTATATTGCAGTTTCATCAATAAAAGAATGAAGAAAATTTAGGGTGATTCGGACGAGTTCATCTTTGTTTCATTGCCTTGTAAAATTTTGCAAATAATAATAACAAAAGAAAGATTCTATTTTCATTTAGAATTGTCCACTTAAAAATAGTATGAAATACATAATTTCTTTTAAAAGGAAAAACTGGTGTTGTCTAATAATTATGGCCGGTAGTGTATATTTAGAAATGTTTGTGAGAATAAATGAATTAACAAGACAAAAACAATGTTCACCAACAGAAAGTATAAAATCGAAACAAGGAGGACGCATAATAGAAAAAAAAAAGAATGAATACTGCAAAGATAGAACGAATTCGAGTGTGAGCGAATTCACAGCCAGAGAAAGAAATATATAGCACACAAAAATCTGGAAAGAACGGGAATATGAAAGTCTGAATTATGATCGGCACTAGATATGAAACAGTAACAAAACAACAGTACCATATGGGACTGTAATAAGAATTAATACAACAGTAGACAATATCAACACCGACAAGATAGCAGAAATGATGAATGGAATAGTAAAGTATGAAGACACAGGAAACCGGGGCATGTGAGCAATGACGAGATTCTGAAAATGATGAAAACGAAAAGGAAATTAATATTGAGCATCAGTTCCTGGGACATGCAATGAGGAAGAAGGGCTTGGAGAACCTGATACTAACAGGCCAGATAGAGGGAAAAAGAGACAGAGGAAATCAGCGGATAACGTATTTCAAAGGCCTGTACAGGTGAATGGCAGAACGGGGACTGAGAGACGTTACAGGGGAAAGCGTGCTAAAAGCCAACATGGATAGGGAGACGTGGAAGGCCATGATCGCCTACGTCCTGAAGGGACAAGGTAGAAAGAAGAAGAAGAAGAAGAAGAAGAAGTGATATAACTGACGCTCTTAGTATTTCCATCTCCGTAGCGCTGCCTAAAAAGACACGTACCAAAGAATTCGAGCTACATCGAACAATAAGCTTAATGAGTTGCATAACCAAGTTATCTCAGGGTAAAGTTCTCGGTTGATACAAATTAGAAAGACTATCTTGGATCTGTTACTAATTCAACTCTTAAGGAAGTTGGTTCACTGTGTCGTGCTAAACATTTTTCCCCAGAAATTATCTTAGACATCTATAAGTCTACCATACAGCTATACTTAGAATATTACTGTAATATATGGTCCGTTGTTGCTGCTATATTTTTTTAGTGATCCTTGATAAAATCCAAAGAAGTGTCAGCAATATTACTGGTTCTAGCCTGGCATCTCAGCTTCTATCTTTTTCACACCGCCGTAAAGTTTCCTCCCTGTATTTTATGTTACGTGTTAAGTCTAACAAAAGAAAAAAATGATTGATTAAAACACAGAGCTTAATCACAAATAAATATTTAATTTATGATAACCCAAAATAAAAATATATGACAAATATACAATTTTTTGCATTCGAATAGAAAACAAAACAGTTTCCTACTGGCAGAGTGACGGGTAAGGGTTACAAAGGGGAAGAAAGGTGTCAAGTATCTTTACCCAGTTAATTTAGCAAAGTAGTTTAAGTGCTATACTTTTTGGAAATCTTTAAACGTGTATATAAAGAATAATTTCCAGTACGGTCAATGAAAGAATCAAAAATGTCTATTTACCCATTATGTCCATGACGTTCTCGTTCAGGTTTTAGTTGGTTGGCAACTTTTCTTAGAGATAATTTCGGGTGGATATAAAAATCCTGAATCGGGTCGGAGATGATAATGTCAGCAAATCCTGCTAACAACTATTGGAGTAGATAGACTAAACTATCGCCCGGTTCACACTCCACCCACGTCTATTGAACAGGTGAAGAGGCTCATCCCTTGTTCTTTGTTTAGGATGTGGTGTCCGGCTTTCTCTTTTCCAATCTTTTCACTCTTTTCTTTTTTTCAATTGGAGTAGATAGACTAAACTATCGCTCGGTTCACACTCCACCCATGTCTATTGAACAGGTGAAGAGGCTCATCCCTTGTTCTTTGTTTAGGATGTGGTTTCCGGCTTTCTCTTTTCCAATCTTTTCACTCCTACGTAGCCCCCTGCGCTTCAGTGGCGTTACCGTCTTGCTCGGGGTGATATGATTAAAAAAAAAACAAAAACAAAAACAAAAAAAACTAACTACTCTCTTCCCAAAACTAATTTTTGCAGGGGCTAACACCTAATTTGCATATTTCTAGAATCCTTAGAATTCTCTCGATTTTACTCGAACGTTCTACAATTTTCCAAAACGTTTTTTTCCTAATTTCTCTCTTTTTACTACTACTTCATGAAT
The DNA here is from genome assembly GCA_037127315.1 of Ascarosepion bandense. Taxonomy (NCBI): domain Eukaryota; kingdom Metazoa; phylum Mollusca; class Cephalopoda; order Sepiida; family Sepiidae; genus Ascarosepion; species Ascarosepion bandense. Next base: position 623,175 of record JBBBDQ010000732.1, read on the forward strand.
TACAACTTTTTTGTAATAACAAATAAGACTAAATAAAATCCCTTACTACAACCTTTTAGACATTAATAATATTATATTTATATATAAATGCATCCTCGTAACACTTTTCTATAAATACTTCCATAGCAAATGTTCGGATAAGCTGTTCGATATGGTTCCCCGACATTATGAATTTAAGTGCAGTTCTAGACTGGCGACAAGGACTAACTTTAATTTATATTTCTTTTTGTTGCACTTGTGGAACTCTCTTCTGGATCCATGCGTTTCAGTCAACTTTAATCTTTAAAATTGCTATGTCAGTCGTTTTCTACTGTCTTCCTGATTATCTTCTTTTGTTCTCACAGATTGGGTTCTATAACATTTGTTGGCAAACAGTCTACCGCAGAAAGTAATGGCAAACCTACTGCGGGAAAATATTCTACCCAGTCAGTCAGGTCTATTTCGAGACATGATTGGCCAAGCATGTATAAATTATGCCACTTCACTGACTGACCCGATTGGCGGCAAGATTATGCAAAAATCTGATGAGGTATGGTAAAATGATATGTTGAAACTGATCGGAAATATTATTTTCGGAGTGTGAGGCTGGGGAAAAATTATATGATTTATTCATGAGAATAATCTAGACTTTATACCAGGAGTAAAATGCTTATATACGAATCGACAATCCGATCCCTTAACAATTACATAACTAGCGCGTAACAACTTTACAATTCTAAGGCTATTTTAAAAGAGTACTACAAAGATTTATTATTGCCGATAATAGATCTTCGTAATATATATATAGTCATCCGAAAACAGATCTGTTTCCCTGTATCATAGGTCAGCAGTACGGTTAGACCCCGATTGCTTTTTAACCCAGGATTGAAACCCGACCGAACTGGCGTCAGTCGGCGATTCTACCTCTGGGCTACGGGCGTCGGGTAGAAGAAGGCAGATTTTTTAGCATATACATTATCATTATACACGCCCAATAGCCAGAGTGCTTTAATTCATTACGGAATGAGCGATGCGTACATGCCAGAGTAGCTAGTGTTTTTCAAAGTCTACCATTCTTCCAGAGTGCTCAATCAGGATGTGAGAGCGTAAATAGTCATCCGCAGACAGATCTGTTTCGCTGTATCACAGCTAATCAGTACGGTTAGACTCCGACTGCGTTTTAACCCAAGATTGAAACCCGACCGAACTGGCGTCAGTCGGCGATTCTACACACATATATATATATATATATATATATATATATATATAATGTTTGGCCATTCATATTCGAGCGAACCCGTCTACTAGGGTGGTTAGCAAATCCCCACTGCAGAAACCTGCTCAGGCACACTTGTGTCTGTTCAACACCCACAGAGCTCACCCGAGGTTTACACTATAACTATGCTGTGTCGACCATAGTTACGTTTTCTGGGAGAGAGTGAGTTCTCTAGCAGGAAAAAACAAAAAAAAAAGCAGTCTGAATAAGGCCAGAACGCTCAAAACCTTAGTTACAATGACTTGTTCCTTCGAGCTAGCCCAATCATCGACGACTCATCAATGAAATACGTCTACCAAATTGCACTCACAAGACTTGGGTCAACTTGTGGTATGGTTTTCAGGCACTTTTCATAGTTGAGGCACGTTGGACTCGCTTCCTCCAGACTGATAACATCAAGAAGCCAGTTTCCTGAGAAAACTGACCATGGCAAGATTTGAACCTAGGCATCATGGTCAGAAAGCGAAAGTTGTAACAAACACATACACGCGCGCATTTACCGCGCGCTCTTAGATACTCATATACGCAAACACACACACACACACACACACACACACACACAGAACGTATATATATATATATATATATATATATATGTGGGTGTGTGTGTGTGTGTGTGTATGTGTATGTGTGTATGGCATAAAACGAATTGTATATATATATATATATATATATATATATAATTATCTGCACACAAGCATACACACACACAGATATATATGTGTATGTATGTTTGTGTGCAGATAAGTGTGTATTTATATATATATATATTTATATATATATATATATAAATACGATTTGTTATATGCCATGCACACACACACACACACACACACACAAACACACACACTTATATACGTGTGTGTGTGTGTGTGTGTGTGTGTGTGTGTGCGCGCGCACGCGCGGTAAATTTTGGAACATTTCGGGGATTTTTCGAGGTAAGGTCAATCCAATTAAGTGAAGGTTATTCGGGAAAAAATAAAGAAAAAAAAAAACGTATCCAAAGTCCGGATAAAGATTGAAGAATGGGGAGTGGTGTTAGTATTTCGACTTAAAAAGAGAACAAAAAAAATAACTTGCAGTTAAAACCACATGCGTCCCTGCTCTTCACATGAGATATATATATATATATATATATATATATATATGTGTGTGTGTGTGTGTGTGTCTGTGTGTGGTGTTGGCAACCCTAATTGCGATGGCCATGATGTTATTGACAATAGAAACATCAGCTCCGATGATAAAGACGCAGTCTGAGTAGTGTTGGCGGATTTGCCTGTGTGTGCATTTGTCATTATCAGAAGAAATATACAAGTTATGAATTTTGGGGGAGACAGTTTCGTGCTCGAAAATAACGACATACAATTTCTTGGATTTATAAAGCAATGAAATCGCTAGCAATAAAAAATATTACTGAGTACGGCGGCTGGATAATAATAGATAAAAGGACGAATTTCACAAAAACAAAAGGGAATGTCTTACATACACAAACACACACACAAAAACACACATACACACTGACACACAAACACACACACACACACAGACTTACATATACCGTACTGTGCATAAATATTACGACAAGAACTATTTTATTTTTTATGAGGCATCAAAAAAATTTTTTAAATCGCCCCTGTCCTAACACTTTTTCACACTACCTGTAGTGTACAAAAGTATTAGAACAGGGGTGATTTTCCTAAAAACCTCATTGAAATTAAATACAAGATGAAAACCCAAACCTTTGTCAGAATTATTTAATTAAAAGGGAAGAGGAAGGAAGGCGTCGGAATTTAAATTGGCCCCTCCAAAGGCCTGATCTTAATCCTATTGAACATCTATAATAAAAATTGATAAATCTAATGTTACTTCGCAAGACACACTTTGGGAACAAATACGAGCTGCTTGGCAGGAGATACCATTAGATACATTGAAGAAGCTTGTGATGTCAATGCTTGGCAGAATGAAGGCTGCGATCAAAGCAGAAGACTATTATACTAAATATTATATTCATTTTGTAATTTGTTTTCTTGTTAAAGCATTTGTTGAGTAAATCAAATAAAATTACTTTAATTAAATTCTTTATTTTCTGTCTTAAAAGATAAAATTGTTCTTGTCCTAATACTTTTGCACAGTACTGTACATATGAGTGCGTGTGGGGTGTAGAGAGAGAGAGAGAGAGAGAGAGAGAGAGAGAGAGAGAGAGCGTGAACTGACAGGGAAATAAACGATGGTTGGTGGCTGACGGTGCCACCTCTCAATGATTCAAAACATCTGTATAAATATATTTGTTCTTATATATATATATATATATATATATATATGAACAAATATATTTATACAGATGATATAAAATTTTATCATTACTATCACCCTCATTCTTTTGTCAGTCATTTCCCCAAGTTCCTAAAATAGGTTACTCACTGCTTCACTGCTTCTGTGTACTCCTTTGCTTTCAATTTGTCATGTGTCTCAAATTTTCCAAGTAGCTTTTTTTCTCATATATATATATATATATATATATATGTATATATATATATATATATATGTAAATTCAGATAAAACTGAGTGGGGAAACAGCCATTTTCAACATGTCATCTTAAGACAAGCATTCTTCGACCCCTTATAAACCAAGAATGAGGAAATATTCTAAGCCCAGAAGTTAGCTTAGGTAAAGGAAAAGGGTTGGGATGTCTTGGTTTTCATTAGGCTGGGCTGGGGAAAGGAATTTAGTAGTAATTCTTCTTTGGTAGTTGGAGGTATGTGGCCTGACCCTTGAATTAGTAGTGGTAGGTGGTGGGGAGTAACTGCTTGCCCAAATTTTAAAATTAAAAAAAATTATTGAGACTAATTGTGGGAATAAGACAATTATTGGTAATTTATATTTATTTCTATGGCGACACATATTTATGATCTCTCTTCGTTTGTTTAGGAGTATATTTTGGTCTTGAAATTTTAAAATTTTAATTTTAATTTTGTCAAAAATAGGTTACATCTATGGTTTAAGAGGTCCTAGCCTTGCCTTTGGAAACGAACGCGTAACTGGATTTTTTTAAAAAATTAGGAGTGATTACAATTTTCCTGAAGATCAGAAATGATGTCCAAATATAATCACACCTATAAATAAATACTAGAATCATACAACTATGGATAGAACTTGTTAAGATCTTTAAAGAACTCCTCCCTCATTTTTAAAATGTTCGGTTGTTTAAAAATTCACGCGTCCGTAAAAATCCATTTTTGTACGTTTGAAAAATGGAAAAATCAGTTTTTAGCAAGTGGGTTCCGGAAACGCTGTTGGAGGTCCACAAGGGACAACGAGTGGCAGCCTGCGTATCGCCGATTTCTCGCCACCATACCGCATCCTTATTAAATCGAGTGCTTACCAGTGATGAAAAGTGGGTTCTGTACGAAATTCCTAAGCGTTCCAGATATTGGTTGTCTCATCAGAATACTGTCCCTCACACCGTAAGACCGTCTATGCACCCACGCAAAATTATGCTCTGTGTCTAGTGGACAATTCAAGTGGTTCATTATGAACTGCTACCAACGGACCAAACGGTCACTGGAGACCTATACTCACAGAAATTGAAACAAGCATTGCGCCAGAAGGTGCCAGCACTAGTAAATTCCAAAGGGGTGCTTTTCCTCCATGACAACGCCAGGCTGCATGTCGAGCGAGTGGTCAGGAATACTATACAGCAGCTTGGGTGGTAGACTTTGTGCCATCTACCTTATTCACCTGATCTTACCATCTCTTACACTCCCTGTATAATCATCTTTGTGGGAAAACCTTCACCAATGAAGCACACTTGCGCAAAACCCCCACGGACTTCTCTGCGGCAAAGCTCACCGAGTTCTGCCGCAATGGCATATATATATATGGGCGTGTATAATGATAATATACATGCTAAAAATTTTGCCTTCTTCTACCGAGCGCCCATAGCCCAAATGCAGAATCGCCGACTGACGCCACTTCGGTAAGGTTTCAATCTTAGGTTAAACGCAATCGGAGTCTAACCGTACAGCGAAGCAAATCTGTCTGCGGATGACTATATATATATATATATATATATATATATATATATATATATATGGCAAGAATTTTAGAATACAATACGGTATAAGAAAAAAACAAGTATAGAGTAAAAAACTGACATATTTAAGATATTAATTTAAGCAGTAAAATAGAAAGTAATTAGTCGTCCTCTCTATTCAAAGCGGTTCTAGATTAAAATAAAAAAGCGTAAAAAGAACACAATATGTAAACGTTCGTAATATACTGACCGCCATATACGTTTACCTTTAAGCGGCTCTGCTTGGCTGCTATTCACACATACACTTCGGGCGATATATATATATATATATATATATATATATGTATATACACTCACAAACAGAGGATGCGATGGGTAAATTATCGCCATCGATTTTTGATTTGACCCTCGCCAACAAATTCGAGAGTTCTTTTCTCATCAAAACGATTAGAATGTGTTTATCCGAGCTGCCCTACCTTCGAAATCACCATTAGACTCTTTCCAAATCTTCTCCACTATCCTTAGATTGAAACAAAGACACTTTAAAATTATCGTATCGGAGTATCTGGCGCGAATGCCACGCATTTCAACATGTCTTTTCTAAATTTCTGGTGGAGTGAATTGGATCATAGTGCGATTTTTCTCACAAACGGTGCCCAACTGACCCGATTACACTGTGCAGTTGAAAAAATCATAACCTATACAACGCAGATACTCGAAATTAAAAATATAATATGGTGACAATTTATCTATCACACTTTGTATGTATATATATATATATATATATATATATATATATATATATATATATATGTATTGAAAATCAAATAATAACCCAGTTCTCCACTCTACACAGGTGAAGAGGAGAATTTTATTATATATTATATATAATATCACCAACCATCGTGACGCCATTAATTACACAATAAATATACGGCAAATACATTGAGAAAATAGGTCACCCGGTGTTGGCACACTTTTATGGCATCAATACAAAGAAAATAAATTTATGCTTGTCGCATGTGATAAGCATATTTTTGAACATTTCCTCCGCCCTTTCTTTTGGCACGGGGTTGTCTCATTCCATTCTGGAGGCAGCTTCTATAAAGAAACCCGTAATATGAAAAAATTTCTAATATGTTCTATAATCTGCAACACACACACACACATATATATATATATATATATATATATATATATATATATATATGTTGGACTTCTTTTGATACATGTGTATACTAGGCAGACAGCCATCGACTAACGCATTTTAGAATTCACCAATAGAAGACTAAACCGATCAGGAAGCTCAAAATATTCAAGGCGGCGTGTTTAAAAGGCGACCATATTTTTCGAAGTATCGGAGATCTAGTCCAGTTCAAAAGAGTGTCTGATTCGGGAGTGTTAATCTTTGACGTTGTTTCATTGAACAGATTACGTGCTGCGAGGATACTCTATATCCATAAACTATGACAGACATGGTCAGTAGATGCTAAGAGGATACTCTATATCCATGAACGTTACCAACATTAATTTCTGCAGAACCTCCAAATATATATATATATATATATATATATATGTTTTGATTTTTCCGGTATGGAATATTTTTTTTTTTATTTTGTTTTTTCCTATCTTTTTTTAGCGGTATAGGGTTTTTTTTTTATATTATTTTATATTTAAGTTTGGAGTATTATTGTATTTAGGCGAAGTTATTTCAAGAAATCTAAACTTGTATTTTTTAGGAAGTAAATGCAAATTAGCATTTTATCAGTTTTTTTATATAAAGTTGTATGTTTAATCTTGATCTTAAGTTTAGAGGATCGGTTTTTTTCTTTTAATTTTTTTTATATTAATTTTTTATAAATTATCGTTTGGAATCCTATTCATTTCTTTTAGTTTTTTTTATATATTTTATTTATTTAGATATTTTTGCGGGTATTAGATTTCATTTTACGGATTTATTAGATCGATTTTTTCTATAGTATTTTTTATCTTTTATAATAAAAATATCTACTCAAATTTCCAGTATTTTTAGTGTGATTGTAGGGTTAGATCATACGTGTGCTTACAGTTTATTTTTGTGTGTGATATAATTATTCTGAAGTAGTATATTTAATCTTAATTTTGAATATTTGAATATAAAATAAAAAATATAAAAAACCCCATCCCGCTAAAAAAAAGATAGGAAAAACAAAAATAAAAAAATAAAAATTATTCCATACCGGAAAAATCAAAATTAGAAAGAAAAAACACCCCACCCCTATCACGTTTATCTAAGAAACCCCAAAGTGAACACCTAGCCACAGGATCAAAGTAAATACATTAATTAGGTCCGCTAACAACAGACATAAATCAATTAAACGATAGCCAACCATAAAGCCGTCCTAAAAATTCCTAAGGTCAGCAAACAGAATAAGTTCCTAAACCACACACCCAAAAAGAACCCACACACAAAAACACAAAACTCACCACTCCACACGCCGCTCTCTTAGAAATTCTAACCAAAGGATATACCCGACCGATAAAGCGTACATTCCAACAGATAATACCATTAATCAACAATTTCACACTTACACACCAGGTTCTTCAAAAGTCTAACGGTCAAAACGAAAGACACATTCCCTTAATTATCAATAACCCCAACCAACCCCAAAACAACAACGAACCAAATATAAACAGAGGATGATTCCAAACTCTTACTCTGTCTTTCTCCCGATGGTATGTTAGAGTCCTAACATTGAAACAACCATATGATTGTAGAAAAGAGGACATATATAGAAGAAATTATGTACATGTTCTAAAACTTAATTTATAATAAATAATCACAGCTCTATACATCATATATCGAAGCACTGTTTTAAATTAATGTTTTGGACGGGAAAAAACAATTTTTCTTTTCTCTCCTCATTCTATACTCACTCGGATATATATATATGTATGTAAACTAATTTTTCTCCAGTTTCTGAAAGGATTTTGAGGTGATGTGTTATCCCTCGTGGGGATCTTCATATCGAAATGGCCATTCAACATCATTGAATTAATCCTTTTTTAATTTATATTTGCTCTGTAATATTTTATTACATGGAGCTCTCTTCCTGTATCTTTTTTTAATATTAAAATAAAATTTTTAATATTAATTAGGTTTGGGTTTTTGGAATTTACCTTCCTGCTTTTTTCCTTGGATTGAAGTATCTGAATTAATATATATATATATATATATATATATATATATATATATATATAGTGTTAAAGGCAAGACATTTTTTACTATAGGCCATGATAAATTTAAAAAACCATCACCAGTCGACTGGTTAAAACTGTAAACGGAAAACCAATTCTAATTGTGCTTTTTCTTTTCTTAATATAACAACTGTCATCTACACTTCTGATTAATCGCTTCCCAATGTGTCATCAGACATATTTCCATCAGGCTGAGCATCTCTTTCTAACAAGAACATACTAGAGGCCTCTTTTATTTCGATCAGTCCTTCATTGGTAGAGGGCTCGCTGTTGACATCTCATTTGGACTGGTTTGAACCGAAATATCGGTCCAGATCCCTCACATGGCGTGGCATCTGATCAAAAAAATCGCATATGGGCTTCTAATCTTTGTAACACATACCACTTGGTATTGGCTGTACATCGGTTTTGAGGTGGTTTTACCCATACACGATCTTCTAACCCATATATGAATCGTCCATGATCTATCTTTAGCGGTGTTATTTTATTATTTTGTCGTGCCCAGACTCTGTAACGGTAAATTATATTAGTAAACTCGATGGAAGCTGACACATCATCTTTGTGTTGTAATGTTTTGTCAATTTACACCTTCCATCAGTTGTTTCATTACGGCAATCCGTTTGACGTTTCGGTGGTAAAGGCCAACTCTCTCGTTACTTGATGGGGCGTGCACTTACCGGAAACAGATATGGATTCCTCACCAGTCTCAAAACTCCTTGAGTGGTTTACTGCGGAATACAGTGTCATTGTCGATTAGAATTTCAGAAGTCAATTCCCGGTAATGGTTGATGAATGTGGTTGGGTCTTGTAACTTAGTCGTCGACAAATCATGAATCAAGTGTGTTCGCAATCAAACACCATCAAGTAGTATTTTCTGTCGTGATAAGTGATGTCAGTTCCAACCCGTGTTCAAACATCGCAGACGCTTAACTTTTCTCTTTGACATCGTACTGGTTGTGACACACTCTGCATGCTTTGATTATGACCTTAACCGCGGCTTTGTACATGTTGTATCGTGGCTCGTATCATGTGACATTCGCTCGCCCGGATGTATATCAGAAAATGTGTGTTTAGCACGGGGTGTTGTTATTAATTGAAGTCCGTGATGTATCACCTACTACTGCGGGAGACTGTAAATATTGTATATACCTCTTGGTTGTACCACTCTGGTAATAAAGTAGTTTATTTCACTGTGTATCTCTTCACTTCACGATACAACAGTACACCACGAAATCAATCCATCATACGAAGTGTAATGTACCGACCTGATCTTATCACTGATTTTGCACAGAAAAGTTTCACTGGTTCTGTCTCTTTCTTTACTGAGTCGAACCATCTCCGTGGTAATCATCCGTTTGTCTGCTTGGTTCTGGAAATATTTCACCAACTCTATGGCTAACAATAATTCACTGATCGGTTTTTCCAAGGTGCCGAGACTTCTTTAAATGTGCATCTCCCTTGAAGCATTTGTATGTAACATGGCCTTTCCGGTAAGAGTATCTGATGTTCATCCATGAACACAAGCAGTCTGTCAATACTTGTGGTTTCTTTACCTTCTACTAAAGTACTACTTTAACACCCCCAAGTGTGGCGTCCAACTCAGCAACTTTTATTAGCAGAACATCTTTTCGCGCTGCAACCAGCATGTATCCTCTACTACATCCTCATTTAATTCGAGGGACACTCCAGTTCCAAGGAAGTTCTCATCTATCCATATATCAAATTCTTATACGCTGACATACAACTCGCCCTGCACATGGCCGTCCTGTTATACCGTAGTAATGATCCATAATCATGTTGAAGGGGAGAGTATGTTACTTCATCGTTCCAGCCAGATTTGCTCTGTGTTTAATGAAGGTGGTCGCAATACGGAGGATAGTGCCCTACTAATTTTTCACAATTAGAAAATATTTGTCTCCGAGTCGAAACTTCAGTTCCCTTTGGCACTTCACTGCTACACTTCAACTAGACGGGTTTTTCTCCTTTTCCACCAGACTTACAAGCTGAGCACACGGGTATTGCTCTCCAATCACTCTGGGTCTTTACACGTCAATCCAAATCAGCTAGATGCTTTCTTCCGCGTGTTGCAGATGTCAGTTCTTCAATGACATAAACATCATCAATGCAAGCTGAAGTGATCTGGTGAATGGATTCATCTCTTGCCACCACGGCATCCACATTAACTTTCTTGGTAGCCAGTGCCACATTGAGCCCAAATCCCATTCTTGTCAGGCAGTACCTCTTGTCTTTATAAATAACGGTTCGAAATGTTCACAGCGATCGATGCACATGTATCTGTTTACCTCGCCGTTATCTAATACCGAACAGATCATTCCATTACTCTTTTGAATCACCGCCATTTATAAAATCAAGCCCCTTAAATGACGGAATTCTTTTTCGGAATAGGGTATCAGCAACACGTCATCTACCTACGTCTATAGCTCACGCAGATATTCACTCCTTGCTTGCTTACACACAGGTTACTCAGGAATGTTGCTTGTAATATTCCAGTGAGTGTCCATCCGACCAGTTCCATAATGTTGGCCAGGTCCTCGAACATTCATAAAATTCCACGGTAATGTCAGGCTGATCTATAGTCATGGGCACACAAACAAATCTAACTTTATATTTCTATAAGGTGAAAACCTCCCAACCACTTAATGACATCCATCTCGAGGGGCGGATCGAACCATAACAATTTGTTTTCTACGACCACAACATCTACATTGATAGGGTTCTAATTGTCTATCTCAGTCAGTCAGTCAGTTAAGTGCTATACGTGATACACGCTTGGGTGATCGTGTCTCGAAAGAGACATGACTGACTGGGCGGAAGATTATCCCGCAGTAGGTTGCCATTGCTTTCTGTGGTAGACTGGTTGCTATAGAACCCAATCTATCCTATTATTTAACCCATAACGGGAGAGATTAATACCTTTCCTAAGGGTATTTGCGCATAAGTGAATTTAAGGAATTCAACTGGAATTGAACTCGGTTCCCCGATTTCTCGTTCCGAGCCGATACCCACTGCGCCACAACGCATATCCTATGCAGACTTCCATATTTGTGACTTTTTGCCTTCTGAAGATATTTCCGTTAGGCGTCAGCACATCCACCTCCTCCTTTTTCCATAGACGATGATTGCATATATTCGTAGGAGAACGACCACAACTTATATTCACGAAGGCAGTACATTTCATGCCATCATGGTGCACGTTGATTACGGGTGGGGGCACTTAACTGACTGACTGACTGACCCACAGCAACAGAACAGCAATGCCTGACCGTGTTATGTGGCGTGGGATTGTTGATGGATTTTCGATCAACCTTCGGTTGGTTAAATGATGGTGATGACGAAAATGCATCCCGTCTCTCAAATGTACAAGTGTTAGGCTTAGGTAGATATGGTGGTTCTATTGACAGTGCAAAAGTCAGTTAAGTGCCATACGTGATACACGCTTGGGCGATCATGTCTCGAAAGAGACATGACTGACTGGGCAGAAGATTATCCCGCAGTAGGTTGCCATTGCTTTCTGCGGTAGACTGGTTGCCGACCAAGGCTACAGAACCCAGTCTGTCCTGCTATTTAACCCATAACTGGAAGGAAGAGACGGATTAATACCTTTCCCAAGGGTATTTCCGCGTAAGTGAATACAATGGATTCAACTGGAATTCGAACTCGGCTCCCCGGTTTCTCGTTCCGAGCCGATATCCACTGTACCACAGCGCAAAAGTATGTTGCTGAATACAGCCAAAATATTTTGTAGGAGTTCTGACTCCAGTTTTTGTTTTTACCTATGATTTTTTACCTATGATTTTTTTACCTATGATTTTTTTTACCTATGATTTTGCGCCCAGATCTTTTTCTAGGAATGCATGTATCCGCAATACAAGCGAAATTCTTTTGTCATTGTTGGGGTTGTATGGTGTGTATCTTCAGTTGTAGTACCTTTACAGCAAAGCGGTTGGCCCTGCTTTACTCAAGTGAATTAGGATTCGAAAATATACTAGTCCACTGTCTAAGTTCCAGACATGTCTGTAAGAGGTCGTATAGGCATCGCAAAGGCCACACACCAGTCAACGGCATCAGCTTACCGGCTAAACTTTGTACGAGAAGTTAGATAAGATTTGCTAACAGATCGGTGAACAAGAAATGTTCTCCCTAACCCATTTGTACCAAGCGATACGACCATCGGCCAATCGCCAGCCTGGGTGTAGCAAATGCGTTTCAGAGCTCAACCACAGTGGGTGGAGGAACGTCTGAGAGACGGAGTAACCTCAACATCATAAAAGCAACCGGCAAGCTATTGCACTCTTTTGCCCGGAATGTAACCAAGAATCACAGGGGAGTGATGACATTAGCGGCGTAAAGTGCTTTCATTGAATAAATTATGATAATATCGGTGATGGATTCTGTTGTGGGATCTCCCCTTTTCTATGATAATGGACTCAACATGAGTATACATATACTCCTGCCTAGTGAGAAACGTCAGAACCGTAAGGATCCGTTAGAATTATCGGAAAGTAGCGGGACTGATCCGTAAGATACCGAGAGATACCGAAGTTACCCAGAGAATAACTTGTCATGAGAAAGAATAGCTCTGAGCTCCACTCAGTTAGTATAATATTGCACGAATATACTATTTCCAACACAGCTTCACTTCAAAGACTTGTATATATTTATTTCTTACTAATCCTATTCCTAGATTACTAACTTGCGTTCCAATTTGTATATTTACGTTCAATATAACTTATTTTTCTATCTCAAATATCTGTTTAGTTGTTCATTATTTTGTTGGTTACTTACCCGGATTCACAAAAAATACAATGTTCTTCGGGTAGGCGAAAAAGACCCTGCAGGTCCCTTTTTAAACCATTAATTTCTCATGAGCATATGTGGGAAAGTCAACGCAACGGCTTCGGCCGAATTTTGAAATAGGCTTTCTGATAGCACTTTTGTTCTCCAAATACTTTTTGGTGGTGCAACAAATTAGTCCAATCTGAATAGCTTAGGTGTGCCACAAGGCTGAATATAGAGAGCACTAATTGAGGATCAAGTTCACTACTCAGTTGCACTTGATCTAGCAAGACAAGCTTGTGTACCGTTACACCAAAAATCTGACAATATCTATAACACTTCTGGAGGAAGAGGAAAATTATGCTTGAACCAAACATCGCAGTCTAACCGCTATGTTTTATTTCTGTGTGATCTTATCGCACGCACAAACATGTAGACATTGTTTTTCTAAAAGAATAATTCAACTTGAGTGTTCGGAGTTCAAACAGTCTTTCTCTTTCCAGCTTGTCTCGAATATTATCTATTTTGATGAGATTTTTTTAAACTGCTGGTACATTTGACCCACTAACAATTTTCGGTAGACTTGTGTAACAAAGTAAAATAACACATAAACTTTGAATAACGAAATATTTACAAATATACTGACAGGACATTGTACACATGTAAAGGTGAGATATGAAATGAAATGTGAAAAGTTCAAAGGAATCTACAGTGTCTGTTGTTGGTTACTCACATTTTGCAGAAGCGAAAAGAATACGTCTTTTCGCTATGGAAAGACACCGTGAAAATCTGAGATTCTTTCGAGTCTTCCGCCTTCTTTAATTATGTCATGGTGAGGTAATTCTCAAATCTCCCGGCCTGTGATTATCCTAAGTTTGTTGTTTGCTGTTGTTGGAGTTATTGTAATTTAAGTGAGTGAATGATGCCTGTCTGTTTGTTTTGATGTGTATCAGGTGTTCGTGTGATTTTTTTCAATGGAAGCAAGTTTGAAACGATAAATTGATACGGGTCTTTCTTTTTCTTTGTTTGTTTGTTTTTTTTATGGGTATTTTGAATGGTAAAATATATTTCATCTCGTTCAAACACTTTATGCAAACCTAAATAATCTGGTTTGGTTATTCGATTTTACGGCATGTCAACTCTTATATTTTATGCCGAAGCTTTGTTTATTTATATATCAGTCAGTTAAATGTCATATGTGATACACGCTTCGGCGATCATGTCTCGAAAGAGACATGACTGACTGGGCAAAAGATTACCCCGCAGTAGGTTGCCATTGCTTTCTGCGGTAGACTGGTTGCCAACCAAAGCTATAGAATACAGTCTGTCCTATTATTTAACCCATAACTGGAGGGAAGAGACGGATTTATAGATTTTCCAAGAGCATTTGTGCGTATATGAATGCAACGAAACAGGGTAGTTATTCTGTGTAAAAAGTTGGGAGGTTGTTGGGTTTTATGATCTTTTTTTTCTTTTGTTTTTTTCTTTATAAATTGTTTTATCCTGTGATTGTTTCTGATTATATATCTGCATACCTACACGTATGCTTGTGCATATATATATATATATATATATATATATGTGTGTGTGTGTGTGTGTGTGTGTGTGTGTATTCATTTACATATATATACATGTATAATATTTGAAAGTATTATATTTGGTTGAGGATCTTGATTTCTTTGAGAAAGTTGTATATTTTTTTTAATCATTTCACCCCCAAGCAAGGCATTCCATTGCCACTATTGCGCATGGGGCTACATAGGGGAAGGTAAAGAGGAGGAGTGGTTAGGTGTAGGAAATATCAGGAGGAAGGTGATAGATGGGTAAGGATACCGAGGATGAGGGTTGGTCAGATGGGAAGAGTGTTTGAAAGAATGGGAGCAAGTTACTGTATTAGGAGGTGTCTATTAATCTTACATTTAAACTCCTGGAGATTGTAGCCGTTGGGGAAGCAATCATGTGGAAGGGAATTCCCCAGTCGGGAAGTGCGAGAAAAGAAACTATTGGAGTAGAAGTTGCGGTTGCATTTTATCGGTTTCACTGTAAAAGGGTGGGATCTATTTGCTAATCTAGTTTCCCGTACAAATTCGTATCTAGGAGGCACCAGCGATCTAAGTTCATTGGAGCAGAAGCCGTGAAAGTATTTATAGAAGAGACACAGGGAAGCCACGTCGCGCCGGTGAGAGAGAGACTGCGGGGGGTCTGCCAAGTTGGTATCGATCACGTCACAGACCCTCCGCTGTACCTTGTCAAGAAGCCCGAGGAGAATAGCAGGAGCACCCGACCAGATATGGCAGCAGTATTCAATGCACGGGTGGATGGTAGATTTATAAATGTGTAAGATAGATTCAGACGGAAAAAAATTCCGGGCCCTGCACACAGAACAGACTTTCATAGCAGCGGATTTAGCAATGGATTCGATATAGTCATTCCGTTTGAGGTCCGCTGTGTGAGACCTAGGAGGCGTAGTGTTTTACTCTCTGGGAGGCAAGCCTGGTCCATGCTAATGGGAGGTAGGTGCATTTGTCTATGATGGTTAATTGATAGTAGCTTTGTTTTAGAAGCATTAAAGCTTACGAGCCATTTCTTACCCCAGTCCACTACGGATTGGAGGTCCTTTTCAAACTCGGCTGCAAGGTTAACTTTGTCGCCGACACAAGATTTTTGGTCGAGGCGAGAGTAAACTGTGGTGTCATCGGCGTACATACCTACTTGGGATATTATTGAATCAGGGAGATCATTAATGTATATCAGAAAGAGCGTCGGACCTAGGATAGAGCCTTGATGGACACCTGCGCTCGTATGGTAGTTCTGGGAGGCATGGCCGTTTAATACCACCTTCATTGTGCAGTTAGAGAGGAATGACTGAATGAGTTCAAACAAATGTCTAGTTATACCATAGCTCCGCAGTTTGCATAGAAGGCCAGCATTAATTGCAGTAGATAGACTAAACTATCACCCGGTTCACATTCCACCCACATCAATTGAACAGGTGAAGAGGCTCATCCCTTGTTTCCTGGTTAGGATTTGGTTTCCGGCTTTCTTTTTGCCAATCTTTTTACTCTTACGTAGCTCCCTGCGCATCAGGGGCGTTATCGCCTTGCTTGCGGTAATATGGTTAAAATAATGCCAAACTCTGTCGAACGCTTTAGAGATATCCAAGGCAACGGTTCGGGCTTCACCATTCCTGTCGAGTGCCTGATATATGTACTCGGCGATGGTCGTTAGCATATCAACAGTAGACCTGGTGAAGCGGAAACCATACTGCTTGTCCGAGAGGAGCCTGTGTGCTGTGAGATGCTGAACCACCTCGGCGTTGATAATGGCTTCGAACACTTTGCCAAAGATCGGAAGAAGGCTGATAGGTCTGTAATTTGCGGGGTCCGATGGTTCTCCAGTGTTTTTAAATATAGGAACTACAGAGGAAGATTTCCAACAGGCAGGAAAGCAGGAAGCAGAGAGGCAGAAGTTGTAGAGTTTAGAAAGGACAGAGGAGAGTTCAGGGGCACATTTCTTTAAGACTATGGTTGGGATTGTGAGGGTCAAGTTTTGAGATTATCTTAGAGACAAGTGAGGATGTAATATGGACGTCATTCTGTTGAGCATCAGTTCTAGGTGGGAAGTCGGGTGTAGAAACTCCAGACGAGTACAGTCTCGAATTATTCGAGAATCTGTGGGCAAAGCATTCAGCCTTGTCCGCTGGGGAGGTGAGGATCTCAAATTTGTTTATTAGTGGGGGTATTGTGGACTTGCTCTTGTTAAGTACTCTTTTACAGAGTCGCCAGTAGTCTTTGGTGCCGAACTTAGAGGATTTCATCTGTGTCTTTATTTTTAGAAAATTCTTTTAAGCTTTTTCCATTGAAATATTTTTGTCTTATTTCAGTTATGGTTTTACATTCCAGTAGGATATGTTTATTGTAATAGGTTTCTGCAACTGCATTTTAGTGGATTTATCTTTTTTAATATATATGAGTGAGTTAAATATGTGTCTTATATGTATTCTAGTTATGGTGACTTGTTTTTTCCGAGTATTTCCAAATTTTTTTCCCCATTTTCCTATTTTAGGTTTGATTTGAAATAGTTTATTTCCGGTTTGGTTTTTCCATGATTCTTGCCATTTTTCTTTTATATATATATTTATTTTTGGTTTAAAGTCCGTACAGGAAATTTAAAGATTTTTATCTATTATTATTTTTAAATATGATTTAGCAGCATTATCTGCCTTGTCTCCTTCTTGGATCCCAACATGGCTTCGAATCCAGCAGAAGATAATATTTTTGCTTTTTTCCATTTAATAAAATTTGTGTAGGAGATTTCGTATTAATGGGTTTTCTAGTTGTTTTCCTTTTAGGGATGTTAATACAGGAAGTGAGTCTGAAAAAAATATTTTTCATTTTTGTTTTTTTTTTGTATGATTTTTAGAGCTAGTTTTATTGCATAAGCTTCTGCACTAAAAATGGATACTTCATTTGGCAAGCGGTTTTTGATAATTGTTTCTTTTGATTTTGCTACTCTGCCTGTTCGTCCTTCGTCTTTTGAGCCGTCTGTGTAAATACTTTGATAGTTTTGATATTTTTCTCTTAGTTTTGAGAATTGTTCAATGTATGTTGTGGAATATATTTTTGATTTTGATAATTTGTTTAAACTTCATATTATATTTGGATTTTTGATTGTCCATATATGAAAGTCTTAAAAGGATTGGCAAACTTTCAAATTGCAGTAAAGTATTATCCTTAACTTAAAATGTAGTGTCTTTTCTTTTAGCTTAAGTTTTTCGGTATTTATTGATGATAGTAAAGTACGAAAAAGTGCGTCTGCAGCAGTATTTCTTTTGCTTTATATACATTGTCGGTGGGAATCAAATTGGGAAATGCAGTCAAGATATCTTGTCTCCCGTGGCGATTATTTATCGTGCTTACTGTGGCGGACATAACTGAGTAATATGTAAATACTGTGGGATGTTTTTTTTTATTTTGATAATTTATTTAAATATTATATTTGGATTTTTGATTGTCCATGGTGATATGCTTAGTTGGTTGGTTGGTTTTAAGTATTTGATTAAAGGATATATTATTTTCTTGAATGATTTCTTCCATTCGGAGTCCTAATGTTTTGATTTTGTTTGGGTTACGATTAAGTTTCTCTTTATGACTTGGTAAAAGTTCACAGTCGTATGTGGGAAATGGTTTCTTACCCAGGTCATTCCTGAGAAATATACACTCAGTTATCTAGATTTGCAGGTATAAAAGATTGTTCGGTCACACATCTACTAGATGTTAAAAATAAACTATCAATTTTGTTTTTTAGTTTGTTGACAAACTCTGTAGATGGAGTCGATATTTTGTCTACCTCAATGTATTGACCAGGTAATGTCAGTGAGATTCAAAAAGGTTTTTTGATGGTGTGCAGTGTAGGTCTTCTTTTAAAGTATTTCGTATTGATAGGAGGGTAATAGGTAGGTTTTCTATTCAGTTGTAAAGGTCAATCTTTGTAGCAAGTTCAATTTCTTGTTGTCTGTGGACTATTTCCACAATTCTATTGTCACAAGAATGACATTCAGTACTTCTGATAATTTCGATTTCGTGTAGACTGACTGATCACAGATGGCACTCTAAATCCTCTGATCGAGTTGTCCAGTATAACTTTTTGTGACAGTCTCTGCGATGGGATTTGGAATAGGAAAAGCAGCAGGTCTTCGACTAAATCGATCCACTAGTGAGCATTTAAGTGAAACTGTGTGCATTTGGGAAAGCGCTCACCATTGCTAATGCGTAAACCTAACGACGGATTTTTTGAATTTACCAATTTGAATTACTCAATTTTGTGTTTTTTAACACTGAATGCGTTGCCGCGTCAAAGTTTTCATGTCATTTGAAATGTTAGACCATAAACTTTGGTCTATTATCACTTTGATTGTTTCCAGGGTGTGCTAAACCATGAACGAGATTGAAGTTTTTTTTAAGTAACGATGGAAGTGTATAAAGTCAAAGGTGACCCTATTCCTCTCATATAAGGAAGTCTTAAAAGGATTGGTAAACTTTCAAATTGCAGTAAAGTATTATTCTTAATTTAAAGTGTAGTATCTTTTCTTTTAGCTTAAGTTTTCGCTATTTATTGATGATAGTAAAGTACGAGAAAATGCGTCTGCAGCAGTATTTCTTTCGCTTTATATATATTGTCGGTGCGAATCAAATTGGGAAATGCAGTCAAGATATCTTGTTTCACGTGGCGACTATTTGTCGTGCTTACTGTGGCGGGCATAATTGAGTAATATGTAAATACTGTGAATTAGCGTCCCTCTAAAACGTCGGATATCTAAGTAGTTAGCGACTAGTTCATGAAAATGAGCTTCATTTTGTGTATGAGGAATTCAGATTGAGAGAATAGAAGGATTGTGGTTCGTTTTCTCCGTTAATGTCTGGCTGCAAAATGGTACAAAGAGCGTTCGATGTAGAATCTATTGTCAAAGTTAACACTTTGCTTTCGTTGAGGTAATTTCGTTTTGTTAAGTTCAACAAAGCTTTCTTTGATTTGGGAAAAACGTTTAAGGTACAAACCTTCAAGTAAAACGGTTGCATTTTTCTGAGTGCATTTTATATATCTGTCAATAGAGCTTCGATATACAGTGCGGCAAAAAATCTTCGATAGTAATTTCTCAAACTAATAAACTATCGAAGTTGATGAGCTGACTCAGAGGATTTTTTTAACAGTCATGCGCAGGTACAGGTGATATTTCTCATGTGTCTTAAGAATTATATTTTTACACAAGAACTTGCATTTATCGACATTAGTTTTCACTTTAAAATGCTACAGGCGTTCAAAAATAAGTTGGACATGTTATCTGTGTTTATCAATATTTCTGCTTGCTATTAATACATCGTCGATGTATGCAATACTGAGAAGATAAACCTCGTAATACTTAGCCTATTAACCTTTCAGAAGTCTGGGCTGAGTTTCTTAAACAAAACAGCATTCTGGTGAATTCGCACAGACAGAAAAAGATGGTGGTAGCCGACTTTGGTGTATCACTTTCTTCTGCATGGATTTGGTAGTATGCTTTTCTTAAGTCAAAAATTTGCATACTATCTAAATCCCGCCGCAAAAATCATGTATATGTTGAATAGGATACAAATTTTCGACTGTTGGCTCGTTTAGTCGTCAAAAATCGCCACACGGACAACAGGCATGAAAATCTGATTTCGGAACCACATCCATCGGTGTTGACCACTGGTTCTTAGACGGTCGAATAGTTCCTAACTGCAGATTTCGCTTAAATTATTCCTTTGTCCTCTTGTATTTTCATGGGCTTAGTCACCGTGAAGTAGAATGGTTTGATTATCCTGTAAGAACGATTTTCCAAACCATCTTATAGATTACGATCTTACATTTTTTTTTCTTTCTGAGGTAACACAGAATATACAGAAAAAATAATAACATTAAAATTTTCCACAAAAATCAAATGCATAATAATTATAAACAAGATCAATATTTACAAAGAAATATAAAAAAATAAAACAACACCATTTGGCAAAAAAAAAAAAAATTAAATTAGCTATTACAAATAATTTAAAACCTCTAGCCTCACTATCAAAAAATAATAAATCACCTGAAAGATCTAGATTGAAGAGAACCAATATTATTTACGAATTTACATTTTCTTTAAAGGACTGTGTTCCTGATAAATCCAAATTCGTAAATGATTACATTAGATATACTACTACATGTTTAACAAGAAATCTCACATTACATCACTCTAAGCATAGCTCTATTGGGTCTTATTTTAATTGACATGGAGACCTACCAAACTCTATCCGAAGCATACTCGTCGATAATACAAATATAACAGCATCTCCCACATAAAAATAAAGGCTAAAAATAATAGAAGCATTATTAACAAAAAGAAAAAAAAAACAACGCTCAATAATATCAACTATGAACATGGATACAATGTACTGACAGTGTTTGAAAATAATCATTCCTATAAAACGTGGTACTTACATAAAAGAGTGTGTATATTCAGTTAAAATAAAATAAAATTTATCTTTGATAATGGCTAAAAGTATAGTCCAAAGTGCTTGGATAAACAAAGCATTCGGAAAATGTTTATATATTCTATGGATTAAAAAGATAAATCATTATAAGATCACATGAAAATCTTTATGTAAAACTTGACTACAACATTATATATATATATATATATATATATATATGTATATATTAGAGAATTGCAGACCCGTAAAGATTTTATCTAACTAATATAAATTATTAATGAGATAAAAATAAAGAGCTCGATGGATGTTATCCAGCGAATTATTAAATATTAACATTTCCCGTGTAGCTAATCAGTATTTGACTGATTATTTTTCTTATCAACTCTTTGCAGGTTATTTAAAGCCAGAAAATATTTTAATCCCCGTTTTGTCAGCCACCTGCTCAAGCCCTTCAAATATGCTATCCGCTGCTTTCTCCTATCTATTTTCCCTCTTTCTAGACTATTAGTATTAGGTTCTCCAAGCCCTCCTTCCTTATTGAATCTCCCAGGAATTTTAGCTGTCTCTTCCTGATGTACAGTATTAATTTCCTTTTAGTTTCCATCCTTTCCAAAAACTCATCATTGCTCATGTGCTCGATCCATGATATCCGCGACAACCTTCTTTAGAACCAGATTTCAGCTGCTTCAAGTTTTTCCTTCATCTTTGATGAATATATCTACATACATAAAAAAATTGAATTACTCAGGTACGTGCCATACGTGATAGATACATGGCTGACTGGGCAGAAGATTATCTCACAGTAGGTTGCCATTATTTTCTGCAGTAGACGGGCTGACAACTATAAAACCCAATCTGTCCTGTTATTTAACCCATAACTGGAAGGAAGAGATGGATTAATACCTTTCCCAAAAGTCATTGTGCGTAGACAGACGCAGAAAAGGGGACACAGACAGGATGCATCTATATTCAATCTTACAATTATATACAAATGTAAAGAATACATACTCATACAAAATAAAGGAGAAAGATAGAAAAATACATTTAAATTCACAGACATAAACGAGTAAAAAAACAAAAAAGAGAGAGGGAGAAAAAAAAAAGAAAAAAGAAAAAAGGAGAATAAATTACACTACAGTCAGAAATAATAATTTACATATAAAAAAATTCCAAAAATAAAATGTATCTTTACAGAGGTATTTTCAAAAACATTTCGCTTTCTTTAAAAGTCTTTTCATAAATGTTTTAAACCCCCCGAAAAACATCTCTTTTTTTAAAAAACAAACGTAAATATTATACCTAAATTCAGTCGGTTCAGTGGCATACGTGATAAACACTTGGGCGATCATGTCTAGAAAGAGACATGACTGACTGGGCAGAAGATTATCCCGCTATAGGTTGCCATTACTTTCTGCGGTAGACAGGTTGCCAGGCAAGGCTATAGAACCCAGACTGTCCTGTTATTTAACCCATAACTGGAGGGAAGAGACGGATTAATACCTTTCCCAAGAATATTTGTGCGTAAGTGAATTCAAGGAATTCAACCGGAATTCGAACTCGGTACCCCGATTTTTCATTCCGATTCGATATCCACTGCACCGCAACGCACATTCGCATGTGAATGACTGACAGATACATAAATAACACAGATAATTACGAAGGTGCTGATGTAGTAAAAAGTATATAGTCCCAAGTGTTCAACATTCTTCTTCTATGTGCCCTGTCCCTTCAGGACGTGGACAATCATGACTTTCCGCGTCTCCCTCTACCTCGTGGCTCTTAAGAAGCCTTCTACTGTTACACCATGCAACCATCGTTCCATCATCCACCTGATTAAGTCCTTCAAATATGTCATCCGGTGCTTTCCCTTGTCTCTTTTTCCCTCTATCTGGCCTGTTAGTATCAGGTTCTCCAAGCCCTCATTCCTCATTGCATGTGCCAGGAACTTCAGCTGTCTCTTCCTGATGCTCAGTATTCATTTCCTTTTCGTTTCCATCATTTCTAAAACCTCATCATTTCTCATATGCTCGATCCATGATATTCGTACAACATTACAAAAATAAAATAATTTTCAGCCAATTTAAATACAGAGAAAAAAATAAAGTAAAACAATACTCTGAGTGATTTTATAACTTTTTCAGCAGACTGAAAGAGGAAATGTAAGTAAATATAAATTGTCGGAACAAATCCCGATTTTTAATGACCTAACTCTGCAATGACACTTCAATATATATATATATATATATATATATATATATATATATATATAATAATCACAGTAAAACTAACACCAATTATAAGAAACTAAATAGCTAGAATTGGCGCTAACTTAACTATAATTTAATCGTCTTGAACACCCAGAATGAGAACTTTTTTAGGGCAAAGATGGGGGATAAAAAAAGAAACAAATGGCGTACAAGCACAAAACGTCGAGTACACGTTAGAAAGAAAAAACCCTGAGACGAAAACTTAACAATAAAGTGCTCGATACGAAAGTACGAAAGTGCGAAATAGAGCTACAAATGCAAATAATCTAAACGTGAGCCAAAACCTACCGCCGTTTCACAATACGGTTCTTCAGGGCACATGGCTCTGAACAACCATAGTCTGAAACCACGGTAGGTTTTGACTCACATTTAGATTACTTGCATTTTTGTATATATATATATATATATATATATATATATATATTGGTCGGGTTTCAATCCTGGGTTAAAAGCAATCGCAGTCTAACCATACTGATGAGCTGTGATACAGCGAAACAGATCTGTCTGCGAATGAATATATATATATATATATATATATATATTCTATTGTAATAATTGTTGCAATGGTTTATAAAAGCATAGTATCACTACACAAAAATTCTCGTGTTTCGGAGCACCCATCTCTCCTCTTTCGGGCGATCTTCGATTTATAATGAAACCTCCTGGAAAAAACTAGAGCCTGTAACTCGTATAATGACATCTAGCCTTTATGCCTGAGTGAAAGCTACACATTCTTAGTTATCCCAACAATGGTGAACTGCTGAACCGTAGGGATGAATTAACAATGTTAGGTAAACATCGAAAATATTTTTCGTTAAAATTTAATTAATCAAACGTATTAGTTATAACTCGTGTTCTAATATAAAAATCAACTTACAATTAAAATTATTTGCTTATTTGAAGTATTATGCGGCCCCACTAGATACCTTACTCAAATAAAATAATCCTCTCCAAAATTTAATTAATATCCATGTTTAATCCTCAAAATAAATAAATGAATATTATATTAATAAAATAAAATAAACCCATACAATACTAACAAGTCACGCTATTGCATCCACTTATAGTTAAAAGTGTCTACCCATTTAAAAAATCTATGATCTCACTATGCGAATTACCCAGACAAAACTAAAAGGCGACCTGTCCTAAACTACCTCGCCCCCTCTCTTAACCCAAAGTTGTATCTTTATGGTTACAAACTGCCGACAGACCAGCTTAGACATACTAAATTTCCATCCCCCACATCACTTACATATCACATTCCCAAAAATAAATCGTTTATGCTTTTATAAACCATTTTAACAACTATAACAATATAAAGTTCTACTCTGTATCGAGCACTCTTTATAAAAGTAAATGCTTGAACAGTGGGTTTAAAATCTACGTATTCTCTCACTTTTTACAATATATATATATAGGTGTGAGTTTATGACCATGGGTTTCACGCTCTTGTGATCGTCAGACAAACCCTGACGATCGCAAAAGCATGAAACCCAGGGTCAGAAAGTCACACCTATTTATATGAATATGTAAGCTCTAACACTGATATTGAGCGATTTCAAATAAATATCGCTCAAATATAATATATAAATAATATAATATATATAACAAATTGCATATATATATATATATATATATATATATATATATATATATATATATATATATATATATATATTGAGAAAGACTAAACACATAATTGAACGGTAATAAATAAAAAAATTATTTTACAGCAATGTAAAGAAGAATATTTTAAAATTGCCTCTTTCATCAGACCGTTGATAAATATTTTTTCTTTTTATTCATTAATGTTTTGAACGAGGCCACTGTAATGTTTTTCTTTCTATTGCTGAAATAAATTATATGTTGAATTTTCGTTTCAATATATTTGCTCAGGATAATGACAACTGAGCTCTCCGTTTCTATGTAATTAATAAAATATTTGGATTATCCTCACTGTCTTGACAGTTTGGCATTCACTTTCTCTCTCTCTCTCTCTGTATCTCTCTCTCTCTCTCACACACACACACACATACATACATACATAGATTTGAAAGTAGACGTCATAGTACAACTTACACTTTAGGACACTTTCAGCCAACACATTATCAAAGGCGTAAGTTGGCAAATTTTTAAAATAATAATCAAGACACATTGACATAACGTTATAAAAGAGAAGATGGAACTTGTTTAAAAACAAATTTTAATAAAAAATAATTAAAATGTAAGTGGGTGTACACATAAAGTTCCACAAGAGCATTAAAAAAGTAAAAAAGGAACTCACAAACACTCCAACAATCTTAAGGAGCAAATAAAGTGCTCCTTGTCTGGACATACTGGGCTGGTGGATCTTTAAGCAAACAGCCTCAAGAACACGTGGATGGCAGGACGAACGAGCGCTGTGCAGAACCGAAACCATGTGTCTTTGTACCAGGAGGCACAGTCATTTCTGTCGAGTTGATGTTGTCCGATGGCCGAGTCACGGACGGCTTGACTATCCGAACGCATATTTTCAGGGACATGCTGCGCAAGCCGCGCTTCCAACCTCAGATTGGTACGTCCTATGTATACCACATCGCATCGGCATTTAAACTTATAAACAACTGAACTCTTACGAAAACAGGACAACCGATTTTACTACAAGACGGAAACACTGATCTAGTCTGAAACACAGTGTGCAACTTAATAGCAAAGTACACGCCTAAATTTTGTCTTTTAATAATTAACATTTTCTATCAAGCGAGAATAACTTCAAATAAATAGGACAATGGCTAGGTCCAAAAACCACTGGCTCCTTGAAACGTTTAATTTTTCTAACAACCACACGTTTAATAACATTTATTGGATAACCATTAATTTAAAAAACCCTTTGCAAATTATCAAGTTTTTCATCCAACATTCTAGGGGGACAAATCATCAGAGCTCGATGAACTAGGGTCTCAATGAAAACAATTTTACGGGACTTGAGAACAAATGAGCTCCAACTCGTATACAAGCCAGTAAAATTGAGTTTACGAAAAACAATTGTAACAAAACCCCGTCCCTACGTTGTACAAGGAGATCCAAAAGCGAGAGCCCTATCCTTCTCAACCTCCATCGTAAACTTCACAGAAAGATGAAGAGAATTAAGTTGCGCCAGGAAATTAATTGCATCTCGGACACAATCAAAAATTGAGATAGTGTCGTCAACATATCTCAAATAAACACATGGTTTATCAGTCAGTTAAGTGCCATACTGTAAACACGCTTTGGGTGATCATGTCCCGAAAGAGACATGACTGACTGGGCAGAATATTATCCCGCAGTAGGTTACCATTGCTTTCTGCAGTAGACTGGTTGCCAGCCAAAGCTATAGAACCCAGTCTGTTCTATTATTTAAGTGGAGGTAAGATACGGATGAATATCTTTCCCAATGGTATTTGTGTGTAAGTGAATGCAACGAATTCAACTGGATTTCGAACTTGGCTCCCCGATTTGTCGTTCCGAGTCGATATACACTGCACCACAACACACATCCCATGGTTTATCAACTTTCTCAAATAATATATATATATATATATATATATATATATATATATATATATATATATATGTTCCTGGAGCTCAGACTCAGCCTAAAGGATATTTATGTGAAGTTTGGTGAGAATAGGATAACAATTCAGGATTTGTATAAAGAACATACAGACAAATAAACAGACAGACACACACAGACATCTTGACTTTTATATATATTATCGATTTTCTGCACTATTGTAACAACTGCAACCTTGAAACTTCTGAATATCGTTTCTTATGTCTTTGTCTATGAGTGTATCAAATTTGATTAAAATCGGACCATTCCTTCTATAACCCTATTTTTTCGATTATCGATTTTCGATATTTATTGGGGGTACCTCGACACTAAACCTAGCTAAGAAGACGCTTATAGTAAAACTGTGTAAATTTTCAAGAAAATCGGTTCAGCCGTTTCGGAGTCTATGGGTAACAGACACACACACACACAGACACATACACACACAGAGACAAAGATCCATTTATAAATAAGTTTATATATATATATATATATATATATATATACATATATATATATATATATCACCCCGAGCAAGGCGGTAACGCGACTGATGCGCAGGGGTCTACGTAAGAGTGAAAAGATTGGAAAAGAGAAAGCCGGAAACTACATCCTAAAGAGGGAACAAGGGATGAGCCTCTTCACCTGTTCAATAGACGTGGGTGGAGTGTGAACCGGGTGATAGTTTAGTCTATCTACTCCAATTAATATATATATATATATATATATATATATATATATATATATATAGAGAGAGAGAGAGAGAGAGAGAGAGAGAGAGGAAATGTATTTATTTTTTTTTGTATTTCTGAATCTGATTCCACCAGTGAGCTTTTCTAGCAACCAATATGGAGTAACCCCCAAAGTACCGTCGTATGCAGTAATATTATTCCGGCTGTAAAAGATATAAATAATGTGATGGTTTGCTTCACTTCCTTTTTTTCTTAAAATGACACCAGATTACTGGCGAAACATGTCAGGATATGGTTACCTGCACTGTTTCCTATGTTTTCTACTCGTCATCCAAATTTACAAACTTTTTTTTAATATTTTCACGTTACATGTTTTATCGATGCTAGAGTTATTCAAAGATGAATGATATTCATTCAGAGATCAACGCGAGAAATGTCAATTTTCAATGACGAAACGGGATTTGAGGACGTGTAACCGCGAGAATTCGTTCGTATTACAAGTGATGAAACTTTTCTGCGCGCTCCTAACATGAGTCAAAACTCGTGGGAGAATTCGTTATTTAAACTGTCATGATGGTGACAGATTGTCCCTGATCTTGCACTGTGGGAGAGATGTGTATCTTCGACATATTCTTTGCAGTAGCTTTTCTTTCTGTTTTTATTGTTTCTGTCGCCTTTATAATATAGAATACATAGAGAGTCATGTTCAAGCAGCACGGAATGACCCCAGAAAATCTAAGGCTAGAATGAAGAGAAAACAATGACTTTGTTTTTGCATTTCACGTGGAGAGTACAACAATTATTTTCTTGCTTTCTCTAAGAGCAAGTCGAAAATAATGTGTAAAAACGAAAGAACGATGTCTCCGAGAAGAGGAAGAAAAAGAAGACGAAGGTATAGAAAAAGAAGTAGTGGAAGAGGAGGAGGAGGAGGAGGAGGAGCTGAATCGGTAGAGGAAGGGAGAGAAAAAGAAAAGAATGGGAAAGGGAAAGGGAAAGGGAGAGAAGAAAAAGAATAAGGGAATGAGAAACGAAGAAGAAGAATAGGGGAAGTAGTTGATGAGAAGGAAGAGGAGAAAATAGAAAAGAGAGAGAAGAAAAACGAAGAATATATGGTAAAGAGAAGGACAAGAAGAATGGAGGGAGAGGAGTAAAAGAAGACAAAGAAGAAGAAGAAGAAGAAGAGGGGAGGAAGAGAGAAGCGGAATAAGAAAAAGTAGAAGAAAAAATAACGGACGGAAAGAAGAAGAAAAAGAAGAAAAAGAAGAAGAAAAAGAAGAATGAGGGGAGAAAGAGAGAAGCGGAACAAGAAGAAGTAGAAGAAAAATAGCGGACGAAGAAGAAGAAGAAGAAGAAGAAGAAGAAGAAGAAGAAGAAGAAGAAGAAGAAGGAAGAAGAAGAAGAAGAATAGGGGAGAAAGAGAGAAGCGGAACAAGAAGAAGTAGAAGAAAAAATAGCGGACGAAGAAGAAGAAGAAGAAGAAGAAGAAGAAGAAGAAGAAGAAGAATGAGGGGAGAAAGAGAGAAGCGGAACAAGAAGAAGTAGAAGTAAAAATAGCGGACGGAAAGAAGAAGAAGAAGAAGAAGAAGAAGAAGAAGAAGAAGAAGAAGAAGAAAAGAATAGGGGAGAAAGAGAGAAGCGGAACAAGAAGAAGTAGAAGTAAAAATAGCGGACGGAAGAAGAAGAAGAAGAAGAAGAAGAAGAAGAAGAAGAAGAAGAAGAAGAATAGGGGAGAAAGAGAGAAGCGGAACAAGAAGAAGTAGAAGTAAAAATAGCGGACGAAGAAGAAGAAGAAGAAGAAGAAGAAGAAGAAGAAGAAGAAGAAGAAGAAGAAGAATAGGGGAGAAAGAGAGAAGCGGAACAAGAAGAAGTAGAAGTAAAAATAGCGGACGGAAAGAAGAAGAAGAAGAAGAAGAAGAAGAAGAAGAAGAAGAAGAAGAAGAATAGAAAGAGAGAAGCGGAACAAGAAGGAGTAGAAGAAAAAATAGCGGACGGAAAGAAGAAGAAGAAGAAGAAGAAGAAGAGCGATAAGCAGGAGGAAGAGAAGAATAAAGATGTAACTGAAGACAAAAGAGGAGGAAGAGGATGGGAGAAAAGATGAAAGAGAAAAAGGCGAGGAAGAGGAGAGAAAGAGTAGAAGATGACAAAAATAGAGATGGAAAGAAAAAGAAGTTGATGATGATTATGATGATGATGAATAAGAAAAACAAAATGATCGACTAGAAAATGAAACAAAAGAAGAAGAATAGAGGATGGAAAGAAGAAAAAGAAGAAGAAGATAATTATGATGACGAGAAAGAGGTGGAGAAGAATGAAGAAGATTTATAATTCCTATTCGAGTAGAAGAATAAATAATGAAAGAATATAAAATAATAAAATGATGAATAAAAAAATAAAGTAGAATATTCACGAATAAAAAAATCAGAGAAGAAAAAACTGAAAAAAGAATAAAAATAATAGTAGAAGAAGAAAATATACAGAAAAACTACAATGCTGTCGTCGAAAATGAGAATTATACGAAGAAAATATCGAAAAAGGAAATAAAATATACCTGTAAAGTAGAAGACTCGTGAAGAATCTAATTAAAGAAAAAAGCGAAACTGTTAAAAAGACGAAAGCAGCAAAAGACTTGCTAATCAAAAGAAGAAGAAAAGAGTTGTGAAAATCGGGTCGGGTGCCCCTGCTGCTCTCCTTGGGCTTCTTGAGAAAATACAAAGGAGGATCTGTAACATGGTTGATACTGACTTTTCAGACCGGCTGCAGCCGCTCTCTCACCGGCGTGATGTGGCTTCCCTGTGCCTCTTCTACAAGTACTTTCATGGCTACTGCTCCGATGAGCTTAGTTCACTGGTACCGCCTAAGCACGAATTTACACGAGATACTACATTAGCAACTAGGTCCCACCCTTTTACAGTTAAACAAATAAGATGTAACCGTAAATTCTACTCCAACAGCTTCTTTTCTCGCGCTTCCCGCCTCTGGAACGCCCTTCCACAACTCTGCTTTTCCGACAGCTACAATCTCCAGGTGTTTAAATGTAGGGTCAACAGACACCTCCTATCACACTAACTCCCAATTATTCTCAAAACACTCTCATCTACCCAACCCTCATTCTCGGTATCCTTACCCGCCTATCACCCACCCTCTGACATTTCCTATATTTAATCATCCTTCTCCACTCTACGTAGCCCCCTGCGCAGTAGTGGCAGTGACATGCCTTGCTCGGGGTGAAACGCTTATAAAAAAAAAAAAAGTCAAAGAGAAGAAGATGATTAAAACAGGCAACCTCTCCTGCCTCCCATAAGCATGGACCAAGCGATTCTCCCGGAGAATAATACACTACGCCTCCTCGGACTTACCCTTTCCTCAAACCTCAAATGGAACCAATATATTGAATCCATAGCAAAATCTACTGCTAAGAAGGTTGGGTCACTATGTCGATCCAGGATGTTTTTTCCACCTGAATCCATCCTACATATATACAAGTCAACCATCTGTCCGTGCATGGAGTACTGCTGCCATTTATGGTCAGGTGCCCCTGCCGTTCTCCTCAGTGTTCTTGACAGGCTCCAAAGGAGAGTCTGTAATGTGATAGGTACTGATCTGGCGGCTCGACTGCAGCCACTTCCCCATCGTCGAAAATTGGCCTCCCTTTATCTGTTCTATAAATACTTTCATGGCTTCTGCTCAGACGAACTTAAGTCACTGATGCCTCCTCAACAGGTGTTTACTCGTGCAACCAGACTGGCAACTGGGTCCCACCCATTCACAGTCAGGTTAGCCAAATGCCGACGACAATTCTACTCCTGCAGCTTCTCTCGCACTTCCCGCCTGTGGAACTCGCTCCCGAATTCTTGCTTTCCTGACGGCTACAACCTCCAGAAATTTAAATGCAAAGTCAATACTCATCTACTAACCACTGGACTCTAGCTTTCTCCCCACCCCCGTATAACCTTCCCTTTCTCTCCACCTATGTATCTGTCATCACCCCTTCATTCTCACCTTTCTATTGTTCCTTTCTAACTAGTTTGTACTCCTCACTCTTTTCTAATTAATCTTTTTACATTTATGTAGCCCCCTGCACATCAGTGGCATTTCCGCCTTGCTCGGGGTGAAATGATTAAAAGAAAAGAAAAATAAATAAAATTCGAAGACTATAAAATGAAGAGTAAAGGACTTAAAAAAATTTAAAAAATAATGGAGAAGAAAAAGAAGAACAACTCATAAAGAGGTAGAAAAGTAATAATAATTTTAACGAGTTATTACGCAACCTAGGTTTCTACCATATGGTGTCTTCAGGCGATTTGTAATAACTAATTTTACTGGGTTTTTTTTGTTTGTTTTTTTTTTTAGAAGGCTCAAACAAAAATGAATTACTGAATGAAAGAACAGAAATTATGACTAAGTGTAACTATACCATAAAATACCTATTAGGGTCATACAACCATGGATGAAAACGTTATAATTTCTACCAATTTTGAAAATTGCGCGTTCAAAAAATCCCGTTACGTGAGCTTAAAAGAATCCCTGTTACGTGAACGTTCTTAAAAAAAAACCGGTAAAATTAGTTATTGAAAAGCTCCTGAAGACACCAAATTGTAGAAACCTAGGTCGCATAAAAACTTGTTTCCAAATGAAAAATTTTCAAAAGTTCTTCAATATAATGGTATTGAACACGTTTTAATACAACTGTGTACTGGTCTTATTTTATTAGGACAAAAATAATTTATATATATATATATCGTACTATTGTTCTCATCATTCCGGCCGTTTTACGTTCCGGCCTTCTTCAGATGCCATGTTTAATTCGGGAATCTCAGTTTCAGTTTCAATTATTTTCGTTTAGTAACTGAACTCACCAAGATTTTATTTGCCTCTGATGTAGCCTGGTATTGAAATCACTGGATTTGACCTAAAGATATATATATGTATCTAAGACATAATTATAACCTAATGATCTAGAATTTAAAAAATTCACAGAAATATTTGCCGCATTTCGTTGGAAATCAAAATACGAAACATAAACGCAAACTACTGAAAAAGAAGCTATTATTAGTTTTAAAGGATGTCAGAAAAGTATAGCTTTTGAGTACAAAGTTTAAATTAATCGGACTATAGTCCTCATCTTTGTTGCCATTTCTATGACGTTTAGGCCGTTGTACACTCTGGCCTTCTTCAAGTTCAAAAAATTTTGAACCGAACCCTTTATTACAATCATTGGGGTATATCATCTTTATTACAATCATTGAGGTATATCATTCCTTACGTAGAGCTGCTTTCGGTAGTCAAGAGTTATCTCCCTCTAACCCTATAAGTTATTTGTTCACTACTGCTGCAGTCTGGTATTGAACTCACAACTCTTTGGGTCAAGTCACAGGAATTAAAAATAATTACATTCCGATACCTCGCAGAGGCTCGACGCATTCCTCATCAGGATCATCAGGATCACTGTTGAAGAAGACCATAAAAGAGATTAATACCTTTGAGAAAGGTATATGGGCGTAAGTGAATGCAATGAATTCAACTGATATTCGAACCCGGCTCTCGGGTTTCTTGTTCTAAGCTGATATCCAATGCATCACAACGCACACCCATGCAATATTACTATTGATTAAAATTTACAATATTATTTTCTTAAAACATTTTTCCAGAAAAATAGTTTTTTTCATGTCCAGCAGGTGGTATAGCCATTCGGAGTATTGATAGGATTTTCCACACTAATCTTTTATTTGAAGTAATGGGGAATATCAACATCTTGTTTATGTCATTATTTTCCTCAAGGGAAGTATGTTAGGTAATATACATTTCTTTTAGGAAATCACAAACATACAAAGTTTCAGCAAAATCGACCCAATATGTGGGAAAAGAAAGCACCACCTTAAACAGACTCGTTGAAGATGTGCGGTTAACAATATTCTTTTACAATTTCTGGCGACACTTTTTCGATGATGAGAGTGAGGTGAGTTACATATTGAATTTCCGAATCGATTTTTATCCTGTCTGGACAAAACTTAAAGCAAATGAAGTGTGCAATGACTCTCAATTGTTAAAGTAAATAAAACTAAAGAAACAAATAGACTAAAAAATAAAGAGTAAAATGAAACCAAACTTTTGGCAAAAACCATTAAAGAATTCGATTGATTTCTTCGGATCAATATCTTCCAAATCGACATTCTAGAAAGTTCGGAAAAATCACGAACTGTCTTGATGGATAATCACACTTGAACCCAGAAAATCAAATTAATTAAATGTCTGATTAAATGCAATAACATACCAACACAACAGTAGTTATATCTATCCGCATTGTTTGCCAAAAGGCTGCAGGATTGGTGTTCTCTGTCGGAAAGTAAACAGAACCTCATGAATTGTCAATAAAAAAAATACACATTAAGAAAAGCATATTTCGTCGATTCAAATTTTTCTAGAAATGCCATATTTTACAGTATTTAATTCGGACTATTGTCCTCATCTTTGTTGCCATTTGTATGACGTTTCGGTTGTTGCACGCTCCGGCCTTCTTCAGGTACTTGGAATTTTCGAACAGAATCCTTTATTTCAATCACTATAATTCCTTGCGTA
This sequence comes from Ascarosepion bandense, assembly GCA_037127315.1. Lineage (NCBI taxonomy): Eukaryota > Metazoa > Mollusca > Cephalopoda > Sepiida > Sepiidae > Ascarosepion > Ascarosepion bandense. The sequence goes on from JBBBDQ010000732.1 coordinate 657,595, forward strand.
ACGCCACGATTTGAATTCATGAGTTATCTCCCTCTAACCCTGCAAATTACTTGTCCACTTCTGCTGTAGCCTGGTATTGAACTCAAAACTCTAAGAATCAAGTCAGGAACTAACCAACGTCTATTTCTACTGAGCCATGTGTCCTTAAGCCCCAGTGATTGTAATAAAGGATTCGGAAGAAATAAGTCAGGGTAATGAGTCTATAATTTTACTCACCAACTAAGCGGCGGTCCAACTACTCAAATCCTGCTACACACTCTCTTTAACACTCACTGTGACAATCTATATTTAGCTGTCCCTCCCACTAAGGGCAACATGTGACACATGGTCAGTTATGAGTGGGAATTTCCGGGCTATATGGCCCGGCCAAAAAATACCTGTCTATTTTTCCTCAGTCGTGCTTCTACCCTTCGGTGGAACCACGACTGGGTTAGTGCTCTCTGCTCGGAAGCAGAGAGCGCCCGCTGCCCGAATGCAGAGAGCTGACAGTGAGAAATGCCGTCGCAGTGGAAAACTCTCTGTGACGTTCACTGCCGTTCTCTTTAGGCAGGATTATATGTACACCTTAGATATAGTTCATTTATTGTGCAATAATGGGGTGATCCCCACATAAACTTATGACGAATGTGTCGAGAAGTGGTGGCTGGAGAAATTAGACAGACGCAGGAGCTGTTGGGGAGTCGTTAACCAGTGGAAGTTCTCTTCCCTTTCTCTCTCTCTCTCTCTCTCTCCCCCCACCTCAGTGTGTGCGTCTCCCCACAAATTATATAACTAAAAACCCCTACGCATCCCTGCCGATTTGTGCTGTCGCTCAATTGAGGTCAATAATATTTTTCTTGGCTATTTATTTTCAAGGCTTTGTTGTTCCCTTGTGTTATCTGCCTTTGATTTCTGTGCCTGTGCTCTCTAACATCGATGCCAATCATCTTTTTGTCAGCCATTGCCTGTGCTCTCTGCCTTTGATATCAATCCTATGTTTGTCGACATTGCCTGTGCCCTCTACCTTAGATATTTATCGGTCCTTGCATGTTCTCTCCACATCTGATGTCAATCTTATACTTGTCGGCCACCGCCTGTGCTTTCTATCCTTGATGTCAATCATATTTCTGTTGGCCAGTGCCTGTGTTCTCTGCCATCGACGTCAATCATATTTTCGTTGGCCATTGCCTATGCTCTCTCACCTTGATGTCAGTCATATGCTTTAATGCTATTTTCTATGCTCCCTGCTCTTGATGCGAAACATATTTTGTCGCTCAAGGTCTGTACTCTCTGACCTTCATGTCAATCGTATTTCTGTCGGTAATTGCCTGTGCTCTCTGCCATTAATGTCAATCATATTTTTGTCGGTCACCGCGTGTGCTCTCCGACCTTGATGCCGATCATATTTTGGTCTGCCATTGTCTGAGTTCTTGGCCATAGATGTCAATCATATTTTTATTTGCCAATGGCTGTGCTCCCTGCTATTAATGTAACTCATATATTTGTTGACCAGTGTCTGTGCTCTTTGCCAGTGACGTCAGTCATATTTTTGGTAGCCATTGCCTGCACTCTCTGAAGTTGATATCAATCGTATTTTCGTCAGCCAGTACCTGTGCTTTCTGCCATTTATGCCAATCATATTTTTCAAGGCTATTTCCGGAGTCTCTTTGACTTTGAAGTCAATGATATTTTTGAAATCCATTGCCGGTGTTCGCCCTTCAAGTCAATCAGACTTTGGGAGCCCCCGCCTGTGCTATCTGCCATTGACTACAAAAATATTTTTGTCGTCCATTGCCTGTGCTCTCTGACCTTGATATCAAAAGTATATTTATTGGTTATTGCCTGTGATCTCTGCCCTTGATTGCAGTCATGAATTTTTGCCACCGTCTGCACTCTCTGACCTTGATGTCAATCATATTTTTGTCGCCTACCGCCTGTTCTCTCTGCCCTCGATGTTAATCACAATTTTGTCGGACAGTACCTGTGTTCTCTGCCATTGATGTCAGTCATATTTTTCAAAGCTATTTCCGGTGTCTCTGACCTTGAAGCCAATCATATTTTTCTTGGCCATTGCTTGTGCTCTCTGACTTTGATGTCAATCATATTTTAACGGTCACTGCCGGTGTCCTCCGCCATTCAATCAATCAGATTTTAGGGGCCACCGCCTGTGCTCTCTGCCTTTGATTACAATCATGTTTTTGTCGGCCATTGCCTGTGCTCTCTGACCTTGATATCAATCTTTTTTGTCGGCCATTGCCTGTACACTCTGACCTTGATATCAAAATTATATTTCTTGGTTATTGCCAGGGATCTCTGCCCTTGACACCAATCATGAATTTTTGCCACCGTCTGTGCTCTCTGACCCTGACGTCAATAAATTTTTGTCGCCTACCGCCTGTTCTCTCCGCCCTTGATGTCAATCATATTCTTGTCGGCCATTGCCTGTGCTCTCTTCCTTGATGTCAAGCGTATTTTTATCGGCTATTGCCTGTTCTCTCTGCTCTTCATATCACTCATATTTTTGTCGGCCATTGTCTGGGCTCTCTACCATTGATGACAATCATATTTTTGTCGGCCACCGCCTGTGATCTGTTCCCTTGATGTCAATCATATTTTTGTCACCAATTGCCTGTGCTTTCTGACCTTGATATTAATATTTTTATCGGCCAGTACCTGTGCTATCTTACATTGATGTCAATCATATTTTTCAAGGCTATTGCCGGTGTTCTCTGGTCTTAATGTCAGTCATATATTTTTCGGCCACCGTCTGCACTCTCTACCCTTGATGTCAGTCCTACTTTTGTCGTCCATTGGCTGTGCTTTCTGCTCTTGATGTCAATCATATTTTTATCAGCCATTATCTGTTTTCTCTGCTTTGTATATTAATCATATTTCTGCCGGGTCAAGGTAATATTTTACACTATTTAAGCATATTTCCTTGCTTAAAATAGCCTCCAGTGTGTTGATAGCCGTAAAAAATGAATAATTCAACCAACCTTGTGTTTGTGTCAAACTAGACTGATTGTTAAAAAAATGAAATTAAAAAAAAACAAATGATTATATGTTTGAATTCTACACCTTCAGCTGCAAAAATTATTTTGATATTTTTTAAAAAAATGTTAAATTATTTTGCCAAGAGAATTATTTCTACTTTTTATAGTCTGAATCATTCGAGCAAATAGTTTGGAAACTGTAAAAAAATATATATAATTGTTCTTCTACGGGTTCAAAATTTTCATAATAGAAATCGATAGATATATGCAAGATAGATTTCATGTTATTGATGTCAAGGAGTGAGTTTTTATCCATTCGCCTTCTCGAAATCTGGAACATTGTATTAGATTATTCCAAGTCAATAGTTGAAGCTGTACAAATATCTCGTCATCATAGACTTCACTCTCGCTCGTTCTCATCGATGATATACTCTTGATATAAAAAAAATTGAATTAAGATGACTAGTTATGTTTCAACCTTTCTAGCCATCAGTGTAACTATTTTTTAAATAATAAAGTTTACTCAATGCAAGACTCGAGAGTCACTCGTGTAAAGGGTGTTACTAATGAGTTTGATGAACAAGGTATGATATGAATTTAAAAAACGTGTTAACGTTAATATTGTTGATGTTGATGTTAAAGATGGTAAAAATACAGGAAACGTTCGACAGTCATGACAGTGTTTCTAACGGATGAAATAAAATAATTTTTAAAACAGTTCTTCAGAAAAATAGTCTTCATTAAATATTATAGGTATTTTCAGTGTTGATGCAGGTCTCTTCCTTACCTCTTTTTTTTTTTTTTTGAGGTTGTGTGCAAATTCAACATCTTGATGATGTCATTATTTTCTTTTTGAGTTACCTGACGATAAACTACATCCAGCAGCAGGTCTCTGGTCAGCATGATTTGAGAAGCCAGAAACCAGTTTTATATTTCTGGAAAAATATCAACAGTGATTCTTCTTCTTCTTCTTCTTCTTCTTCTTCTTCTTCTTCTTCTTCTTCTTCTTCTTCTATCTGCCGTGTTCCTTTAGGTTGTGGGCTTCTACATCTTCCTCCCGCTTGTCGCTCTAACTAACCCTTTTCCTGTTATCCCACTGAATCCCCTCTCCACCATCCATCTGCTAAAGTCCATCAAGTACGTTATGCGTTGTTTTACCTTGTCTCTCTTCCCCTTTATCTATCTCGCGAGCATCAGATTCTCCAAGCAATCTTTTCTCATGACATGTTCTAAAAACATCAGTTGTTTTTTCCTGGTTTAATTTTCTATGGGTTACTTCGTTCATTGTTTTATGATGTCCTAAATTATATGTCTTTAATTCCTGCTTCTAGTTTAACTTTTCGTTGACGTTTTGTTTTTTGTTTTTTTGTTTTTTGTTTGTTTTAATCGTATCACCCCCGAGCAAGACGGTAACGCCACTGATGTGCAGGGGGCTACGTAATAGTGAAAAGATTGGAAAAGAGAAAGCCGGAAACCACATCCTAAACAGGGAACAAGGGATGAGCCTCTTAACCTGTTCAATAGACGTGGGTGGAATGTGAACAGGGCGATAGATAGATAGATAGATAGATAGATCTATCTACTCCAATTGAAAACGTGAGAAGATTGGAAAAGAGAAAGCCGGAAACCATATCCTAAACAGGGAACAAGGGATGTGCCTCTTAACCTGTTCAATAGACGTGGGTGGAGTGTGAACCGGGCTATAGATAGGTCTATCTACTCTAACTTTTTATTGTTTAATCTGTTTCTTTTTTTTGTTTTTTTTTCCCCTGTTACATCGGTCATTTTGTATTTTTCGTTGTTTTATTTCATTTTTCGTTGTTTTATTTCATTTTACGTTGTTTTATTTAACTGTGTTGTTGGAATAAATTTATTCTTTTTAGTTTACACGTCAAACGTTTTCATATGTCACTTTGTTCTCGTTTCTATATTTTTAAATTTGCTGTTTTCTTTCTCTTCGTAGAAGAATTTTTCTAATTCGTGTATTTTTAAGTAGATATGTTTTCACGTCAAACGTTTTGTTAAACTAGCGTGCATAGGTCTTTTTGTATTGTTTGGTATGTCTCGTTAAATTTGTTTTCATTTTTATGTCTTAGTTTCAGGTTATTATTTTAGTATTTCTTTATTTTTATTATGTTTTATTTTGAGAAAAATTCGCTATCTATAAACAATAAGGAACTTTTTAAAAATAATAATAATAAATGTCGGATAATCTTCGGTCGGTTTAAAAAAAAAAGACTGTTCGTGTCAAAGAAGAATGACCTCAACTTCGATAAAAATTTTAAAACCCACAATATATCCGAAGAACATGTTGACTATGAAAATCTGGCAAAATGTATGGGAGCCAAGAATGGCCAAAATCTATAAAAAAAAAAAAAAAGGATATCAGAAACCGAATCCAATGACACCAGCAACAATACAAGATATTACAGCGGCTTGGGAATAACTTTCTTTTTGGAAGCTCCTACTATAATACATTATCAACGTGTTGGAGTTCTTATAGAAAGTGAAAAGGTAGACACATCTTTTTAAAGAAGATCGGATCTTGGTAGAGAGTCAGAAACGAAAAGCCTTCGCACAAAATGTTACTATCCACATTTAAGTTACTATCCGTTATTAAGTCTTTGATGTCCCTTGATGAATTATCAAGGGAAAGCAATACTTTATGTACGGCGTATTGTTACCCACGCCTGCCGACAGTGAGGACGCCTCTAGTTGAGATCCAATAACTTAGAATGGAATATGAAGGCAAATGTAAACAATGTCTCAGTTTTTGATATTCCCACTGTTTTCGTAGGGGGTCACTTGACTGCTTATCTAGCCTGGTTTGGTCAGCTACTCAGTGCTTCCAATGACGACCTGAACGCTAGATGAAGCTTCGAGATTATAATAAATCGCAAGGCCTTCGTCTCCGTTCACATTTGCCTGGATGTTGAGGGACAGATTTTATTTTTCTCACCTCTAGTAGACGTACCAGTAACCGGGACCGGTTCGGTAATACCACGGGTTGGGTTCATTGTGCGACCCCCATTTCCCGAAAAGCCTCTCTCCGGCGTTTATGCAATTGCGGAGAAGAAAAAGGGGGAACGGCAGGTCATTAGCAAGAACAAAGGGAAGCCCCAGACATCAGAATCTCTGCACACATTGCCCCGCTCTTTCTACCATTTCCAAAGGAAATTCTCTTGGTGATCATAGATTTCAGTTCTCAGGTGGATGCGGAGTGCTTTTCGTATTTCGTAAAGCGTTTTTCGTAATTGTTGATGTATTTGGTTCAGTGAGTGTTTAGACGAATGATTGCTTAACTTGCTTGTTCCCACATTATTTTTGTCAAGTTATTTCTATTAAGAATATACCTTTTAGATGCGTCGTCTGTGTTGTTGCTCCTATGTCACTAGAATTTTCGGTTCTAAGTAAACAACAGACTTTTTGGATAGGTGACCCGACCGAATATGATCAGTATTCGGTCTGCTCCCAGTTTCGAAAATTGCTACTAGCTTTAGGACGTGCATGATATAAGTTCCTCTAGAAAACGGCAACCAATCAAGACTTCACTTTGGCTATTCGATGTTATAGATCGAGTATGCTCGGTTGTACTAAACTTCGTACATACGGTCAAGACAGGGTATTTTTGAAGGAAGAGAAGAAAAGAAACCAATATATATATATATCAATAAAACGATTTAACATATTGGCTCGTCTTACGATTCAATTTTTTGTCAGTGATGGTTAATAGTATACTTGTTATTGAATATTCTGCAACTCCTACAGTGGCTTTACTGTCTTTCATCGGATGGTACATTGCTGTAGAGTAGATTTCGCTGGTTATAATCGTGCTATATCGGTTGCTAATCGACTTAGCGCATCCAAAATGTTAGGAACTTGGTAATCTTCCACTGAAAGCGGAAGTATTCGGCTAACTGCCGACTAATATCAACTGCCTAGTAGTTATACTGAACTCCAATAGAACTTTAGAGAACACCTATGAAATCCTAAGTACTCATAAGAACTTCCCTAGAACTTCATATTAACTCTTATTAATATAGGAGGGAGAGTCCATTATCTGAAGAATAGGTGTGTTTCCCCATAACATACATATTAAAATTGAATGGAATACAGAAGTAATTATGTTTTATTCGAATTCTCCGAAGTAACATTGCACGTCTCAGCTCTAAATATATGAACTAGTGAAACTAAAGAATGGAGCGCTTATCTAAACATTTGCCACAAAAAAATAGCGATTGAATTGCAATAGTTTTGCGACGTATAGTTAGAAAAGGGCTGCATTTTGCAAACGGACCACGTAATAATAATGGTTGATCGTTCGTATTTGGTTATGCCTGTCTAGATCAGTTAGCTAATCGTTATTGCAGCCGCTTGCTCAATCAGATCTTTACTTGTTCAACCACCACAGAGCCCACCTGCTGTTTATACTGAAATTATAGTTTTAGAGAGAAAGCGCATCACATGACGTTATCACCAGTTTTGACTAGATCGGTCACGATGACTTGTTAGTTCCTGCTCGCACATCCATCGACAAAATGTTAGAAACTTGGTAATCTTCCATTGTAAGCTGACTCCTTAAAATTCGGCTAACTGCAGACTAATATCAACTGCCTTAGTCCCACTATGTCGAAACTGGAGCTAACTAATAGTTCTACTGAACTGAAATAGAAGTCTAAAGAACTCTCTAGAATTTCTAAGAACTTCTAATCTGTTTCAATAAACAAATATATCTCAGGTATATTTATCAGGAACTTTTATGCCGAGGATGATAAATCGTAACCATCGTAACAAATAGAACGTGGTGAGATTTGAACACGCGTTTTGTTGTTGGGGGTCGAACAATCTCAAAACCCGGTCATACTACTGATTATATTTCCTGTTTTATTCCCAAAAACTTTGTTAAGTGCATTTTTTTCTCCTTCCCTCTGTTGTGGAGTAGTTTTCGCACTGAAAGTTATAATCGTGCTATGTCAGTTGTTAATTGACTTAACGCACCCAAAAATGTTAGGAACTTGGTAATCTTCCGCTGTAAGCTGACTCCTTAGCATTCGGCTAACTGCCGACTAATATCAATTGTCTTAGTCCAACTATGTCCAAACTGGAGCTAACTGATAGTTCTACTGAACTGAAATATAATTCTCTAGAATTTCTAAGAACTTCTCGCGTTAACTGTTAAGTCTTATTAATAAAGGAGAGAGAGTCCATTATCTGAAGAATAGGTGTTTCATTATAACACCCTCGTTCTCCGATCGCCAAATATTTCACAACAGATTATAGTACTGTGGGTGAATTTTTAAAGCGTTTTCCTGCTATTGCAATCAGGAAACACACAAGATTTTGCAAATTGAAAAGCTGATTAGAATGACAAGGACATAAAGATGATTGAAATTACTGGGTCATCATGGGTTTCTGTGGGTCACCACTGACAAACATTATAAAATCGAAGCATTTAACCCAGTGCGGTAATTAACGGGGACTGCTGGCCCGAAATAAATTTTGTTCAATTGACCTTAACTACAATAAATTGCCAACATTAAATCCTACAAATTCTCATAAATTTCTAATAAATGACTGAAGTTAACTGAGAGGTTATAATATTGGGTTTTCCGTATAAAGTTCTTGCCGATTTTGAAGGGAAATTAAAATACAAAACTAAATGATGCCATTAAATATTTATTCACCCAATTAAGAGACATTTTTGCACTGTCTTTCTCTTTTTTTCATTCAATTTAAAAATCCCGTCTTCCCAGAAGTTTGGTGGTTTCTTGGCAATGAACTCATCAAAGTGATTTTTTGAAAGAATTAAAATTTTTACCATTGAGATTATTTTGAAAGAACCTGAATAAATGAAAATCAGAAGGAAAAAGGTGCGGTGGGTATGGCGGTAAGGAAATAGCAATTCCTCGCCAGGTTACAACAATTTTTACCAGGTCACTAAATAAACGTGAGGTCTGGTATAATCCTGATGGAAAGCAACAACACTCCTGTTCGCCAACTCTGGGCATTTTTCATCAATTGCTACAGGTACGAGCAGTACTTTTCAGAATTAACTGACTCGTTATTTGTCAGTAGATCACAGTACAGAATTATTTTCTAATTCCACCAGATGCATAGCTTGACTTTCTTAGGACGAAGACATGCTTTTGGGTGGCAGCTGTTGTTTATCCCAGGATTTTGTTCTCTAAACATTGCTGTAAACGATCCATTTCTCATCATCCAAATGCATACAGCAAATCATGTAGAAATGTGAATCAAAAACCGTTTTCACTCAGATCATGTTGTACCTGAGTAAACAAACTTCACTAAGTGCTCATGAAAGATGGATTTTGATAAATGTATTGTTTCTGCCACATCTCACGTTGTATAATGAGGGCTATTCTCAGTCAATATCTTAATTTGGTCGTCATCTGTAGTAGAGGTCTAGAATCATTAACTCAAGACTTCACGAACCACTTCCGTACAGTTCTGTCAGCCAAACCCTCTTTACCGTACAGTGCAAATATTTTTGTTGCTTACGAAGCATTTAGGCCTTTACAGTAAAAAAAAGCATCAACTGTCTAAAATGCCTATAATCAGTGTCTATAATCTTCCATTTTCATAGGGATAAAAATAGACACAAAGTAAGTAATATAAAATTTGTCTTTCTCAAATTTATAGTGTGCTTTAATCTCGAATTGTTCGTTATGGTGCTGTGGATATCAGCACGGAACGAGAAATAAGACAGTCGGGTTCGAATTGCAGTTGAATCCGTTGCATTCACTTACGCACAAATAACCTTGGAAAAGGTAGAACTCCGTTACTTTCCTCTCCAGCTATCGGATAAGTAGCAGGACAAATTCAGTTTTATAGGCTTGGTTGACAACCGGTCTAGTGAAGAAAAAATGACAACCTACTGCGTGAAAAGTTTCTGCTCAATCAGTCATGTCTCGTTCGAGTCATGATTACCCAAACGTGTGTCATGTATGATACTTATCTAACTATAGCATGTTATATATGAAGATAAATTTGACGTCTCTTAACATATTCGAATAGAAACGACTCAAATAAAACTCGGTATGAACTTTCCAGAAAGCCGAATATATATATATATATATATATATATATATATATATATATATATATATATATATATTTTAAACAAGTTATTCTGCTACACAGGTTTCTACCATGAGTGGTGTTTTCAGACGAATTTTAATAATACCATTTACCGTTTTATCTTTTTAAGAACGCTCTTGTAACAGTGTTTTATTTGAACGTTCACGTCGCAGGGAATTTATGAACGCGCAATTTTAAAATTATAAACGGATTATGGCGTTTTCATCCATGGTTCTATGAGACTAAGAGGTATTTCTTAGTGTTGATGCATTTAGTCATAATTTCCGTTTTTTCATTTAACAGTTCGTTTTTAATTGGGATAAGCAAAATTTCTAATTTTTCTTCTTGACACAGTCTGCATATTTTTCCACCGTTGTAAGGCTTGGCTGTTTTTACAATGCTCCACATTATATCCGGATTTTTTTCCATATTTTGATTTTAATTTCCACACGTGGCTAGCCAATTTTTTGTTGTTTTTTACTTTTTCTAATTTGAATGTAGATCTGTGATTGAACCACCTGGTCTTAAAGGTGTCTTTGGTTGAGCCCAAATATATTTTATTTTGGCCTTTTGGGTCATGTACATTTGCCTTATAAATTATTTCTTTTGTGTTGCAGATACCTTGATGTGGACATATATTTTGGTCCCTGCCGTTGCATTCTTTGTTAGTGGTTTTGTTTTGTACGATGCTATTTAAGTTTCTGGCGTTTTGTTTTTTTATGAAACTATCTAAATTATATATATACTAGCAGTATATATGCATATCTGTATCCATCTATTTACATATAACACTATTTATATATCCGTGTACAGACTAAAATACCATGTTTTCTAATCTCATTCTCTGGTGAAGCTTTAATAAAAGCGTATTATATAGAATGTATCTTCTTCATGGGTTGTGTTCCTTCAGGACGTAGACGATCATAGAAATCCACTTGGCACTGTCTCTTGTCACTCTCAAAATTCTTCCTCCTGCTATCTCTGCCATCTATTTGCTCAGGCGTAACGAGTAGGTCTTGCACTGCTTTCCCCAGATAAGGAAGAGACTTAAACGAACAGAAATGTGGTTCTACAGAAGGATGCTGAGAATACGATGTACAGGACGTGAATAACGAGAAAGTTATAATGAAAATGTAAACAAATGGGACGTTAATTCTTAGAAACAGAAAAAGATGGTTGAGATTTCTTGAACACATGTGGAGGAAAGAGAGCTTGGGAAATTTGGCACTCACTTTACAAACAGAGGTCTAAGGTGGATAGAGGAAAACAGTGAGTGACAAACCTAATAAAATCGTATAAATAAATGGCAGAACATGGAGCGAGAGGGATATTGTAAAACAAGCTTTACGTAGAGGTACAATCAATAGAAACATTTGGAGAGCGATGATCGACTACGTCTTGAATAGACACTGTAAAAAAGAAAAAAGAAAAAATCCTGCGATAGGATCTTTCCCGTATGTGAGGGATGTAGTATTCAAGAGAAGTTCCACGATCACTTAATTTTCATTCATACTCCGCCTACTAACACAGTCTACGAGCGAACTTCCACCATGGTAATGTTCAAAGTTTTGCTATACTATATACGAATGGCTCTGTAATCTTTACAATTGCTGAGGAATTCGTGCAATAATTTTGCATCATCTTTTAAGTGAAGCTCGGCAAATTGGTTACAATGTCGCTTAAAATTCTTTGACAGGCTTTTAAACAACATTTCGTCAATGTGATCTCAGGTTTCCCATATTGCACACTATTAAGCCACACATTTAAGCACACTTTAATGATTAAAGATGACAAACATTCAAGGCGACCAGTTTCCACCAAAATGCGTAAAGTTTTTCCATACTTCACAAGCGTTAAAAGGCAGCAAAAATGACGGTTAAATATGCTAAGCATTCAAGGCGACCAGTTTCCACCAAAATGCTTAAAGTTTTTCCATACTTCACAAGCGTTATAAGGCAGCAAAAATGACGGTTAAATATGCTAAGCATTCAAGGCGACCAGTTTCCACCAAAATGCTTAAAGTTTTTCCATACTTCACAAGCGTTAAAAGGCAGCAAAAATGACGGTTAAATATGCTAAGCATTCCAGGCGACCAGTTTCCACCAAAATGCTTGAAGTTTTTCCATACTTCACAAGCGTTATAAGGCAGCAAAAATGACGGTTAAATATGCTAAGCATTCAAGGCGACCAGTTACCACCAAAATGATTGAAAACGTGGAACTGTTTCGTGAAATACGTCACAATGCTTAATAATTCATCAGATTGGGTAATTCGACATGGTGTAACGGTTGCCTCACTCGATTAATTACGACTTAATATTAAGTTTGGTCTCTACTAGTGCCCTTAGTCCCGTCTCGTGCCACCTCTGAGTAACGTTTAGAAAACCAACATCAAATATCTCATATGAGTGGAACCACCTAGAGTCCGCGTCCATATGGAGTGCGTATCCATACAGACTCCGTGTCCAGGAATTTCCCCGGTATCAGGTTAATATGTTATTTGTTTCTTAGTTTTACCGTTCTTTTTTATTCTTTGTTTTTTTTTTCCATTTGTAAAATTTTACTTTGTTTTTTTTTTAATTTTGTTTAATTTCATTCATTTTCTTTCTTTCGTCGTTTTCTTTTATTTTTTCGTTTATTACGTTTTTAATTACTGTTTTTAATCTTATCTTTTTCATTGTGTTGTTTTTTAATATTTCTTTCTTTTTTTCATTCCTAATCTTCCTTTTCTTCTACCTCTTCTTCTTTCATTGTTAGTTCTATTTTTCATCATTTCAAGTCTTCTCTTTTTTTTTTCGTTTTCTTTTGTCGTTTTCTTCTCTTCTTTTTTACACTATTCTGTCTATATCCCTCATAACTTTCTCTCGACTTTTTATTTCCTCTTTTTTTACGTCTTCCCTTTTCCTTCCATTTATTTCTATTTTGCATTTCTTTACTTTTTTCTGGTTTCGTTTCTTTTCCTTTTCTTTATCTTCTTCGCTTACATCTTTTCCTTTTCTTCATCTCATTTTTTTCTTTTGACTTCCTTTCCTTTCCTTCTTTCTTTCTTTCTTTCTTTCTTTCCTTTCATTCGACATTTCCTTCACTCTTTTCTTTCTACTTATTTCCTTTCCTCTCTATTTTTAATGTTTCCTTCATTTTTCTATCTTTTCTTTCTTTTTTACTTTCGTCTAATTTTCTTTTCTTCCCTCGTTTTCGTTTTTTACATTATTTGCAACTGTTGTTCAGTTCTTTGCTTTTTCAACTTCTTTCTCTATTCCGTTCTTTTCTCTTTTATTAGATGCTTTTGTTTCGCTGTTCCTTTCTTTTTTTTCTTGCCTTTTTTATTCCTTCTTTGTCTACTTTTTTATCGTTTTTTTTTTCATATCTTCTTCCTGTTTTAAACACTCGTTTCCTTTCTTTCTTTTCTTCGAATTGTCTCTCCGTTTTTCTTTACATCTTTTCATTTTTTTCCTAACGTTTTTCGCTACTGTTTTTAACGTCTTTTTTTCCTATCAGATTCTTAGCTGCTATTTTATTTTCTTATTTTTACCTGCATTCAACTCCTCATCCCATTATTTTCATTCTGTTCTTCCTTTCTATTTTTTCCTCACCTTCTTTCTGTTTTCTTCTGTATTGGGCTTTTTTTTTTCAATCTTTCCTTTCCCTTTTTCTTTCTTTTTTTCTTTCATCATTTTCTTCATTCTCTTTCTAGCTTTACCTTTCTTTCCTTTCCTTTCCTTATTGCATCGATTTTTCTTCTTTTTTCCTTTCGTCTTTTTTTCTTTCATACCATCCTATTTCTTGTATTATTTATATAAAATTATATCCCCCGTTTCCTTTTCGTTTTTCTTTCTCTTCTCGTTTTCTATTTCATCATTATCTTAAGTTGTTTTTTTTGTTTTCTTTTTTCCGTTTTTCTTTCCTTTCCTTTTATTTTGTCCCCTTCTTCCTCTTCTCTTTCTTTATGTTTTTTTTTTCTTTAATTTCTTATCGAATATTCAGTTAAATAAATCAAATGGAAATAAAATCGTCGATATCTTCTTCTTCCGTTCCAAGTACGCTGGCAGCTAGAAAAAGACGAACCCCTTATTTGTGCGAGGCATCTTGAACTAAACAACCGCCCATTTCCGATCCTGTTTCTGCTCACTCAGGCTAAGCATAACAAGGCGGATTAATTCATTTAATTATTTCGTTCTATGATTCATCCAATTATCAAGAGCTGAGCCTGTGGCTATTTCACCGTCTCCGGTAAATCTTCACACGGAAACAAAAAATAAATCAAAGATCAATTTTATACGGGATCAGATGATTCTGACTAATTGCTGTGTTGGTGAGCTACATTACAACATCCTGCCTCTACACTTGACTGATCACCTGATTAAATTAAGGCTCATGATTTGTGATCGTATTAAAAGTATTGGATAGAACGCTACATTAATCAACACCGCTGAGTTATATTACAACACCCTGTCTCTACACTTCACTCAACACCTGAGTGAATTCTTTTTCTGCCATGTGCTGTAGCAGCTCTCCACGTCTTCCTATCGTTTGTAGATCTTCGTTAGGTTTACTTTTTCACTATCACTGCAGTTCCCTATTTTAATATGTATTTGTCAGCTAAGTTAATCATTTTCCATCTATTCCAATTGACATCAATATGTCATGCGAGTGTCATATTCTCCGAGCCCTCTTTCTACATTACGTGTCCTAGACATTTCAACTGTACGTTCGTCTCAGAATCCTTCTTTAAAGCCAGTTTTCTGTAAACACTTTTTTATTTGTGAGGGGATTTTCCAGTATTCATTGTCATAAAGAATGACTGTTATTACGTAAAAGTTTTCGTTCTGTATTTGTCTATACTTCTGAGATGAGGCAGTATTTAGATTATTTACATTTTGAAGAGAACCCTTTATTTCGATCGCTGGAATAGATTTTTCTCGTTCCACGTGCGATCCCACTTCCGGATACCATGCAGGTAGTATTTAAATTATTTACATTTTGAAGCGAACTCTTTATTTCGATCGCTGGAATAGATTGTTCTCGTTCTACGTGCGATTTCCCTTCCGGATATCATATAGTGGTCTCTCTATAACTCAACTCTCTCAGTTATTTGTTCCCCACTGCTTTAGCCAGGTATTGAACTTACAACCCTTTGGATCACTTCACTGGATTTAACCAACGATTATATCCACTGAACCATGTGTTCTCTAGAAAATGATGAGTTTTTGGTTAAAAATTCCTAGCACCTGAGGAAGGCCTGAGCGTGCAACGACGAAAACGTCGTAAATATGGCAATAAAGACGAGGACGACAATCCAAACGATGAAAATAAGTGTTTTCTGTACTTATAATTGTCATGGTGGCATCACCCAGTCTTCCTACAACTACATATACTTCTCCTTACAAGAGAGATCGGCAGATAAGCAGAAGAACAGGGAGCGATAGGCATAGCCAAGGCTGCTACCGTACGGCGATTGCGAGTCCCAGTTCTAGTATTACTACCTAACCCGTATTTATCGTTCTACTTCCAAGTATTTGTATTTTGCTGTGTTTAATATATACTAGCAGTATAGCCCGGCGTTGCTCGGGTGTAATGAAAGCTTTAAAACTAATCCATGGTTCTGGAGCTCAGACTCTTTGGACGCTGGCACGAAAGACTAAAAAGTTTCCAGTTAAAACGAAACCGTAGACTGAAAGAAAAATGAATAAATGTATGTCAAATTTTGATTTCCTGGTATCGATATATATATATATATATATATATATATATATATATATATATATATATTATCGATTTTCTGCACTATTGTAAGAACTGCAACCTTGAAACTTCGGAATATCGTTTCTTACGCTTTTGTCTATGAGTGTATTAAATTTGATTAAAATCGGACCACTCCTATAACCCGATTTTTTCGATAATCGATTTTCCATATTTATCGGGGGTACCTCGACACAAAACCTAGCTAAGAACACTCGCAGACGCTTATATTACAACTGTGTAAATTTTCAAGGAAATCGGTTCAGCTGTTTCGGAGTCTATAAGTAAGGGATACACACACACACACACACACACACACACACACACACACACACACAGACAAAGTTCCATTTATAAAATAAGTTTAGATATCGTTATTTCCTATTTTGGTTGTTGTTGTATTATTTCTTGCTTAACAAGATTCACGACAATAATGAAATAATATTGTTTCTGAATACTTTATTTAGATTCGCCAAGGCTACTTTCGCTATACTAATGTGTCTTATTTTCATACTTGTTTGATCTTAGTGTCTCCTATTCGTAGTTCGCTTGTTGGGGTGTTTCTTTTGCTGACAACCATTAAAAAATGTCTTCTTACAATTAATGATTAGTCATTTCTTCTCGCTTTCCTCTAATAACTTATGTAGGAGTTTATTTTCTATCTACTATCTGCACTGTGTCATCTGCATATATTCTATTGTAAACACTGTGACCACCAAAATAGTACAAAGATTTTTTTTAAAAGTCAGTTCCATACGTTTTGGTTTTGTTAAAATATTCAAATATTGAAAATATCAACTTTAAAACAATCCACTTCTAAGAAAGTCGGTTCACTGTGAAGGGCCAGGAAGTTTTTCGCGTCTGAGTCCATCCTGCAAATTTATAAATCTACCATCCGTCCCTGTATTGAATACTGGTCTCACATCTGGTCGGGTGCCACTGCCATTCGCCTACGGGTTCTTGACAAAATCCAACGGAGAATCTGTAATGTGATTGATACTGACTTGGCAACTCGGCTGCAGTCGCTCTCTCACCGGTGTGGCGTGGCTTCCCTGTGCCTCTTCTATAAATACTTTCACGGCTTCTGCTCCAATGAACTTAGCTCATTAATACCCCTATATATGAATTTACACGAGCTACTCGACTAGTAACTAGATTCCACCATTTTACAGTGAAATCGATAAAATGTAACCGCATTTTCTACTCTAACAGTTTCTTTTCTCTCACTTCCCGCCTGTGAAATTTTCTTTCATATACTTGCTTCTTGACAGCTACAATCTCCAGGAATTTAAATGTATGATCAATAGACATCTCCTATCTCACTAACACGCATCCATTCTCTCAAGCTCTTTTCTCCATCCACTTCACCTCCATTCTCCGTATTCTCATCCATCTATTACCCTCCTCCTGACATTTCCTATAACTAACCCCACTTTCTCATCACTTTCCCCTGTGTAACCATCCGCAACAGTGGCAGTAAAATGCCTTCCTTGGGTTGAAATGATTAAACCAAAAAAATAGATATAACCAACTGGTTATACGATAATAACGGGGTCAAGGGAAATATGGTCTTTTCAAAATACGTGATCTGTGGATATATTATTTAAATCTTTTTTTATTATTGAAAACAATATTTTTAATATGGATTAAAACAAAATTAAAAAAAAAAATTAAATTAAAATTTCAGCCGCTTTTTTCTGTTTGTAAGTATAAACGTGTTTAAATGTATAGATTTTCTTTTAATCTTTCTTTGTTACTCACATAGTATACTCAGAATCCTTTAGTAAAACCATATTTCTAATTCGTCAAGTTTCTACTATATCACTGAAGAGATTGTCCAGTATTGAATTAAACTAATTGAATTGAGTTATTTAAATGAGTTTTTATTAATTGAGTTACTTACTAATTGAGTTATTTATCTTTTTTTTTTAATCGGCATCACTCCATGCAAGGCAATAAAACCACTAAGACACAAGAAGGTTACAGGGTGGGGAAGAATTAGGAACAGAAACATTAATTATGATCGGAAAGAGGAAAGAGTAAGCAGGAGCATAGTAGAAAGCGATTGAAATTGCATTTAATTTTCTACAGATTAAAGTTAGCTAGGAAGCATTGAAAAGGAAGGGAGTTCTGCAAGCGAAAAGTGCGAGAAAAGAAACTATTAGAATAGAATTGGTGTTTACATCTAGCCATCTAAATCGTAAATTCAGATTAGATTTAAAAGTTCTATGGCTTAAACTCATTTAAACAATTACCATGAAAGTATTAAAAAAAAAAAAACAACATTGTGGTGGTGGGAAAGTGACTGAAGCCGAGTGTTGTTCCCATGACTTAAATAACATGATCCAATATTAAATAAGTAAAATCTCATTGATAACATAGTTTTATTTACTGTTAATGTTGATCCGTCTTAATGGAACACATTATATATATATATATATATATATATATATATATGTATTATATATATATATATATATATATATATATATATTAGTCATCCACCTACAAGCCTGTTTCGCTGTACCACAGCTCATCAGTGTGGCTCGACACACCCACTTGTTTTTGGAGACTCGACCGATTTGGTGTCAGTCGGAGTCGCTACCCCCTAATTCATAGACGCATGGAATCAGAGAATGGAAATTTTCATGTGTTGTATATAAGCAGTGTATACACATGTCAGCGAAAGAACTCAATTAATTTCTGAAGAGTCACGCATTTTCGTAGAAGTGGAAAATGTTTTTAAAATTTTTTCCTCTAGAGAGCTCAATCGTAATATATTAGTCATCCACATACAAGCCTGTTTCGCTGTATCACAGTTCATCAGTGTGTCTTGACACATCCACTTGCTTCTGGCCGGGATCGAAACACGACTGATTTGGTGTCAGTCGGAATGTACCAATCTGAACCAAATTTTAGGAAGAAGTGCAAAAAGATAAGTGGGCAATTGTTATATATCGCCGTACGACGACAAAACAACAAACACGCATATATAAAAATATAAGGTTATATTTTTTATTAATGACGACGAACCGTGTGGAATAGAGAACAGGAGAGTGAGAGCGCACATAGAATGGGCCGACGGGAGTGTAGTCTTGCCTGTGGTGTTTCTCTGCTTCCACTGGCCGTTCTCTGCTAGCGAATCCGTGTGTCGAGGTCTTTATATAGTCTTCTAGAACCGGGACTTTCCTCCCGGTCCTGCCTCGCCCACGCAACGCCCACGTAATTCCCAGAGACACCTGTTCTGTTTGCCTCCGTAGTCATTTCCGACGCTGTCGGAAATAAGGTCAAACGACATCCGCTCCGGCCTCGACAGGATGTATTTCACAAACACCCGCCCTGCCGCTCGCCGACCCCTCCACCGACGGGAAACACCATCGCTTGCATCACTTCCTCGGGTGGGGCCAGATTGTTATATTACACATAAATACAGTATTTTTTTTTTTCAGTTTCTTCTCAAGAACAGTTATATTCTGGACATACATGAGGATTCGTCACTACAATGATCACGTTTTGTCAACCGTTACCTATTCTATATGCATGATATGCACCTTTTATGCTTTACATGTATGCAATCACAATTGCATCAGTAACTCTCTACCTTGATTGACTCCTTGTACTGACTGAAGCAGTATAGTATCTATCTTCTGTCGATATATAAAATTCTATGACTTCCGTTAGTTTGTTCGTCCGTCACACCCTCTAAATAGCTATAAATTCACCGAAGGAAACCAAATTTTTGGAAGAAGTGCAAACAAGCAATGTTGTACAAAGTTCAGTTCGTTCTACGAGGATGTGTAGCGTGGTACAATAAATATTTTATTGTAAATAATAAAAATTACAAGTTTTATTATGTAAAATACAAATTACTCCCACTATTTTAAAACGATTTAATGGTTAAATAACAAATACTGACTTAATAAAAATTGAATATTGCTTTTTGCATATTTTTTCTTTAGGTTTTTATATATTTTTTCTGCTACTAAAAATATAATGCATACTAATAACAGTCGGTCAGTTAAGTGCCATACATGATACACGCTTTGGACGATCATGTCTTGAAAGAGACCTGACTGACTGGGCAGAAGATTATCCCGCAGTAGGTTGCCATTGCTTTCTGCGGTAGACTGGTTGCCGACCAAGGCTATAAAACACAATCAGTTTTATTATTTAACCCATAACTGGAGGGAAGTGATGGGTTAATACTTTTCCCAAGAATATTTGTGCGTAAGTGAATGTAAGGAACCGAACTGGAATTCGAACTCGGCTCCCCGATTTGTCGTTCCGAGTTGATATCCACTGCACCACAACGCACATCATACTAATAGCACCGTAAATATAAACACTGTAAGGAGAGTTTGTAAATCCCGACAAAAAGATGTTAGCAATATCTTCAACAATGCTAAGTATTCAGAGCATTTTATCTAGTACATTACAGACAAGAAACTCCTTGTGAGTTACTTAGAGCTATTCAGAAAGCGACTATACTAATAAAAATTTGACTTACTCCTCTCTAAATATTGATGACACATATTTTCAATCATCCCACAATACTAACGGAGGGTGAATGAGCTGCTAAATTAAGTTGTAGACATTACCTGATATTGTGATTCTTATTAGGAATCTTAACAATGTTTACCTGAATCTGACACAAGGTCACAATCTGACGTCACCTAGTTTTGAATGAACGAATTTCGCAGTAGAAAGGAAACTACAAGACATCCTACAGACGGTAGCTGAAGAGAGTGACAGAAGAAAAGGACTACAAATAAACCGAATGCATGGTCATCAGCAAAAAGTCAGTCAGTTAAGTGCCATACGTGATACACGCTTGGGCGATCATTCTCGAAAGACTGGGCAGAAGATTATCCCGCAGTAGGTTGCAATTGCTTTCTGCGGTAGACTGGTTGCCGACCAAGATTATAGAACCCAATCTGTACTGTTATTTAACCCATAACTGGAAGGAATGGACGGATTAATACCTTTCCCAAGGGTATTTGCGCGTAAGTGAATACGATGGATTCAAGTGGAATACGAACTCGGCTCCCCGGTTTCTCGTTCCGAGCCGATATCCACTGTACCACAAGGCACATCAGCAAAAAGAGCAACCCAAAATGTCAAATACAGGTGGGGGATACTAATATATACACATATATAGTCTTTAAAAGTACCTTATTATTTTATTTTTTGCAATAGTCGTGTTGTTAAGTAGTGAATATATATATATATATATATATATATATATATATATATATATATATATATATATATATATATAGTCATCCGCATACAGATCTGTTTAGCTGTATCACAGCTGATCAGTACGGTGAGACACCCGATTGTTTTTTACCTAGGATTGAAACCCGACCAAATTGCCCAATAGCTGAGAATGTTCTAATTCATTGCTGAATGAGCGATGCGTACATGCCAGAGTAGCTACTGTTTATCAAAGCCTACCATTCTTCCATAGTGCTCAATCAGGGTGTGAGAGCGGAAATAGTCATCCGCAGACAGATCTGTTTCGCTGTATCACAGCTCATCAGTACAGGTTAGACATCCGCTTGCTTTTTACCCAGGATTGAAACCCGAACGAATTTGCGTCAATCGGTGATTCTACCTCTGATACATATATATATATATATATATATATATATATATATATAACAATCTTTATTATAAAAGAGAAGCTTACTAGTTTTATTATTGTTGTTTTTTGGATGAAACATTAATTACTATTCTTTATTTTATTATTGTTTGTTTCTGGATATATACTTTTCCCCTTTTATTATTTCAATCCTAGTGTCATTCCATCTCTGTGCAAAACTGTTTCTTTCTTTGGGAAGCAACTGTTATTTCCTATTTTCTAACGTGTAGAAAATATGAAAACGGCTAATATTTCCTTGAAACTTTGCTTTTGTGCCCAGTATAATTAACTTTCTGCAATTTATTTATTCCCATTGGAAAAACTAGCGTTCCCGCAATGTACGAACAAAAAACATATGTATCAAAAGTAATATTTATTTAAATTAGAATTACAAAACAGAGAGCGCAAAAATTTATAAGCCTGCTGTTTTTTCACGATTTATGCTTATAGTGTGAATTATTTTCACAAATCAGGCCCCAAATATAGTCTCGTATCCTGGTTTCGTTATACGATCCTTGTTAGCGGTGTTGAGGGTTCGGGATATTCTGATGGAAGCGCCCGCCTTGCTTCTCTGAGTATCCCCTCGTGTTCTACTCGGTAGATATCAAGATGAGCTCCACATAGTTTTTGACATTGTAAATACCTCCTGCGAATGTTCCACAGGTCTTCGTTTCATTTCGTTCATAGCCAAACCATTCTATAATTTCCTGAAACGTTTAGAAAGTTGTTGAAACTTCTAGAATTTTTTTAAAAGATTCTCCTTCAGCAACTCATTTATGAATTTGTCTGGAATATAATTTAAGTATTGTTAGTTTAAAAACATTGATGTCCAGATCACAAAAACAATAATTAAAAGAAATAATAATCATTTCCTTTGCTTTTGGCACTGACGAAATAAGTAAATAACACGTACTGACTAAAGACAAGGGAGTCATATTTTGTGATATTGTCTCATATTATTTTATTATTAGTTTTGTAGCGGATAAGAAATTAATTAAAATCATCCTTCTTCTTCACTTTCACAAAAATTCACAATGACGTGTGAAATCCTGGTTTTCCCAAATAGAAAAAGGATTGACCATGTGCTTAACAAAAAAACCGAAACCAGATTTTGCAAGTAGGTGTTAAAATGATTTTTGACGAATGGGAGCGACTTGCAAGATCAAAAAGGACTTCACGAGTAAGTGCGAAAAATATAAATTACAAGAAAATGACTTTATCAACGTCAGTCAGTCAGAGTGTCAGATGGGAGGCGTGAGACAAACATCTAAAATGTAACTTCAACTTCAAGCGACTCGGACATTGTCCTCTTTCTCTTTCTCCTTGTCTTTTAACAATTACTACTACGAACATTTTGTACGGACTCTAACCTTAACTTCTTAATAATGTTTCTAATTCTAATTCCACTCTTCTACACTAATCACACATTCCAACTGACAACCAAGCTTCTGATAACGATGAAAACATTCTGATAATTCTGATGATGATAATTTTGCATAAATTCTGTAAGCTGTAGGGAGTTTGATTAAGTCTGACACAAGGCCAAAACAAAGAAACATTAGACACCTCCCTAAACCATAGTTTAAAACCATCTTACTATAACTGATTTTTTTTATTGAAAAATGTTCATTTTTATTAATTTATTACGACTTTCATTCCATTTTATTATTGTTACATTATGTATAAAGTATCTTCAGTGTCATTATTTTATTACTAGTTTTCTCCATCTTACTATTCTTGATTTTAAATTAAGCATTTCCACTATTATTTTATTAATGATATTACTCCATGTTACTGTTGTTGCCTTTTACATGAAGTCTTCTCACGATCTTTTTCTCCATCTTAGTATTGTTGCTTTTTAGATAAAGGTAGGTATTATTACTAGCATCATAGCCCGGCGTTACCTGTGCAACTCAGAACATTTTAGTAATAATTAAGTTAACCATTGGCACATTTTTTTTATATTGTGTTAAAAAACACTCTTTTTTAAATAATTATTTTGGGTCCTTACGTATTATCGGGAGGACCTTTGATAACAAGGTGTTATAAGCCCGCTTATAACACCAAGGAACTGGAAAAATCAGGCTTTCATCACCTCAACGTCAACCACAAGTACAACTTTGTGGATTCGAACACCGGGGCTCATACGCAGACAGTGGAACGCCTATGGGGATCGACAAAGTGGCGAAACAAGAAGCACTGTGGCACTGCACGTCACCATTTGGAGTCGTATTTGGCCGAATTCATGTGGCGGAAGCATGTTGCCTGTACTGATGTCTTTGAGTCACTTTTGGAAGCAATTGCGACGTTCTGGCCTCCGGAATTACAAATGTAATGTTATTTTATTGTTTTAACCGTTTCAATAAATAATTTACTTTAATTTTTGAGTCGTTTTTTTAAAGGTCCTCCCGATAATACGTAAGTACCTTATTTTGTTTCAAAATTACTGGGAAAAATATTCACATTTTTTTGTTAACCAAACGAATTTTTAAAACGTCGAAATAAAAATTAAATATAAAGGCTTATATTATTTTTAATAAAAAATATTTTAGTCGCGTTCGATACGTGTGATTTGATTTCTGTGACGTAATTTAGCAACCATTTTAGATCTTAGATGTTTTAGATTATGTAAATAATAGTCTCCCTTGGCCAAAAAGTGCGAAAGTAAAAATTTACTGAACTTAAACTCAAAAAGTATGTGTCGACCTGGCTTCCCTGTAGATATGTATCCATAGATAGCGTCATTTAAAAATGTAGGCGTACATAAGAAACAGTCACACACAGACTCACAGATTGCCTTTTATATATATAGATCTTACTCCATCTTATTATTTTTCTTGAAAATTTTGTATATGCTTCTGATATCTGCAATTCAGTTCTCACAGTCTCTCGGGTTGATTTTATGTCCTTAAATGTCTAGTATATATTTTAATACATCTCTGAATGTATTTCTGACAAGTAATGGGCGATAATTACAAGATGTGCGTTGTGGTGCAATGGATATCGATTCGGAACGACAAATCGGGAAGCCGAGTTCGAATTCCAGTTGAATTCTTTGCATTCACTTATGCAGAAATACCCTTGGGAAAGGTATTAATCCGTCTCTTCCCTCCAGTTATGGGTTAAATAATAGGACAGATTGGGATCTATAGCCTTGCTCTGACAACCAATCATATGCAGAAAGCAATGGTAACCTATCGTGTGATAATCTACTGCCCAGTCAATCTGTCTCTTTCGAGACATGATTGCCCAAATCGTGTATCACATATGGCACTTAACTGACTGACTATTCCTGCTTTTTGCCTTGAGCCTCTTCGAAAAGATCTAAAGAAGAATCGGGCTGTAAAATTGCTTCTCTGTGCATATGTTTTATAAATACTTTCATGGTAATTGTTTGCGTTAGCTCTTTTCTATGTTATCTTGACGTTTTAAATTTAAGCTCAGTATTAGACTAGTCTAGTTGGCTAGATGTAGTCGTAAGTGGCATACTAACAGTTTCTTTTCTGGCACTTATCGATTGTGGAACTTCCTTCCTGCTCGATGCTTTCCAGCCATCTTTAATCTGAAAAAATGTTATTCGCTATCTCCTCCTGGTCACTCTTTTCTCTTTCTGCTCATTATTAATGTTTCTTTTTCTAATTCTTCCACACCAAGCGTCTTAGTAGCTTTACTTCCTTGTCTGGGGTGATAGTGATTGTAAAAAAATGAATGACTTGTGACAGCTTATCCATATTTGACTAACAGGTCTACAGCTATCACGAAAACCCACGCCCACATAAGCATAAAGATTCTCTTATATACACACAAGTACACAAATTGTAAGGCTTTTTATGAAACCCGTATATATATATATATATATATAATGAGCAAAAGTATTTGAACAAAAACTATTTTATCTTTCATGAGGCATCAAAATAAAGTTTTACATCACCCTTGTCCTAACACTTTTGCCCACTACTATATATATATACTACGTGCAATTGGTAAATGGTCGCAATTATTTTAATTTTTAAAAAAATCTATTTTACTAATATTAAATTTATTTTGTAACAATTATTTTTTCTTGTTAAAGCATTAATTGATTAAATCAAGTAACATTATTTAATTACATTGTATGTTTTCTGTCAATATGCCACATAAAATAAATAGTTCTTGTCCTAATAATTTCGCATAGTACTATATATATATATATATATATATAATGTTTAGTATAATAGATATATATAATATATTATATATATATAATGTTTAGTATAATAGATTTTTTCAAATGACAAAATAATTGCGACAATTTACCAATCTCACGTAGGATATATATATGAGATTGGTAAATTGTCGCAATTATTTTGTTATTTGAAAAAAATCTATTATACTAAACATTTAATTTATTTTGCAACAAGTACTTTTTTCTCGTTAAAAAAATTGTTGAGTAAATAAAGTAAAATTACTTTAATTAATTTGTTTCAAATCTGTCAATATGCCTCATAAAAGATAAAATTGTTCTTGTCGTAATACTTTTGCACAGTACCGTACATGTATTTTGAAAGCAACAAATCTATAAAACTGCGTTAAACGCAATAAGAAAGAACACACGAGACGAGATGTTTAAAAATTAAACTCATGATTTATCCACAACAACGGTGTTAACCGAGAGTATTCGGGTCTAGGTAAATTCATATTCCAATATCAACAGGAAATCAAAGAAATATTAGAGGTGTTGAAAGGTAAAATAACATAATCAATACAGAACTTTCATTGGTTTTCTGTGTAACTTGCATAAATATATGTATTTCTGCCAGAATCTACGTGGGTATGCCGAAATGTTAATGGCTGGCTATGGAGAAATTATGCTAGAGTTCTGAGATTTTGCATAATGTAAAAAGGGCAGCCCAATATACCAAATACAGGGTAGAGATACTAAATCAAGCAGGTACAGAAGTTTAAATATCTGGGAAGTGTTCTAACAGAAAACGGAAAGTACGACACAGAGATCCGAAGTCGAATTGGCATGGCGAAGGAAGCATTCCAGAAATTGAGTAAAGTTTTAAGAAACCGGACAATTTCGCGAGAAACAAAGAAGAGAGTACTGGATTGCTATGTGATGTCAGTTCTTCAATATCGCAGTGAATGCTGGACAATATCTTCGAAGATGAAGGAAAAACTTGAAGCAACTGAAATGTGGTTATACAGAAGCATACTGGATAATAAGTAGGGGTGCAATTCCATATTACAATCAATATATAAACTGACCCCTCACTTTGTGGTCACAGCAGTTTCTATACATTTATATTCCTGAGATATAAAAGCACAAGGATGCATTCCAGAGTAGAGTATTAAGAAACAGGACAATTTCGCAAGAAACAAAGAAGAGAATACTAGATTGCTATGTTTTGTCAGTTCTTCAATATGGCAGTGAATGCTGGACAATATCATCAAAGATGAAGGACAGACTTGAAGTAACTGAAATGTGGTTCTACAGAAGGATGCTGCGGATATCATGAGTCGAGCAAATGAACAATGATGAGATCTTAGAAATGATGGAAACAAAAAGAATATTATTACTGTGCATCAGGAAGAGACAGCTGAAGTTCCTAGGACATGCAAATGAAAAAGGAGTTCTTGGAGAACCTGATACTAACAGGCTAGATAGAGGGGAAAAGAGACAGAGGAAAGCAATGGATAACATATTTGAAGGACCTAATCAGGTGGATGATTGAACGAGGGTTGCATGGTGTAACAAGAGAAGGCGTGCTAAGAGCCACCAGGGAGAGGGAGACGTGGAAAGCCATGATCGCCTACGTCCTGAAGGGACAGAGCACATAAAAGAAACTGACATTTGACTGTTCAAAGTTGACTGTTTATCCTGTTAGTCAAAAAAGTTAACGATTGGAGATATGTCGTCCTAATAACTGCGATACCGCTTCCAAGTTAAGTTCCCATTTAATTCTTTCTTTCGTGCTAGGGGGGGACAGATAACTGACGAATCAGATAAATAGGGAGGCTGATCAACCTGTTCAAAATCACAGTCACGCACAGTACTCTCCATTTATCCTGGGGCTCTTTCAAAGTCAATGTCTTTTCCATTCTCTAAAAAGGAGACCGTCACCTTAACTACAGATGAAACGACCTTGGACTTTGTTGTGGATTCCGGGTGAAGAACCGTACAAAATAAAAAACAACAAAAACCAGACATTGAGACAGAAAAGTAAGTTATATTGAACGTAGTATACAAACTTGAACGCAGGTTAGTAAATCCAAAAATACAATTAGTAAGAAATAAATATATACAAGTCTTGAAGTGGAGTCGTTGGAAATAGTATATCTGTGTATATTATTCAAGCTGAGTAGATCTAAGAGCTAGGCTGACTTCTGATGAGGTAGTCTCTGGGTAATTTTGGTATCTCTCGGTAACTTACGTATCAGTTCCGGTACTCTCCGATAACTCTCACGGATCACTCTATAACTATCAACTGCTGTTCTCTCTACGGCAGGAGTATAGGTATACTCAGTCGAGTCCGTTATCATATATATAGAGGAGATCCCACAACAGATACCTTTGTAGCAAGTGGGAGATGAGTGTTTCTACTGCATCCTGGGTGAGGAAACATCCAAGAAAACCACTTTGATCAGACTCAAACGATGTTGCTGAAGGAGGATATTTTTAAAAATTCTAGAAGTTTCAACAACTTTCTAAACGTTTCAAGAAATTCTAGAATGTTTTGGCTATGGATAAAACGAAACGAAAACCTGTGGAACATTCGCAGGAGGTATTTAAAATGTCAAAAATTATGTGGACCTCACATCGATATCTACCAAGTAGAACATGAGGGCGTAGTCAGAGGAGCAATGCGGGCACTTCCACCAGAATATCCCGGACCTTGAACATCGCTATCAAGGATCGTATAACGAAACCAGGATAGGAGCCTATATTTGGGACCTGATTCCCGTGATAAGATCAGCCTGGTACACATTTCATCCAGTGTCAGAAGCAGTTGCACTAACCAAGCAAAAAATGTTCGTCATACAATTTCATGGGGCAGAACATTATCAACTCTCTCATGGGATAATCTAATAGTTAGTTATTTTATTTACAATCAATCATTTGTCATCCATCAACATGTGGTTAATATGACCAATATCCTCCACGCTGGTGTGAGTTGAAGGACGCCGAAACCACGAGTCATCTTCAAGACTCTCCCTGCCAATATTAAATTAAGCTCCCCATTTTTGCACTGTTAATAAACCTGTAGAGTCATAATAATGTAGTAATCATGTGAGCATGGATGTCTTTGGGAACTATACTCTTTTTTCTGCTGGTACTTGATAAAGCTGCGATGCGTAACAGAAACTGATAGTAGCTACGTTTGAAGTATTTTTCAACAGTAAGATGTCAGTTTACCTGGGACAAAACAATTTAGCTATTAATAAGGTTTGTAATTAAAACATGCGAGGTTTAGCAGCAAAAGCATCGATCTTTCATAGTCAAGCTATCGACTTTTCAGTCACTTGGCTCTTATACATGGAAAGCCAATTCCATGTACACATCTCAAAAAAGGGTCCCAAATAGTAACCATAATTTTCCTTAAAAGTTACCTATTCTAAATTCTTATTAGAAAAATAGCAGAATAGGGTTGGTCAATTCAAAAGTATCTTAACATCGTCATTCAAGTTGATGATGAAAATATCACAAATCAATATATATATATATATATATATATATATATATATATATATATATATATATATATATATATATTGAATGAATTAGAACGCTCTAGCTATTGGGCGCGTATAATGATATGCGCTAAAAGGTCTGCCTACTTCCACCGAACGCCCATAGCCCAGGGGTAGAGTCGCCGACTGACGCCATTTCGGTCGGGTTTCAATCCTGCGTACCGGAGTCTAACCGTACAGATGAGCTGTGATACGGCAAAACAGATCTGTCTGGGGATGACAATATATATATATATATATATATATATATATATATCCGAGTGAATAAGAAACGAAGAAAAATTTATCACGTTCAAATCATTGATTTAAAACAGCTCGATATAAAATATAGAGCTGTGAATATTTGTTATAAATTATAGTTTATGTACAAATTATTATCCACTACAAAGTGTACATTTTGTTTCGACATTGAACTGACAATATCTCATCAGGTAGGGTCATCAGGACACAACCTGATGACACATTGTCATTAGAGAGAGAGAGAGAGAGAGAGAGGGGGGGATCATTGATGATGGAACATCGAACAATTCAAACAAGAATATTAAATTAATTATCTATTATAAAAAATTCAAAACTGCCAACCTTATTATCAATAATAATAATTCCCTTTCAAAATATAAACTGCAGAGAACTAGTGTCGTTTAGGATTTTACATGTTTTTTGAATAACTGTGTTTCCCAAATATCCAGATCCGTAAACAATTACATTGGCTAAACAATTGACGAGAAGATTGAACTTTCACATCTCTCACAACTTTCACATTTCTCACAAATTCGATCGCATTTAAACACACATCGAGATCTTCCATGACTTATCCGTGATTTCTTTTGTTGATAATACATACATAACAGCATAATCCACATGCAAAAGAAGATTAAAAATATTAGAGACATTATTAATAAAAAGGAGAAATCCTACACTTAATAACATCAATAATGAACACGGTAACTATGTGCTGACTGTGTTCGGAATTTAACATACACAAGACTCTATATGCATAAACATTCCATATGTTTATTTATAAGCAAAACAAAATTAATCTTTAATACTGGCTAGAGTTATAGCCGAAAGAGCTCGAAAGTACAAATGCTTTGGACAAATCTTATATAATTTGAGTTCCGAAAAGAACAAACTATAAGAATCCATGAAATATTATATAAAAAAACTTAATAATAATACCGTGTTTGTCATTTTTAATGAAACATGTATAAAAAAGAGAGTGTTGCCCAAATACACTATATATATATATATATATATATATATATATATATCAGTTGTACATTGGGACACGGAAATTTCTATGTTTCGAGATAGATTCTCATCATCAGGCAATATTGATGTTAGTTGTGCAAATGACTCACATTTAAATGACAAAAACCTTTGGTTTGATGTGAATGTATGTGGGTGTTTCTTATAGCTAATCAGAATTCAGAATGGAGAATATATATGATTTATTTTTTAATTTCTTTCAACATCCCATTTAACACGGATCCAAATCAATATAACTACAATGCAATATTTACATGATAGATAGATAGATAGATAGATAGATAGATAGATAGATAGATAGATAGATAGATAGACTGACATTGGTACAGATATATGACTAAGCATAGATAGATAGATAGATAGATAGATAGATAGATAGATAGATAGATAGACATTGGTACAGATATATGACTAACTAGCATAGATAGATAGATAGATAGATGATAGATAGATAGATAGATAGATAGATAGACTGACTGACATTAGTACAGATATATGACTAAGCATAGATAGATAGATAGATAGATAGATAGATAGATAGATAGATAGATAGATAGATAGATAGACTGACATTGGTACAGATATATGACTAAGCATAGATAGATAGATAGATAGATAGATAGATAGATAGATAGATAGACATTGGTACAGATATATGACTAAGCATAGATAGATAGATAGATAGATAGATAGATAGATAGATAGATAGACTGACTGACATTAGTACAGATATATGATACTAGCATAGATAGATAGATAGATAGATAGATAGATAGATAGATAGATAGATAGATAGACTGACATTGGTACAGATATATGACTAAGCATAGATAGATAGATAGATAGATAGATAGATAGATAGATAGATAGATAGACTGACATTGGTACAGATATATGACTAAGCATAGATAGATAGATAGATAGATAGATAGATAGATAGATAGAGAGAGAGAGAGAGAGAGAGAGAGAGATAGATAGATAGATAGATAGATAGATAGATAGATAGATAGACTGACTGACATTAGTACAGATATATGACTAAGCATAGATAGATAGATAGATAGACTGACATTGGTACAGATATATGACTAAGCATAGATAGATAGATAGATAGATAGATAGATAGATTGACTGACTGACATTAGTACAGATATATGACTAAGCATAGATAGATAGATAGATAGATAGATAGACTGACATTGGTACAGATATATGACTAAGCATAGATAGATAGATAGATAGATAGATAGATAGATAGAAAGAAAAACAAAAAGTGAATAGAAATCGGGAAACGGGTAAAAATAGAAGATGCAAATAAACAAAAGACGGAAAGAGAAAACATGGGAAGAAAGAATACATATATAAAGGAAAAACGAAGCAAGAAGGAAGCCGACAAACAGAAAAGAAGAAAGAATGTGCACAGAATACAATGAAACAAAATCAAATATATACTATAAAAGAATGAAAGAAGCAAAATAAAGCATGCGTCGTGAAAACAAAAAAATTGGACAGGGAACATGCGACGAAAGAAAGAAAGAAAGAAAGAAAGGAAGAAAGAAAAAAAGAAAGAAAGAAAGAAAGAATATGTAAACGAATGAATGGGTTCGAAAAATATGCAACGAAAGAAATAAAGAACGAAAAACGCAAAGAAATTGAATGAAAGACAGAAACAGAAAATATGAAAAGAATTGCAAAATAAAAGCAAGAATGAATGTGAGAAAACTTTTCAAAGAAAAGAAATCACAGAATTAAAAAAAAATATTAATATAAAAAATAAATATTCGTAAGAATCCCAACGTGTCATCCTGAAAAGCTGTTAACGCCTAACCTTTTCAACATGGGAGATCGATTTTAAATTTATGTATCGCCACACAATGTGCATTATTCATGAGCCTTCACGGAAATATTTCTATTCTTTGCTCAACTGCAAAAGCTAATTTTTGTCGCGAATCAATTCAAACAGTAACTGCCATCGCCTTGGTTATTCCTTATTTAAAATGGCTACTGTGCGGCCAGATTGGTGAAGGCATGCAGTTCTCATGTCTCCAAAGTCAAATGTTCGCCATTTTGACACGATTATTTTTGAATGGTTGCTTTTTTTGCGTTTCCAATTCTCCCTGTTTTCGTTTTTGCTTTTTTATTTCGTTTCGCCATTTGTTGTTGATGGGAGGCGATTATTAATACCATTGCTACTACGGAATATCTTGTAACGAGTCTTGTAACTTGTAAAAAATGACAGTAAGTATGCGACAGCAGCATCTTAAAAAAAGATTCGCTCAGTGCAGTCAAGCATGATAGCAAAAAGGCAGAATTGTTAGGTTTAAGGCTCCAAGTTTTCCACAGAAAATAAATGAAGATACTATATCTCAGAATTTCAGAGAGAAATTTGTAAGGAGTTTTGTTCAATTCAATAGTGTTTTCCACACTATTCAATTCTCCGGAACGGCTGAACTGATTTTCTTGAAAATTTACACAGTTGTACTATAAGTGTCTGCGAGTGTTCTTAGCTAGATTTTGTGTCGAGGTACCCCCGATAAATATCAAAAATCGATAATAAAAAAGTCAAGTTATAGGAGTGGTCTGACTTTAATCAAATTTGATATACTGATAGACAAAGACATAAGAAACGATATTCAGAAGTTTCAAGGTTGCAGTCCTTACAGTAGTGCAGAAAATCGATAATATATATATATAT
The DNA here is from genome assembly GCA_037127315.1 of Ascarosepion bandense. Lineage (NCBI taxonomy): Eukaryota > Metazoa > Mollusca > Cephalopoda > Sepiida > Sepiidae > Ascarosepion > Ascarosepion bandense. Next base: position 690,745 of record JBBBDQ010000732.1, read on the forward strand.
ATAAAAGACAAGATGTCTGTGTGTGTTTCTGTTTATCTGTCTGTATGTCCTTTAAACAAATCCACAATTTTTATCCGATTCTCACCAAACTTCAAAATTTGACTTACATCCATTCATTTTTCTTTCAGTCTAAGGTTTCGCTTTAACTGGAAACAACTATTGCTTTTTAGTCTTTTGTGCCAACGTCCAAAGAGTCTGAGCTCCAAGACCATGGATTAGTTTTAAAGCCCTCATTCCACCGGAGCAACGCCGGGCTATACTGCTAGTATACGAAAGAACCACAAAATAATTTAACAAAAAAAGCATTTACTGAGAAAATCTGAACTTATTTGCTTGTGTTTTAAACTACTACATTCAAGGCTTAATTTCAGTCATAGACTGATTCTTTAAAAAATTTACCTAACTTATTCCACAGGAAACTTACTTTCAAAATATAAAAACAATTTTTCAAAATCATTTCCCTCCAAGAAAGGCGATGAAGCCACTAAGTTGCAACATGTTACTATGATTCAATAACTATGAGAAAAAGAATAAAACATTATTAGGTAGCGAGAACAATCGAAGAACAGAAATTAAGAAGGCAGAAGATAACGATTGACATTACATCTAAGAGTTACTGAGTGTGAAAGCAACAGAAAAACAAAGATAATATTTAGGGGAGAGAGTTTTTTTTTTTTTTATAAGCGTTTCACCCCGAGCAAGGCATGTCACTGCCACTACTGTGCAGGGGGCTACGTAGAGTGGAGAAAGGCTGATTAAATATAGGAAATAACCGAGGGTGGGTGATAGGCGGGTGAGGATACCGAGAATGAGGGTTGGGTAGATGAGAGTGTTGTGAGAATAGTTGGGAGTTAGTGTGATAGGAGGTGTCTATTGACCCTACATTTAAACACCTGGAGATTGTAACTGTCGGGAAAGCAGACTTGTGGAAGGGAGTTCCACAGGCAGGAAGCGCGAGAAAAGAAGATGTTGGAGTAGAATTTACGGTTACATCTTATTTGTTTAACTGTAAAAGGGTGGGACCTAGTTGCTAATCTAGTATCTCGTGTAAATTCGTGCTTAGGCGGCACCAGTGATCTAAGCTCATCGGAGCAGAAGCCATGAAAGTACTTGTAGAAGAGGCACAGGGAAGCTACATCACGCCGGTGTGAGAGTTATAAAAGAATAGGAATTAGGAAGACAAAAAATGACGATGGGCATTGAATATAAATTTCTGAAGATCAAAGTTGATTAGAAAGCAGGATTATTTAAAACCCGAAAATATTTTAGAATGTTTGAATTATTTTGTGACAATAATAATTTAGTGATACGAGTCTTACTAATTAACTTATCGCTTGGGGGTAAAGCGGTGGATTCTTCCGTCGCAAGAGTATTCAGCCTTAAGTGTGTATATGCAAGAATTGTAACAGTCAGTTCTATGTTGCATAATCCTTGTAGAGTAGTGACAGGGGAGGGGTCATTTATGATTGCCAGTGAAAATGATAGAATTTTGCCAAGAAATGTATTTTTCACTGAAAGACGCAGATGTCGGGCAGATTTTGTTTTGACGATCCAGGATCAGAAAGGTCAGTGCCTGAGCCAGAATGCACCGGAAATACCAAGTATCAATAAATCTTTAAGTGACGTCAACTGTCACAGAAAGTCTTTTTTTAGTTTTGAAATCAGAGGCACTTATAGACGTTCTAGTCAGAATGAGTTGAGGAGAAGGGACCAGCCTTCTGGCTAGGTCGGCCACGTATGCGTGTGTGCTTCGATCCGACCAAACCACTCATTCTACAATAAAACCATGTAACCGAAGAGAAGAACGGAATAAAAATATAATTCAATATTTTTATTTATAAATGAAATGTTGATGTCAGTCATTTGGATTCATTTGAAGTATGTTTCATCATTTATCAGTGAAGAGAGACAACATTCGGTTCGAGGAGATTCTCGCCGAATTGTTACGAAAATTATGTATCGACATTTAAAAAAGAAAAACACTGAAATTTTAGTTGCAGATTGTTATATATAAGAAATTATGTCAAATCTGTATAACGGTGAGGATAATCAGAAACATATATGTAAATAAGATAAAATATTAAATAGATAATATAAGCAGCCTAATGAATATTATCCAGAACAATATATATATATATATATTACTTATGAAGCAATTTACAAAAATCCAACTTGCGGTTAAAATTATTTACCTAAGTAATTTATTTAAGTATTATGTGGTCCCACTAGTTACCATACTCAAACAAAATAATTTTCTTTAAAATTTAATTAATTATTATGTTTCATTTATAACTATAACTCTAACATAAATAAAAAATGAAACTTATTTTAATAAAATAAATGACCCACACAATACTAAATTGTTCTTCTTAATACCAGATAACTTATCTAAACTTATTTATAAATAGAACTTTGTCTGTGTGTGTATGTGTGTATGCGTGTCTGTGTGTGTGTCCGTTATCTATAGACTCCAAAACGGCTGAGCCGATTTTCTTGAAAATTTACACAGTTGTACTATAAGGGTATGTGAGTGTTCTTAGCTAGGTTCTTAGCTAGATAAATATCGAAAATCGATAATCAAAAAAATTGAGTTATAGAAGGAGTGGTCCGATTTTAATCAAATTTGATACCCTCATAGACAAAGATATAAGAAACGATGTTCAGAAATTTCAAGTTGCAATAGTGCATGAAATCGATAATATATATATATAAAAGGCAAGATGTCTCTGTGTGTGTGTATGTGTGTGTTTATCTGCCTGTATGTCTGTATTTTTTTTTCAGCCCTTTTTTTAGTCTTTTCTTCGGGTTTGTCTCTAAGTAGGTATAATTGTAGTTCTTAGTCTCAGTCATGATACCATTTACTCAGAGGACGTATTTAGAATATTAGGACTTCAAAATTCAGTTTACGATGAAAAGAACGTATTTGATATCGATACCAGGAAATCAAAATTTAACTTACACCCATTCATTTTTCTTTCAGTCTACGGTTTCGCTTTAGCTGGAAACAACTATTGCTTTTTAGTCTTTCGTGCCAACGTCCAAAGTGTCTGAGCTCCAGGACCATGGATTAGTTTTAAAGCTTTCATTACACTCGTGCAACGCCGGGCTATACTGCTAGTATAATATAACCACAATTATTTACTCGTAATACTGATTTAAACATTCTATCCCCTTTAGTAGTAAAAAAAATCTATTGTTCAATAAAAAAACTCCTAATTAAAATTATTGTCTACCCATTTAATCTAAGTTACCACTATGTATCTTACCCAGACAAAAGTAAAAAGTGATATGTCCAGATCTAAGCCATCCTGCCCATTTTCATAACCCAAATATTAAGTCTCCATGGTACATAATTCTAAATTTTGATTGAACAATTTCGACACACCTAAATGCATTTAATCCAACTCCAATCCCTAATTTTCTAAGTAACTATGAATTCATCTTATATTTTCAAAAATAAATTGTTTTCACCATTTATTCTAACATATAACCTGTTTTGTTCTGAAACATGAGAATTTTTGTGTAGTGATATTATGTTTTTTAAACCAGTGTAATAACAAAATTACAATATATATATATATATATATATATATATATATATATATATATATATACTCCCTTTATGTTTGGTGTGGTGCATCCGCTATATTTTTTTTTCTGAAAAATGTTCATTTTTTTTTCACAATAACCCATCCAAATTTCGTGGCCTGGTGACTCGTTTGTATCCCAAAATCCCCCACGCAATTAATTTCTATCTATGTCTGTCTTCCATAGTGAAATGGTCCGCAAACACGTTTTTCCATAATAATAAAATATATACGGTGGATCATATAAAATACTACTTGCTAGATGCAAAGTGTCCCGGGTACCAACTTTCAAACAATGTTAGAGAAATCTTATAAATGTCCTTTGATATTATGTTTGTTTATCTAGACAATTGTAGCGTGTTCTTTACTAACCCGAGGAAAATTTTATAAGCTATTATTTTATAAGCATTTCTATGTTTCGAGATTTAATTTTTTTTTTTTATCTTGTTATCATGCAATGTTCAGCTAAATTTGGTGAAAATTATTTACATTTAAATGCAAAAAAAAATAAAAGAAATACATTTATTTATTAAAATGTTCATATGGAGCGAGAAAGGCAGAACATTTAGATCATATGGGGCGGTTTAATTTAAAGAATCAGAAATAAGATAGACTTGGAAAATTTACAATACGGCTAGACTGCTTATTTTTGGCAAAATGCGTATATTTTAGTTACGGAGAAACCCTCTGAGTGATATGTATCCCTGCTTTTTGTTATTAAAAAAAGCAGCTTTATTTCAGACCATTCTTAAAATGACGTTTAGTATGATTGAAATATTTTTTATATTTTTTCCTAGTTCCGATTACATTTCTTTAACAATTCCTAAAATCCATTAAATTACTATTATTTATATCATATTACAAAATAAAGTAAAATATATATGTAAGAGAATGAATATGCTTTTATGAAGAATTATTAACTCTATTCTATAGTAAACATTTTGCAATGTTTACATATGACAGTAATGACATTTATTTAATAGATCCTTATTTTTAAGAAATTAAATTAAGGTATAGTTTTTCATATAGACACAAGAGGCATGATTGATTTAAAAACCATTTTTTTAAATAATAAGTACCAAAATCGAATTCGAACTTACGCTCTTGGGAGAGTCATAAATGTGTAACTTTAAAAAGTTGGTTAGTAACCCCCTCTAGGAGAAAGACAATTCTGAAATTGAAAGCTGCCCCATCCTGAAGATGTATGTTACACCGCGTAAAGCCTCCATGCTACCGAAATAAAAGCAACGCCACCGTTAGGCTCTGATCGTCTACCCCTGCCTAAGTTTGCCACTTTCATTTTCTTCTTCTTCCTCTTCTTCTTTGTAGCTCCTTGTCGGGGTTATTACTGAGATTAAAAGACATTAAGTATTTGAATGGAGAGGGGACAATGCTGTTTGTGATCAGTTTTTTTGCAAAAAATACTTCTATTAAATAAGTTTAAAATAAGGTAATAAAGCCGCTCAAATGCAAGGGGTTTATTGAGTGTGAAAGAAAATAAGAGAAAATTATAGAGGACAAAGGGTAATAAAAGAATAGAATAAAAAATACAAAAAGATAACGATCGCATTTAAATTTGTGATGATCGTATTTTACAGGAAATAATAAAGCCGTAAGAGATTTCTGCAAGCAAGAAGTGCGGGAGAAAAAACTATTAATACAGAACTTCTGGTTGCATCTACCAATTTAAACTGTTAAGTGATGAGACCTAACTTCCAATGGAGTACTGCGTTGAAATTTGAGAAGTCGAGGTACTAAAGAGGAGAACTCATTATATTAGAATAATTACGATAAACTTAATCAGAAATGATACTGGGAAGCTACGTTAGAGTGGTAGAAAATGACTGTCGAGATTTCGGGTTAGGACCAATAGCATTGCAGATTTTTTTTTCTTCTATTTTGTCAACAATTTCCAGATAAAAATTACCAGACCAAAAGTGGCGTTAATTATCGATGCCCGGTTGAATGGTAGCTTTTAAAACGTGCAAGATAGATTCTGGAGATAATTGACTGGTATGACCCAGTGAACTAACTTTGTTAAAAGCGAGCCTAGCAGTTGTCTCAATATAATTAATCTACTTCATGTCTGTAGAAAGTAGAGAAGGCGTAATGAGTTGCTCTTCTGGGGGTTAGTTTCAGCCATGCTGATGGAAGGGAAAATGTTTGTCGATGTATGATTAAATTATTTTCGTTAAACATCTCAACCGGCAAAACAGTTTCTTTTTATCCTGGAGCCAGACATCTCAAGTGCAATATTATCGCTTTCTCTAGTACTGATAGGGTTTACTTCCAAACTTTTTGTTTTGGGTTGTGAGTAGAGCCGCTTGTGTAATGGATATCGCCTAGGAATGAGAACTCGGAGAGCCGAGTTTGAATTCCAGTCGAATTCATTTCATTAGCTTACACAAATACCATTGAAATATTTAGCTCTACTCCCTCCAGCTTTGAGCTGAATAGTAGGACAGATTGTATTCTATAGCGTTGGTTGGCAAAGATCTACCACAAAAAGTAATGGCAACCTACTGCGGGAACACCTTCTGCCTGGTCAGTCATGTCTCAAAAGATACATGATCGCCCAATTGTGTCTCAAGTATGACAAATGACTGACAGAAATTACACCATCAATGTCTCATTTTTTCTCTCCTACACACCTTTGTTGTGGTGTTAGTTGGAAATCTTCAAGTGGTGTGGTGTCTGTTATTTGGTAACGCTCTGTGCTTGAAGTAGTATAGCTTTCTTTAGGACTTAAATCTATTTTAATCTTTGTTTTGAGAATACGCTTCTGTAGCAATGATAGTTTAACCATTCATGTCAAAGATCCGATCTGGAGTGGCCATTTTTTTTTAATCATTTCACCCCGAGCAAGGCGGAAACGCCACTGATGTGCAGGGGGTTACATAAATGTAACAAGATTAATTAGAAAAGAGTGAGGAGTACAAACTAGTTAGAAAGGAACAATAGAAAGCTGAGAAAGCAGGTGCGATGACAGATACATAGGTGGAGAAAGGGAAGGTTATACAGCGAAGGGGAGAGAGCTAGAGTCCAGTGGTTAGTAGATGAGTATTGACTTTGCATTTAAATTTTTGGAGGTTGTAGCCGTCAGGAAAGCAAGAATACGGGAGTGAGTTCCACAGGAGGGAAGTGCGAGAGAGGAAGCCGCAGGAGTAGAATTGTCGTCTGCATTTGGCTAACCTGACTGTGAATGGGTGGGACCCAGTTGCCAGTCTGGTAGCACGAGTAAACACCTGTTGAGGAGGCATCTAAGAAGGAAACTCGTCTTTTCAGGTAAATACCTTGGGTGTGTGTTGTGCTGCAGGGATTATGCGTTTTGGCAGAGTAGATATCGGCTCGGAACGAGAAATCGATAAGCCCTGTTTGAATTCAACTTGAACTCATTGCTTTCACTTATGAGCAAATACCCTTGGGAATTGTATTAATCAATCTCTTCACCCTCCAGCTATGGGTCAAATAACAGAACAGAATGGGTTCTATATCCTTCATTAGCCAGTCTACCATAGAAAGTAATGGCAACCTAGTGCGAGAAAATCTTCTTCCCAGTCAGTTATGTATCTTTAGAGACATCATCGCCCACGTGTATATCAGGTATGGCACTTAGCTGACTGTATCTTAGGGTAATGAACAAAAGCATCTCAATTTTTCCCATGTTCAATTTTCTTTTCTCTGAGTAAATTCGATTTATTTTAAATGGCTTATTCACCCTTTGGGATAAATTTAAGCTGAAGCATGTTTGGTATTCTAGTTGTTTGATTACAGTGTTTCCAAACTCTGCCTCATCTAATTACGAAACGGGCTAGTGGCGGCATGACATCAGTCATTGTGTGGGAATCGATGTTTTCAGTGTAATTTGGTTGAAAAGTAATATGTATGCGAAAAACACTTTAAAGTAAAATTCTATAAAAATAGAAAATATTTTGGATCTGTCGAAATATGTAATATTGACAAGATCGTTAATCTATGTATATCATGGAATAGGTGCATAGTTGTTTTGTTTTATGGCATATCAACCTTAATGCCAACCAAATTTTGAAAAAAGGCATAGCGATAGTTTGGTAAAAAAAAAGATGCATGCTTTTTTTTTATAATCGTGCCGTCCCAAGCATGGCATTTTACGGCCACTGTTGAGCAGGAGGTTACATAGAAGGTAAGTTATTAGAAAGAGTGACAAGTTACAGGGGGTGTCGGGAAGAGGGTAGGAGAAGGATGAGAATACTGCTGAGAGTGGAATGGACAAAGAAAGCAACATGAGAGAGAGAGGGGGGGCGCAAGTTAGTGAGATAGTAGATGACTATTGACTTTATATTTGAATTCTTGAAAATTGTAGCTGTTGTGAAAAGCAAGTTAACGGTAGTGTATTCCATAGGCGGAAAGTGCGAGAGATGAAACTGATGGAGTAGAATTTGATTTTACATATTATTGGTTTTCACAGTAAAAGGGCGGGATCTAGTTGCTAATCTTGTGGTTCGAGCAAATTCATGTATGGGGGTACCAGTGAGCTAAGTTCATCTGAGCTGAAGCCATAAAAGTATTTGTAGAAGAGACAAAGGGAAGCCACATTGCGCCGGTGAGAAAGTGACTATATCCGAGCTGCCAAGTCGGGATCGATCACATTACAGATTCTCCGTTGGATTTTGCCAAGGAACTCTACATGGATAGCAGGGGCACCCGGCCAGATATGGCAGCAGTATTTAATGCACGAGCGAATGGTAGATTTGTATATGTGCAGGACGTTTCAGATGGGAAAAACTTCCTTGGCCCTGCACACAAAACCGACCTTTTTAGCAGCGGATTTAGCTATGGACTCTATATAGTCATTCCACTTGAGGTCTGTTGTGAGAGTTAACTTGAGGAGGCGCAGTGTTTTACTTTCGGGTAGACTAGACTGATCCATGATAATGGGAGTGGGTAGGAGCGATTGCTTAAGTGTTGATTAATAGATAGCAGTTTCGTTTTAGAAGCATTAAAATTCACGAGCCATTTCTTACCCCAGTCCACCAAGGATTGGAGGTTCTTTTGCGAGCTCTACAGCAAGGTTTACTTTGTCGGCCTCGGCAGACTTTTGATCAAGGCGAAAGTAAAGTGTAGAGTCGTCTGCGTATATGCCTACTTGTGATCTTACTTTGTTGGGGAGATCTTTAATTCAGATAAGCAAAAGGGTGGGTCCTAGAATAGAGCCTTAAGGGACACCTGCGTTCGTTTGATAGTATTGGGAGGCATGTCTGTTCAATACTACCTTTCCTGTGCGATCTGAGAGGAACGACTGGATTAGGTCAAACAACTGTCCACTTATACCGTAGCCCCGTAGCTTGCATAGAAGGCCGTTCTTTTCGAGAGCCTGGTGTATATACTCAGTGATAGTCGTAGCATTACAGCAGTAGACCTTGAGAAGTAGAAACCATACTGTTTGTCAGAGAATAGTCTGTAGGCTCTGAGATTCTGTACTACCTTGGCATTAATGAGGGCTTCGAATACTTTGCCAAAGATCGGCAGGAGGCTGATAGGGCGATAATTAGCGGGGTCGGAGGGTTCTCCGGTATTTTTATATATAGGAACCAAAAAGGAAGATTTCCAGCAGGCAGGAAGCAAGAAGTAGAGAAGCAATAGTTACAGAAATTAGAGAGAGAATATGGAAGAGTTCAGGAGTACATTTCTTTAGAACAATGATTAATATTCCGTCACCACCGCTCGCTTAATGGGGGTCAAGTTTTGAAATAAATTTGGAGACCACCGAGGGAGTTATGTGTATGTCAGTCAGTTGGGCCTCAGTTCGGGGTGAGAAGTCGGGTACAGATATTCCAGATGAGTCCAGTGTTGAGTTGATGGAGAATCTACGGACGAAGAACTTAGCTTTGTCGGTTGAAGAGGTGAGGATCTCAAATTCGTTGATTAAAGGCGGGATTGAGGGCTTGCTGCTGTTCAGCACACTTTTACAGAGCTTCCAGTAGTCTTTGGAGCCAAACTTATGGGATGCTATGCGTTGCTTCATTCTGGCTGCAAACATCATCTTAGCTCTTTTAAGTATCTTCTTGCACTCATTGCGAGCCGATGCAAAAGGCACTTGTTATGATCCGACGCGTGACTCCAGAAAAGCCGAAAGAAGTGATTTCGTTGAGTAATGGTGGCCGAGAAGGAACTATTTTTAAATTGCTCATATTTTTTTAGTACAATCCAAATTCTTTTATGAAATTTACAAACTTGGATAATTTTATTTTCCTTAAAAAGTATTCTTAAATTACTCAATTGGTAATATTTTGTTCGCAAAAGATCAAAACCTACAAACTCTAACAATATATGTTTCACTATAAATTTCTTTTGGCATGCAGTGCATATTGAGGATTCTGTGCCCTCTAATAAATACATTTGAAATTAAGGAGCAGAGTTCGAATTCAAGTTGAATTCCTTGCATTCACTTACGCACAATTACTCTTGGGAAATGTATTAATCCGACTTTTTTCTCCAGTAAGGGGTTAAATAACAGGATAGATTTGGGTTCTATTGCATTGGCTGGCAACCAGTCTACCGCAGAAAATAATGGCAACTTACTGCAGTATAACCTTCTGCCCAATCAGTCATATCTTTTTCAAGACGTGATCGCCCAAACATGTTTCACGTATGGCCCTTAACTAACTGACTGAGTAAATAAAGGTGGGTAATGTAGATGTGTATGGAATATATGTGTGAAGAAAGGCTTAGTACAAGGGTCTGAAAAAGTGTAAATTCCTTTGAAACAATGTTTTTCTATTCGACTGAGATGAGGTAGTATCTGCATTATTTAATTTGTTGGGATTTTGACCTCTTTGTTATTGCCATGATATGTCCCAGTGATCGAAATAAAGGGTTCGATTTGAAATTCCAAGCATCTGAAGCAGGCCTGGACATACAACAGACGAAACCTTGTGAATATGGAAAACAAAGATGGGGACAACAGTACGAGCAATGTAAATAACATTAAAAAATATCAGCACACACACACACACACACACACACATATATATATATGTGTGTGTGTGTGTGTGTGTGTGTGTGTGTGTGTGTGTGTGTGTGTGTGTGTGTTTGATTAAATAAATTGCAAACATCATGTCTACTTTTTTTTAATATAATCCGTTCATACTCACGGTTAATCTTTCACGTGTTATAATTGAAAGACGTCAGAAATGATCTGTAATATTGATAGATGTTTTTATTATTCATTTTTCAAGGTACCCAAGTACTTTCAATCTCTTTCCGAGATTATTCGTGAGTTTGAACGAATTTTGTTAAAAATAAGGAGACATAATGTTTGCAATTTATTCAATCTGTCATGTCTAAAAGAAAACTTGCTGCCTAAATACATACACACACACACACACACACACACACATATATATATATATATATATATATAATAAATCGTTTCCTAATTTAAATCTTAATTTGAACCTGAAATTTCGTGTGTGTGTTAGATAAGAGGCCGATTTTGTGAATATAGTTTCATGAGATGTATCAGTTCGCAGCGATTAAGCTCGCGGACGAAATAACATGAAGGGAAACGGTCATGTGAGGCAGATATAGTTGCACTCGGACGACACCGGGCAAATTTGAGTCACGGTGTGTGAGACTCTGTGATGTTGGAAAATTATGCATAATCACGTGGCCGGCAAGTGTGATTGCTGGGAAATCAAAGATCATTAAACGGATGGCAGAAGAACCCTTTTTGTTTACGAATTCTTTCAGTAGGAATGATTATTATTTGGCTACTTGAGGAGAACGATATTCTGATAAATAAAACTGCCTTCTTATAGAAAACGATATATATATATATATATATATATATATATATATATATATATATATATATATATAAATAATTCTTTTTAATCCAACTTTTATATTACTTCAATGTTATAAGCGGGTCACACGTTCGATCTTTTCCCGGAAAGGCATTTTTCTTTGCTAAGATTTCTCTAATGAGTAAGATGATAAACGTAATAATCTGATGAGACCCATCCCTCTTCAGGCTGGTTTCATATTCGCAGTTATTTTTCTTCTACGCTGGTTGCCACAATAAACAAGTGTCCAGTTTAGCTAGATATTTAACCCTCAACTAGAGAGAAAAAGGATCTATGCCTTTTGAAACTGGGGTGAAAAAAAATCAACCGGAATCTGAACCCGGAAATTTTTATTTCATTTTACGCATCGATAATATTCATCACCATTTATCCGTCACACACAGATGGTGCATAGGGCAGCAACTTTTTGTTGCTGTTTCTGTAAGAAACTGTTTTTTTTACAGGGCAGGGTTGTTAGCCCTGCGCCCAACCCCCAAACCTGGAGGACCAGTGGACCATTCTTGGTCCTTACGCTTACAGCACCTGGTATTCCAGAGAAACAAAAAACTGTGTGAACATTCTTGCTCCAGTTTTTTCCTTTACTTTTTTTAACTTTTGGGATGAGTTAAATGAAGTGTTATGAATTTGCAAGTTGCGAAGTCAATTTTCATTAGAAAAATGATCCATCCACTTCAAATTTGGCCTTTGATTTTTCACAATTTCCAATATTAAAAAAATGTCCGAAAAGCAATTGAAAAATGTGTTATCTTCTCAGAACACGTGAATACATACTGAAAAGGTACAGAATTAAAATGTTCGATAGTTAATTTTGTCGTTAAGGTTTTTGTGAGTTCATCACAAAAGCTGAGCATGACAGACTCAGATTCGGTGGAAAAAGGGTGTGATTCCCGATGTAATAAGATCCAAAGTTGGCATATACGCTGACGACACTACGATTTACTCTCGCCTCCACCCAAAATCTGCCGAAGCTGACAAAGCAAACCTCGCTGCTGAGCTTGAAAAGGGCCTCCAATCCGTGGTGGACTAGGATAAGAAATGGATCAAGATTTTTTATGCTTCCAAAACGAAGATGCTATTTATTAACCATCACAGACAATTGCTCCTAGCCACCATTAGCATGGATCAGGCTAGTCTTCCGGAAAGCAAAAAACTGCGCCTCCACGGGCTAACTCTTACAACAGACTTCGAGTTGGAGAATCTGTAATGTGATCGATCCCGACTTGGCAGCTGAGATACAGTCACTTTCTCACCGGCACAATGTGGCTTCCCTGTGTCTCTTCTACAAATGTTTTCACGGTTTCTGCTCCGATGAACTTAGCTCTCTGCTGCCCCCTATGTATGAATTTACTCGAACCACAAGATTAGCAACTAGATCCCACCCATTTAATGTGAGACCAATAAAATGTAAACGCAAACTTCCACTCCAGTAGCTTCTTTTCTCGCACTTCCCGACTGTCGAATTCCTTTCCGTTTACTCGCTTCCCTAACAGTTACAATCTCCAAGAATTTAAATGTTCTTTTCGCACTGAAGGTTATAATCGTGCTACGTCGGTTGCTAATTGACTTAACGCACTCAAAATGTTAGGAACTTGGTAATCTTCCACTGTAAGCTGACTCCCTACTGCCGACTAATATCAACTACTTAGTAGTTCTACTGAACTCCAGTAGAACTCTAAAGAACTCTCTAGAACTCCTATGAACTTCTCAAGAATTTCTAAAGAACTTCTCGAGTGAACTTCCTGTTACCTCTTATTAATATAGGAGGGAGAGTCCATTATCTGAGGAATAAATGTGTTTCACCACAACAATCTTCTATATCACTAACTTGCATCCTCTCTCTCTCATGCTTCTTTCTCCGTCCACTCCACTCTCATCAATATTCTCATGCCTTCTCTTACCCACTTACTGACACCCCTATAAGCTGTCACTCTTCCTCATAATTTTTCTCCTAGGTAACCCCCTGCGCAGCAGTGGCAGTAAACTGCCATGCTTGGGGCGATATAATTATTTAAAAAAAACATAATAAAAAAAATAACCGCGAAGCAGTAACATAAGAACAAGAAAAGCTATCCCTAACTACGATCGAATAGAAGCAATATAACCCCCTATATGTTAAATAATGAGATCTACATCCAGATACCTCATTTATTTTTTGGGGCACCACATGTACTGCAGCCACAAAAGAAGTGATGTTGTTTGCTCACGAAAATTTGATGAAGCTGAATCCTCACCAAACTGGTTTTAATTTAGAGTTTTTCTTCTGCTAGACCGGTTGCCACGCAAAGCTACAAAACCCAGTCTGTCCTGATTTACCCATATCTTAGGGAAATATGTGGATTCATATATTCACGTAAATGAATGTAATAAATCTGACTGGAATTCGATTCTCTAATTACTCAATCTGAATCGCTATCCATTACTCCACCACACCCCATAAATAGAGGGATCAGTTCTAAATTCTCCGATATGACACACACCTGAAGAACAGCAAATTACACAACAGCCGAAACATGGCAACAACAAAAATATCATGATCTTATTCTGGCTGTATATGATGTAATTTCGGTAATGTAATTTTTTTTTTAATAATCATTTCACTCCAAGTAAAGCAGGACCACCGCTGGTTCGCAAAGGATTAGAGAAAGAACAAATAATCAAGGTACAGCGGATGTCGAAGAAAGGATAACAGAAGGTTAAAGATTGCTATCAGAAAGAGCAATACAAATGCTGAAAAACCTGCAGCTTCGCTTTATAGAGGCGTTTGACAAAGTACTACACAAAGATTTGCCCTGCACAGAAGTAAAATTAAACTAGCTAATAACAGGAAATTATATGTCTTCCAATATTTACATGAATGCAGTGGGGGTAAATTCAGAGTAATGACCATCTACCAAAATGCAGATTATAACACATTCATGATGCAGGAAGAAATATTTATTAAAAAAATACAAACCTTCCCTCAACATGAAAGGCCTAAGACACATAGACGCACGAAATTCAAACCAAACCAAACACACACACGCGCGTGCATACGCTAAATTCAAATAGTATCCCAAAACGAATAAAAAGAATTAAATGACCCGTAGAGTAGAGTTGAATTAAAATCGCTGAAAACAATTTTGAAGTATAAAGACGAAATCAAATTTCGCAAGTCAGTGAAAAAAATTTACGGTCAATGAAGACGACAGAAGAAACTTAACATGCGAGTGTGAAAAAAAAAGCCAATGCACACGCACGTATATGAAATTTCTGACCTACTTACCACTTGACTTATCTATTTATACACGATACCTTGGCCATCAGAAAAGCAAACGGATCTCGACATGTGAAGTCACAAGTTTATTCGTCCGAAGAATCAACTTCAGACCCGAAACACGTGCAGCGGCACAAATACCATTATGGGCACTTATGCATTGTGGTGCAGTGAATATCGACTCGGAACGACAATTCGGGATGCTAAGTTCGAATTCCAGTTGAATTCCTTGTATTTACTTACGCACAAATACCCTTGGAAAAGGTATTAATCAGTATCTTCCCTACAGTTATGGGTTAAATAATAGAACAGATTAAGTTCTATAGTTTTCGCTGGCAACCAGTCTACCGCAGAAAGAAATGGCAACTCACTGCCGAATAATCTTCTGTCGCTTTCGAGACATGATCGCTCAAGCGTTTATCTCGTATGGCACGTAACTGACTGACTGAATATATCATACAAAAAGCAAGCAATAATTATAATATTAGCGGCAATAAATCTACCTTTTAAACAAAATTTTCACGGTTTCTCGCACTTTATATATATATATATATATATATATATATATATATATAATTCCAAAAGAGGACTTAAGATTTTATTATTTTGAGTGCCCTGTCATTTATTTTATTCTGGACAGTGATCAATATAATGATCAATATAATGAGTATTATAGAGCTTAATATAATTATATAGTTTTATATCAATTGTACATTGCGACACGGAAATGTCTATGTTTCGAGATAGATTCTCATCATCAGGCAATGTTGCTGTTGGCTGTGCAGATGATTTAAACTTAAATGACAAAGACCTTTGGTTTGCTGTGTATACACATACATAGATAATGCTGTGTATACACATACATAGATAATTCATAATTAATTCATAGCTATATAATTATACAGATAGATAGATAGATAGATAGATACATAGATAGATAGATAGATAGATAGATAGATAGATAGATAGATAGATAGATAGATAGATATTTTATTTAATTAAACAAAAAATAATGATTACAAATTAGCCAAAGTCCCTGGGGCAGATCTGAATTTGAATTTGGATATTTTCTATAAAATAAATCACTTGTAGGAAAGCAAAGGAAATCTAATAGGAATATGCTTTCTATTAAATTTCTCTTGCTTTCGTATAAGAGCCATGTCAGTCATCTTTATTGAAACCTCGACGGTTACTAAGGTGTTCGTATCACACGGTTGCATGTCTTGGTCTTCGTCTATATAGTTAGTTACTCGTAATACGATTGATCCAAGCTATATTCACAGTTGGATCACTCGACAGATTCGTTATTCGCTATTCAATCCGAGTACTTATTCTTGATCAACGCTGTCCAGTTATTGGCTATAAGTTCAACGTTCTACCCATCACCCCACACCTCTGTCGGGTGCTTTTATAGTTATTTAGTGGCCACCTGATCGTCTGTAGAATAATCCATTTTCCTCGTATTATTCTTTCACTGGTGGCCAGATTTCAAACACATGTAGGAGCTTCGGAGGTGCTTGTCAAATTGGCCTTGTGCCAAACACAACCGATGTCCCCACAATTTAAATATCGGAAGGTTGAATGTTGGATGTTGAAATGTGGAAGGATAATATATCTCGTTTCTAGATTAAAATAAAATTGTTATTAACAGAATAACAAAATATTTATAGAGAAAATGCATGTAGTTAATTGTTCAAAGAGAAATGTAAGTATTTTAAATGTTCCACAGAAATTTAGAGTGAATTTGTTGGTAGTATTAGAATGCGTGTGTGTGTGAAAAGATTTAAAAGGTTGCTAATAAAAGTTTGCGTTCTTTTCCTTTTTAAGACCGGAGGAAAGATGAAGAGGAAAGTCAAGGTAATGAAGAAGATTGTACTTATCGGAGTCGGTTGAAGTTGTTCTGTTGTTGTTGTTATTGTTTTCTTTTGTGGCGTATGAATGGTGATGAAGAAAATAAAATTGGAAGGAGAGGTAGAACGAATGTGTCATGTGTCCTTACGTCCGGGTCGGCTTCTTGAAATTTCTTTTGTTACATCGCGACGAGGTTCGTCCGCTACCCGCTCCTATCTCGGACTGATTTGGACCGGTCAAGAGATGTGGTTTAAGTAGTGAATTTTAGTCATGTGACCGGCTCTAACAGGCATTTTCATTCTGTAGTTGTAAAAACATTGACAGGCGTCATAGATTAATTTGCTATTTCCTATCCAATCAGCATTCAGAATTTTACTTTTCACACAAACGTGTGAAATTTGCCTTGGTCTGGGTTTTTGAAAAATGTTTTTACTCTTTTGGATCCGATTTTGCGGGTGTGCAATTTGATTTTTTTTTTCGTTTGCGTTACTTGTTAGATGATATAGGATTTGTATCCTACACACAAGCGTCGACGTTTATACTTTCTACATGACAATATATATATATATATATATATATATATATATATATAAATGTGTGTGTGTGTGTGTGTGTGTGTAGTCAGGTCATTCTGATATTATTACTTAATTATATAATGTAGTAATAACTACTACATCATGATCGGAATATAATCAAATAAACCGGTTCCCCCACCTGTATGTTCTCGTAATGTGGCTAGACATTCATCTAGAGTAAAAATATGAGCTATTATAAGGTGGCTAAAAGTTTTCTTTGAATCAATGACAATGTAACACAGTAAAATAGAAATACATAAGTTAGTGCCCATGTGCGCTGGGGTGTTGAACCCCTTAGCTTTTGTTCAGATATCCAGTCAGAAACAGGGAAACACTGATTGACAGTATTCAAATAATTTTGTTTAATTCTTCTTTTAAGGTATATGATATTCTTGCTTAGAGGGAGGGTATAGACTCCGTTCCGTGTCTTTCTTCATTTAAAACAAATCCTGCACAGACAAGAAATTAACCGAAACTGGTTAAGAAAATTAATAAAGGCAATACACAAGATCTGTCATGTTTTGATAGCATATATGTTACAACAAAGAAATTTCTGTGAAAAATCTAAAATTAGTTTTCACGTAAGTGCATATGTTTGCAAATTATTTGTACTCGTATATATGGGTATATGTGTTTCGTCTTTGTTTGATGCGTGTGTGTTTGTGTGTGTGTGCGTGCGTGCGTGTGTGTGCGTGTGTGTGTGTGTGTGTGTGTGTGTGTGTGTGTGTGTGTGTGTGTGGTTCGTTTGTGGTGCAATTTTCAATAACAGTTTAGAACCTACACGTCATAATTTCATCCATTTCACTTCAGTTGATTTTGATGTTCCTTGAGGAAGAGTAATTTTTGTTAGGTGTTTTTTAATTTTAGATTTTCTTTTGTTTTTCTGATTTCTCAATGTTTATTTTCATTATGGTTTTAAATATTTAGGTTGACAGGAGTCGGCATATGTAATATTCCTTAATTTTTCATTAAAGGCTTTTGTCCGGGCCCGCGACCCGTCATTATATCACGATCTGGCCCACGGAGTCGAATGAGTTGCTGATCCCTGAAGTAGATACTGCGAGTGATTTCAACATTATCCCATTAAATTTCTTTAAACGATTCAGCAGACAATTTTTTATAAAATTGCTTAATATAAGACAGTTCAATGGCTCCTTCATCAAAAAGTGTTACGTTGCTTTGAAGTAACATTTGAAACATGTTGTGGAGTTTTAGTTTTAGTGACCGGTTTGGACGGAAGTATGACACAGAATACAAGAGGTAGGTTCAAAACAGTAAATTAGTATCACAAGGACGTGTTAATAATAAGTAACTATAAATAAGTAAAACTGAAGGTATTATTACGCTGCTTATTGCCTGACTAGTAGCTGTCGTTAACTGCCATACTAGCTACTCATTAATTGCTGTCAACTGCCTTTATTGATTGCTGTTAACTGCATTTCTTAACTGTCTTCGTTCTCTGTCTCTTAGAAGTCACGCAGATAATTACATATAATAGAAGAGTCCATTACTTGTAGGAAACTCCATAACGAAACCGATGCACGCTTAGAAATTATTCCAGTCACGGTAGCTGAATGAAAAAATACATTCACCCGGAGGATAGATGTCTTGAAAGTGGATAAATACGGAAAAAAACTATTCTCTTTTTCTCACTGTTTTCAAATTCGCGAGCCAGTGTGAAATCTATTTTGACTAAAAAAAAAGGGATTTGCTCCGTGATAAGAAAAGAAATTTAGAGAGCCTGTACAAAATTTATTCTGACCAATAAAAAAGGATTGATTTCGTGCTGCAGTAAAAACCAAGGCAAAGTTTTGCGAGCCTGTGTAAAATATATTATGACCAACGAAAGTGGAATGATTTACAAACTGAGAACAGTAACAAGCCGATGTCAAATCGCTCTTTGATATAAATAGAGAAATACATTTGAATCAAAGAGAGACGAGGAAACAAAGAACAAAAAGGACACCTGTCACCATGTAGCAAGAAAATTCTCAGTCGCCATCGGAAACAACTGTCCTGGCAACCAATTAGCACCCTCTCACTTTCTCTCCCGTGATGTTTTCTTTACTCCCTTTCTTCTTTTTCATCTACTCGCCGTCTACAAAAAAAGAGAACAACAAAGACGTCACTACTACTATTGATACACACAGCAAAGGATAGACTTATTTTTTATGCACAAATCACATTTCGCTGAAACAAACGAACACTGACTTCTTTAAACTTTATAATACTTTAACTTTCTCTTGAAACATTTTCAGTTCAATAATTTCCTACATACAAATTGAATGTTATTTTGTTTGATAAATAAATTTTCTCTTATTTATACAAATGATACAGTTTTATGTTTTCAACCTGATAATCAAAAATTGTGGAAGTTCGGTTATGTTTGGTACAAGAACAATTTGATAAACATAATCGTGGTCCTGCAGATACAACCTAATTAATTAACAATGCGAAATTGGAAAGTAATGACATGGGGCTGTTAAAAGAATACAAAGCGAGCATTCAATTAAAAGAAAATAGTCGCCCCTGTTACTTTGAGTCTTGAAGACTCCCATGCTATTTTAGTTGTTCTGAAACTAAAAACAATGGTAAAACAAGGAATTTTAGAGAACCATATCCCCACCTAGTGGTAGTAACTGGGCCTCACTTATTGTTGTTTTACGAAAACCGGATGGAAATATGTTAGGATTTAAAAATAGAAGTAAAACAATGCTCCAATTCGGTCCCTAAACTTAACATTGAAACTGTTATTCACGAGTTCCGGAAACTGAATACTTTAATATAATTGACTTAAATTTTGCTTATAACCAAATACAAATTTAAAGTCAATACGATTAACTTTCCAATCGACTTATTCAGGCGGAAGCGGTATGTAAAAACAGCAAGTGCTATTTTGCAAAGAGCCAATGAAAATGTACTGACTGGTGAGATTAAGAATATGATCATCTATCAAACCGATGTACACTGTAGTGCAGTAGATAACGGCTCCAAACGAGAAATCGTAGAGCCGAGTTCGAATTGTTAGTCGAATTTATTGCATTCACTTACGCACAAATATCCTCGGGAAAGATATTAATCCGTCTCTTCCCTCCAGTTGTTGGTTAAATAACAAGACAGATTAGGTTCTATAGCATTGGTTGGCAACCAGTTACTGCAGAAATTATTAGCAACCTGCTGCGGAATAATCTTCTGGCCCGTCAGTCATGTCTCTTTCGAGACATGATCGCTCAAAGCGTGTATCACGTATGGCACTTAACTGACTGACTCATCTAAACGATATATGTATTGGTGCTACCAGCAGAGAAAAAGCGGAATCGAAACATGACCATAAATGTGTGTTAAATTGTGACACAATGACATATTCAGGATACCAGATTTCCAAACACGGAATTTCACTCGATACAAATTTATTAAGGAAAATATCTCATGTATCTGCACTTACAAATAAAAATGAATATAAATTATTTTTAGTGTTGGGGATTACCCTTTTTTACACACAAGAATGGTCTCGCCTGATGTGTACATATAATCCTGCCTATACAGAAAACGGCAGTGATTGCCACAGAGAGTTTTCGCGCTGCGACGGCATTTCTCACTGTCAGCACTCTGCCTTCGGGCAGAGGGCGCTCTCTGCTTCCGAGCAGAGAGCAATAACCAAGTCGTGGTTCCGCCAAAGGGTAGAAGCACGACTGGGCAAAAAAAGACAGGTATTTTTTGGCCGGGCTATATAGCCCGGAAATCCCAGTCATAAACTGACCATGTGTCACATGTTGCCCTTACTGGGAGGGACAACGAAATATAGTGATTGCCACAGAGAGTTTTCGCGCTGCGACGGCATTTCTCACTGTCAGCACTCTGCCTTCGGGCAGAGGGTGCTCTCTGCTTCCGAGCAGAGAGCAATAACCCAGCCGTGGTTCCGCCAAAGGGTAGAAGCACGACTGGGCAAAAACAGACAGGTATTTTTTGGCCGGGATATATAGCCCGGAAATCCCAGTCATAAACTGACCATGTGTCACATGTTGCCCTACTGGGAGGGACAACGAAATATAGTGATTGCCACAGAGAGTTTTCGCGCTGCGACGGCATTTCTCACTGTCAGCACTCTGCCTTCGGGCAGAGGGCGCTCTCTGCTTCCGAGCAGAGAGCAATAACCAACTGGGCAAAAACAGACAGGTATTTTTTGGCCGGGCTATATAGCCCGGAAATTCCCACTCATAACTGACCATGTGTCACATGTTGCCCTTAGTGGGAGGGACAGCTAAATATAGTGCTTGTCACAGAGAGTTTTCTCGCTGCGACGGCATTTCTCACTGTCAGTTCTCTGCCTTCGGGCAGAGAGCGCTCTCTGCTTCCGAGCCAAGAGCACTCACCCAGTTGTGGTTCCGCCGACGGGTAGTGTCATGACTGGGAAAAATAGACAGATATTATTTGGCCTGCCTATATGGCCGGGAAGACACACAATAAAAAGACCTTGTGTCACATCTATCTTTGCGTGGGAAGGTTGGTAAATACCGTTGAATAGTTGGACAGCCGCTTAGTTGGTCAGTAAGTTGGTGCATATTAAGTTGGTTGGATATTAAGTTGGAGTTGTTTTGGATATAGATTCATTACCCGGACATACTTCTTCACTACAAGTCTGTATATATTGATTCCTACTATTCCTAGTATTTCTGAATTGACTAACCCGTGTTCCAGTTTGTATATTTTTGTTCAATATAGCTTAGATATTCTATCTCCATATCTACTTTTGTTATATATTATTTTTTGTGCTTTCTCAACAAGAATCCACAACACTTAGGTTTAGTCATTTTTACAGCAGGTATTTTCCAAAGATAATGAATTGAAAGAACCTTCTGCTGAGTAACAAAAGAGGAATAACGAATTTAAATGGACTTAATGGGCAGAATACAGCATTTGAAAACTTAAAGATATAACCTGTAAAAGTGTTTGACTCTAAAAGGAAATTGACTATGATTAAGGGTGCAAATGGGTATGTCCTATCAGAGATCTTGTCTCAAGAAGGTTTACCCTTTAATATTTGAGACGAGTTAGTATTTTTTTTAATCATATAACCCCAAGCAAGGCGGTAACGTCACAGATGCGCAGAGGGCTACGTAAGAGTGAAAAAAATTGAAAAAGAGAAAGCCCAAAACCACATCCTAAACAGAGAACAAGGGATGAGCCTCTTCACCTGTTCAAAAGACGTGGATGGGGTGTGAACCGGGCGATAGTTTAGTCTATCTGCTCCAACTGAAAAAAAAGAAAAGAGTGAAAAGGTTAGAAAAGAGAAAACTAGAAACCACATCCTAAACAGGGAACAAGGGATGAGCCTCTTCACCTGTTCAATAGACGTGGGTGGAGTGTGAATCGGGCGATAGTTTAGTCTATCTACTGCAAATGAAACAAAGAAAAGAAAAGAGACCAATTGAAAAAAAAAAAAAGAAAAGAGCCGGAAACCACATCCGAAACAGGGAACAAGGGATGAGCCTCTTCACCTGTTCATAGACGTGGGTGGAATGTAGACCGGACGATAGTTTAGTCTATCTACTGCAATTGAAAAAAAAAAAAAAGAAAAAGAAAAGAGTAAAAAGATTGGAAAAGAGAAAGCCGAAAACCACATCCTAAACAGGGAACAAGGGATGAGCCGCTTCATCTGTTCAATAGACGTGGGTGACATTATTTACACTGTTCAGATTTTTGGTCACATCTTTTTTGCCACGTTTCCGACGTTTCCGCCGTTTTATACTACGGCCTTCTTCAGGTTCCCAGAAATTTTGAGCTGAACCCTTTATATCGATCACTGACTTATATAATTCTCATTCCATATGCGATGCCACTTCTGGATGTCATGTAGTTATCTCCCTTTAACTCAACTTAAGTGACTTTTTAACTCAATCTTTGTGAAATAAAATTGGATAAACGGAATTATTTGGGAACAGTTGATACTTATCAGCGTAAAGTCGCACAGTATTGCCAGTAAGAGACCTTGTTCAGATTGTTGGTCACACCAGCTGAAGGCGTTATCTCCCACAAACGGCAGCTAAGGTCCGCTCGTTGTAGTTGCAATATATACCAGAGTAGATGTTGACCAAATACAAATGTAGCAGAGCAGAGGTCTGTAACAAGATTTGGTTAACCTTCATAGTATACAGGGATGCTTGCATACAATCAGCCAGCCAACATAATTAGAGAGACGAGTTAAGAACTACCAAAAAGTTTCCCCTTTTTGTCTTTCGCTATCTGTCTATATATACATTGTTTAAATTTATTGGGTATTAGTGTGTCCGAGAGAGAGAGAGAGAGAGAGAGAGAGAGAGAGAGATCGTACTATTGTCCGGAAAAGTCACAGATCAACAGATCACAGATCATATAACATCTTCGTTTCCGGGAAGTGTAGTGAAATAGACAGAATGGACTTGCTCTATTTTGCATAGAACTTAACGATTACTACTTCGTCAATGGTCACTCGGTACGGAGTTAGATCATCTACGTCACAGACTAGAAAACATCACTTCAATAGGAATTCTTGTTCTTTTAGAATCCTTTTACTGCCTAAATAAATTCGGTGGGAAAATGCATCCTTGTCCTATTTCACTTTCAGCAAAAATGAAAATCACAATTAGTGCTTTAATTATTCTTTGAGCTTTTATAATGACTTGCAGCTTTTGAATCCAGGATCTCGTTAATGAAAACAATATTCTACACGAAGCCGTCCCCAAAGCCTCGAATAACCGTTGACAGAACAACATTTAATTAAGTTAATCAATCTGAGCAAACAACCGTAACATGTACACACGAATTAGTTGATTAACTACAGCATGTTTTAAAGTGTTTAACCCAATATTTGCTTGAGCAATTTTTTTTTCTGCAATATGGTATATTGGGAAAATCAAAGTCAATGGGATTCCAAGAAGTCAAGATTTATTCCATGCATTACTGAGAAAATACGACCAATATGCGTTTAATGGAACCGCCTTTGCTAATGGTTTTTCACTGAAAAATGCATTGAAAATCAGGAAGAAACGAATTGTCAGTGATCCGGAATTTATTCAAGGATTACTGATACAATGGATCTCTTATGGATCTGTAATGGAAATGCATCGCTAATGATATTTTACCATTGCAATGCATTGGAAATCAAAAAGAAAAAAATTATCAACACTCAGGAATTAATGTAATCATTACTGACAGAACAGGGCCGTTATTTGTATTATGTAAATGCACTGCTAAAGATTTTACGATAGTAATGCTTTGAAATTAGGAAGGGTAGGCGACAATCAGTGATCTGAAAATAATGTAGGCATTACTGAGAGAGTAGGCGTTCGACACAGTACGCCACGAAGAGTTGATAGAAATGCTAAGCAACCTAGACATATTTGGGAAAGACATTAGAGTAATCAAGAACCTCTACTGGCAATAAACCGGCTGCCTACGGACAGGAAATGAATTCAGCAGATATACAAAAATTGAAAGGGGAGTAAAACCAATGATGTATCTTTTCATCTGATCTATTTAACTTGTACAGCTAGACTATGCTGAGGTCCCTAAAAAGTTAAGCCAGGATTTTTCATCGGCGGCCATAATTTTAACAACGTCTAATACACTGATGATACAGTGCTGCTAGCAGACACAGAAAGGCACCTACAAGAACACCCACAGAAAACAGCTGAAGAAACTAGAAAGAAATGATTACAAATAAACTGCAAGAAAACCAAATGCATGGTCATCAGCAAAAAGAAGTGCCCAAAATGCCAAGTAAAAGTTGGGGATAATAAAATCAAGAGGTGCAAAAATTTAAATACCTGGAAAATGTTATAATAGAAGACGGAAAGTTCGACACTGAAATCCAAAGGTGAGGGGTGCATTCCAGAAGCTGAATTGAGTATTGAGAGACAAGAACGTTTCGCTAGAAACAAAAAAGAGAGTACTGCATTGCTATGGGATGTCTGTTCTTCAATATGGAAGTAAATACTGGAGAATCTCATCAAAGATAAGGGAAAAACTTGAAGCAACTTAAATGTGGTTCCACAGAAGCATAATGGGTATAAAATGGGGGATCAATTCCATATTACAATCAATATATAAACTGATCCCTCACTTTATGTTCACAGCAGTTGTTATACATTTATATTCCTGAGATATAAAAGCACAAGCATGCATTCCAGAAGCTGTTTAGAGTATTAAGAAACAGCACAATTTCGCTAGAAACAAAGAAGAGAGTACTGCATTGCTATGTGATGTCTTTTCTTCAATATGGAAGTGAATGCTGGACAATATCATCAAAGATAAAGAAAACAAATTGAAGCAATTGAAATGTACTTCTACAGAAAGATGATGCTGATATCATGGATCAAGCACATGAGCCATGATGAGATTTCGGAAAGGCTAGAAACGAAAAGGAAATTAATACTGAGAATCAGGAAAAGACAGCCAAAGTTCCTGGGACATGTAATGAGGAAGGAATGCTTAGAGAATCTGATTCTAACAGGTCAGACAGAAGAACAGAGAGACAGGGAAGCAGCGTATAAGATACTTCACGGGTCGGAGCAAGTTGACAGTAGAGCGGGATTTCGGTGGGGTAACAGGAGAAAGCGTGCTAAGAGCAACCAGAGATAGGGAGATGTGAAAATCGTGTATGTCCTGAAGAAACAAGGCATACAGAAAAAGAAGAAGAGCTTCTACATGTATAATATTTATTATTTCTAATGATTTTACTTCAGAAATATATTGAGAATTAGCATTGGCAATGGTCAAGCATTAAAGGAAGCATAGTTATATTTAAAAATATAATTTTATCTAAATTTATTTATAAATGGAACTGTGTGTGTGTGTGTGTGTGTGTGTGTGTGTGTGTGTGTGTGTGTGTGTCCGTTACCTATAGACTCCGAAACGGCTGAACCGATTTTCTTAAAAATTTATACAGTAGTACTATAAGTGTCTGCGACTGTTCTTAGCTAGGTTTTGTGTCGAGGTACCCCCGATAAATATCGAAAATCGATAATCGAAAAAATTGGGTCATAGAAGGAGTGGTCCAATTTTAATCAAATTTGATACACTCATAGACAAAGACATAAGAAACATAAGAAACTATATTCAGAAATTTCAAAGTTGCAGTTCTGACAATAATGAAGACAATCTATAATATATACATATAAATGGCAAGATGTTTGTGTGTGTGTGTCTGTTTATCTGCCTGTATGTCTGTATTTCTTCTTCAGCCCTTTTATTTTAGTTTTTGCTTCGGGTTTGGCTCTAAGTAGGCATAATTGTAGTTCTTAATCTCAGCCATTTACTCAGAAGACTTATTTAGCCTTCAAAATTCAGTTTACGACGAAAGAACTTATTTGATATCGATACCAGGAAATCAAAATTTGACTTACATCCATTCATTTTTCTTTCAGTCTACGGTTTCGCTTTAACTGGAAACAATTATTACGTTTTAGTCTTACGTGCCAACGTCCAAACAGTCTGAGCTCCAGAACCATGGATTAGTTTTAAAGCTTTCATTGCACCCGAGCAAGGCCGGGCTATTCTGCTAGTTTATATATATATATATATATATATATATATATATATATATATAGTACTGTGCAAAAGTATTAGGTCAAGAACTATTTTATCTTTTATCAGGCATATTGACAAAAAATAAACAATTTAATTAAAGTAATTTTATTTGATTTACTCAACAAATGCTTTAACAATAAAAAAATACTTGTTAAAAAATAAATTTAATACTTGGTATAATTGCCTTTTGCTTTGATGACAACCTTCATTCTGTCAGGCATTGACATCACAAGCTTCTTCAATGTCTCTCATGTTATCTCCTGCCAAGCAGCTTGTATTGTTCCCAAAGTGCGTCTTGCAAAGTAACATTAGATCTATCAATTTTTTATCCAAAATATCCCATAGATGTTCAACAGGATTAAAATCAGGGCTTTGTGGGGGGCCAATTCAATGTCCGAAACCGCCCTTCCTTTTTCTTTTTAATTAAGTGATTCTTACAAAAGTTTGAAGTAGGTTTAGAGTCATTGTTTTGTTGATAAATAAACCCTTGTCCTATTAAAAGTATCCCAGATGAGACACCATGGTAAATAATTGTGCAAAAGTGTTAGGACAGGGGTGATTTTAACTTTATTTTGATGCCTCATAAAAGATAAAATAGTTCTTGTTCTAATAATTTTGCACAGTACTATATATATATATATATATATATATATATATATATATATATATATATATGAAATCCCTTATAGAAATTTCTCTCTTAGGGATTTCATGTAGAAATGATCATACAACGGTTTTGAACTCCGAAATTTATTTTATTTTATAATTGGCTCTGTACTTTAAATATTAATTAGATTGAGCTATCCACCTGGATCATTTTTAATATTAAAATATTAATATTAATTAGGATCGGGTTTTTCGGATTTACCTTCCTGCTTTTCCTTTTGGATTAAAGTTTTAAATATATATATATATATATATATATATATATATATATATATACTCTGGCTACTGGCATTTGTTACATCATACACTAAAAGTCTGCCTTCTTGTGCCGAGCGCCCATAGCTCAGAGGTAGAAATATTATTGTATATACATTCGTTAGGGTTTGCACGAACTCAAAATATATTCTCTAATATATATCCATCTGAACACTATTTCGGGCCTATCATTTACTTTCTCATTCTACAAATGATAATATAGCCAACTTTTCTTCTTGGTACAATCTGCAGACATCCTCACCGCTGCAAGGTCTGACCATTTTTAATAAATACCAGCTCACATTAGGATTTTTGTCATCTTTTCCAATTAATATTCATACTTAATCGGATAGTTTGGTACAATTCATAAGGCTTTCTAGCTTGAATGATTATTTCACGTTTTCAGGTAAATTGCCTTCACTAAAGAATGTGCGTTGTGGAGCATTGGATATCGGTTCGGAACGCGAAATCGGGGGGCCGAGATCGAATTCCAGACGAATTCATTGCATTTACTTACGCGCAAATACCCTTGGGAAAGGTATTAATCCGTCTCTTCCTTCCAGTTATAGGTCAAATAACAGAACAAATTGGGTTCTATAGCCTTGGTTGGCAACCAGTCTATCGCAGAAAGTAATGGCAACCTACCGCGGGATAATCTTCTGCCTAGTCAGTCATGTCTCTTTCTAGACATGATCGCCTAAGCGTGTATCAAGTATGGCACTTAATTGATTGATACCCCATGTATACTTTGCTTGCCAATATGCGTCGTGGTGCAGTTGATATCGACCCGAAACGACAAATCGGGGAGCCGAGTTCGAATTCCAGTTGAATTCTTTGCATTCACTTGCGCACAAATACCATTAGGAAAGGTATTAATCTGTCTCTTCCCTCCAGTTATGGGTTAAATGATAGGACAAATTGGGTTTTTTCGCTTTGGCTGGTAACCACTCTACCACAGAAAGTAATACTAACCTGATGCGGAATAATCTTCTGCCCAGTCAGTCATGTCTCTTTCGAGACATGATCACCCAAAGCGTGTATCACGTATGGCACATAATTGACTGATATTTCGCTTTGTTCATTTATATTTATGTTATCAATGGGGCACCGAAATCTGAAATCACATTGGGAGAGCGAAACATGCCTTCCAAAAGCTAAGCAAATTATTAAGAAACAAGAAAATTTCGTTTGAGCCAAAGAGAAAAGTACTGAAAATTATAAAATATTGCTCCTCTTATAAGGTCCTGAATGTTGAACAATCTCATCAGAGACGGAGAAGAAACCTGATACAACAGAAATGTGGTTCTACAGTAGGATACTGAGAATAGCATTGGAGTAAAAACGGCGAGGAAATTAAGACAAAAAGGACACATATTTAGAATCAGAGAGAGAGAGAGAGAGAGAGAGAGAGAGAGAGAGAGAATTGGAATTACTAGAGCATTTATTGAGGAAAGAGGGCTTGGAACATTCAACACTCACGGGACATATTGGAGACAAGTGGGGCTGGAGAAAGCAGTGCACAACCTACGTAACGAGATTTTATAAATAGTTGGCAGAATAGGGATTAGGAGAGATAAACTGTACTACGAACTATAAAGGACAGAAAATTGTGTAGAGCCACGATCAGTAGAATATCATGGCATGCAATTCTGAAAACTCTTCGATGTTTACTAAAAAGACTGCGCACACTGGCATGATTTGACTATTTGAAATGAATAATGAGACTATTTTCACTTTGTGTACCTTGTCTGTGGTCTAAAATATGCTTAGTAAAACATATGAAGCTACAGAAATGTCGTTCAACAGAAGGATGCTGAGGATGACACGGAGTGAACACGCGAGCAACGACGAGGAAACAGAAACAAGAAGGACGCTTATACTTAGAATCAAAATGAAACAATTGAATGAGAATCAGAAAGAACCCCCAAAAATAGTACTAAACGGTTATATAATATTCACGCCTTAATTAGGTTTTTAAACATTTAATTAAAAAAATCCCAGCCTGTAGCCTATTTCTCACAAAAGTAATATTACAAACCTATCAATACATCCATGGTAAATGTTCAGGAGAACAATATTACCTAGTTTTATCAGTTCTGATTTTTACAGTTAAGACTCAGCTATGCTACGTCCACATAGTCGAACCAACCACATTCATACTGTATTCCATTTGTAAAGTAGAGATTCATTCAGAAAACTTTTCCCCAAGACTCGCTGCTTTGTGTAACTCTTACCTGGCTGCTGCCATACGACAATAAAACATCTTATTCACGTCAAGGATCACTCGTTATCTAATCGCCTGTTCTTCACATATTCCGCGTCCTAATCTTACATTCATATCACACTTCTCCGTCTATAAGCCCCTATCTTGAATGGCTCTTTTTGTTGGATGAATTAAATGGGTAGAAAGATATAGACTATATTATTACTCAAAAGTATTTTATATGGCAGCCTTTTCACAGATGAAAACGATACTTAAAGATATAGTTCTGTGAAAAAAAAGAGAATGACATGGACAGAACATGTGAACAACGAGGAAGATTTAAAGAACAGAAAAATCAAAAACAAGGAAACGTATACATACAATCGGAAAGATAAAGCTGTGGCACTTTATGAAGAAAGGGGAATTTTAGAATTTAACACTCACAGAGCGTAATAAAAAAGGCAAGTATTATGAATTAGCAAATAAATCAATAAACGAGTCTATGCGATTGAATAGAAGCAGAGGAACAAAGCGGGAAGGTCTTCTCCTTCTATGTGCCTTGTCCTTTCAGAACGTACGCGATCATGGCTTTCAATGTCTCCCTATCTCTGGTGTCTCTTAGCACACTTTCTCCTGTAACACCACACAACACCCGTTCTGTCATCCGCCTCCTCAGGCCCTTCAAATAATGTCTCTTTTTCCCTCTGGCCTGTTAGTATCAGGTTCTCCAAACCTCCTTCCTCATTGCCTATCCCAGGAACTTTAGCTGTCTCTTGTTGATGCTCAGTATCAATTTCCTCTTCGTTTCCATCTTTTCCAAAATCTCATCATTTCTCACAATCTTGATCCATGATATCCGCAGCATCCTTCTGTAAAACCACATTTCAGTTGCTTTGAGTCTTTTCTTCATCATTGATGATATTGTCCAGCATTCACTGCCATATTGAAGAACGAACATCACATAGCAATCCAAAACTCTTTTCTTTGTTTCTAACAAAATTTCCTGTCTTTAAATAATCTAATCAGCTTCTGGAACTTGTCCTTTGCTATGCAAATTCGCCTTCGGATAAAAATCACCGAGAATAACAAGAGACAGGAAACTATGGAGAACCACGCTCACTTAAAAGAAGTAATTATTATATTAGGTTGGCCAGAATGTTCTGACTCACTTTAGTCAGTTAAGTGCTGTACGTGATGTATGTTTAGGCGATCATGTCTCGAAAGAGACATGAATGACTGGGTACAAGATTATCCCGCAGAAGTTTTCCATTGCTTTCTGCGGTAGACTAGTTACCAGCCGAGGCTATAGAACCCACTCTATACTCTTATTTAACCCATAACTGGAGGGAAGAGATGGATTAATACCTTTCCCAAGCGTATTTACGCGTAAGTGAATGCAAATGATTTCTCGTTCTTAGCCGATATCGATTGCACCTCAACGCATTTCCCCTGATTCAGGAAGTAGAAAGAAAACAACAAACTTTTATAGAGCAGAACTAACATTCATTCTTCAAAATAAATTCCATCATTTTCAACGATCAGCCAGCATTCGAATCTGTCCCAGATAGCAGTCCGCTGGTTTTGAATATAAAAACAAAATTGTAAAGAAGCTTTCTTCACTTCATCAATAGTGTTGAATCGCTGGTTGCGGAGGAAGAGTGCCATTGAGCCGAATAGGCCATAGTCACTCGGAGCAGGATCCGGACTGAATGGTGGATGCGGAAGAATCTCACGACCGTTTTGCCTAAACTTCCCCTTAGTCAACCTGTCATTGTGTGACCTCGCATTGTCTTGCTGAGACAATGCCCAAACTTGATTGAATTGATGTAATGGATAGGTAATGTATATGTATAAAATTTGGTTTCCTCTCACTCGAATGTAATTGGTTAGTGTCATCCATAAGTATAGACTAAGGTGAGGACGTCCAGAGACCTTCCACCAGACTAGAGGTTTACAGGTCTTCGACTACAGATCTACGACTGTTGACTACGGCTACGTCTCAGGATACTGCATATTTTCTAGCATTCGCTGCCATATAGAAATAGAGATACAAGTAATAGCTCAATATTCTTGATGTAATGAATAGGTAATGAATATGTATACACCTTGGTTACCCCTCACTGAAATGTGATTGGCTGGTGTCAGTCATAAATACAAACGAAGGCAAGGACGTCCAGAGAGATCTTACAACAGAGGTCTATTCGTCTACCACAAGAGATCTACGACTATGGGTCTCCGTCTATTGACTATGCCTACGTCTCAGGATACTGCATACGACGAGTACCTTCAATTACGTCTACGTACTAGATTGTCCTACCCGGTTACATTTGCCTTAACCACTTAACTACTTCGAATTATATATATATATATATATATATATATATATATATATATATATATATAAATGGAACTTTGTCTGTGTCTGTGTCTGTGTGTATTCGTTACCTATAAACTCCGAAATGGCTGAACCGATTTTATTGAAAATTTACACAGTTGTACTAAAAGCGTCTGCGAGTGTTCTTAGCTATGTTTTGTGTTGAGGTACCCCCTCTAAATATCGAAAATCCTTAATCGAAAAAAATCGGGTTATAGAAGGAGCGGTCCGATTTTAATCAAATTTGATACACTCATAGACAAAGACATAAGAAACGATATTCAGAAGTTTCAAGGTTGCAGTTCTTACAATAGTGCAGCAAATCGATAATATATATATATATATATATATATAAGTTTTCATTACACCCGAGCAATGCCGGGCTATACTGCTAGTATATATATAATCGAAAATCTAAGAATGTGCAATTAATGGCTCATTCTTAGATTTTCGATTTTGTTTGCTCTACTTTCGCTTTGAGTGCTTTGTGTGCTCTGCTTTCGTATTGAGCTCTTTATTGTTAAGGTTTTCGTCTTGGGGTTTTTTTCTTTGTTACGAATGCTTGACTTTTTGTTCAGGTATTTCGTTCATTTCTTTTTTTTCTTCACCTTCTTTTCCCTCCGGGTTAGTTCCCAGTGGTTTTCAAGACGATCTCATTCGTAGTTTAATTATTGATAATCTTGATAGAATTAGTTCTGTTGCTATTGGTGTTATTACTATAACTAATATTACTATATATATATATATATATATATATATATATATACATATGGATATATGTATATATCCCTTTCCGTGACATATCATGAATAAAGCAGGATACACATTCTGTAGTTTGTCGTACACGCGGTTTAACTGCTGTCAATATATTTTAGCGCTGATTCCGCGACCTTGTGGAACAATTTCGAAATTGAGTACACCTTGAAAAATCTCCCAGACCGAGATCAAATTGTTATTTCCTTTCCGCCTTCACCGGATCTATTTAACTTGCAAAGTGAGAATATTTTGAGGACCCTAGATGTTATGCCAGGATTTGTCATCGGAGGCCACAATCTGAACAACATAAGATACGCCGACCAAACAGTGCTGATCGCAAACACGGAAAGGGAACTGCAGGACCTGCAGGAAAATCGCTAAAGAGAGTGACAAGAAGGCACTACACATAAATTGCAAGAAAACCGAATGCATGGTCATCAGCATCAAGAGCAGCCCAAAGTGCCAAATACAGGTGGGGGTGTTAAAATCAAGCAGGTACGAAAATTTAAATATCTGGGAAGTGTTCTAACTAAAGAAGAAAAGTGCGACACAGAGATTCAAAGAGGAATAGGCATGGTGAAGGACGCGTTCTAGAAGCTGAGGAAAGTATTAAGACACAGGAAACTTTCAGTAGAAACAAAGAAGAGAGTACTGGATTGCTATGTGATGTCAGTTCTTCAATATGGCAGTGAATGTTGGACAATATCAACAAAGATGAAGGGAAAACTTGAAACAGCTGAAATGGGGTTCTACAGTAAGATTCTGCGTATATCGTAGACCGAGCATGTGAGCAATGACGAGGTGTAGGAAAGAATGGAAACGAAAAGGAAATTAATATTGAGCATCTGGAAGAGACAATTGAAGTTCCTGGGGCATGCAACGAGGAAGGCGGGCTTGGAGAACCTGATACTAACAGGCCAGATAGAGGGAAAAGAGACAGGGTAAAGAAGCGGGTAACATATTTGAAGGGCCTGAGCAGGTGGATGACAGAGCGAAGGCTGCGAGATGTTACAGAGGAAAGCGTGCTAAGAGCCACCACGGATAGTGAGGCGTGGAAGGCCATGATCGCTTACCTCCTGAAAGGACAAGGCACATAAGAAGAAGAAGAAGAAGAAGAAGAAGAAGAAGAAGAACAACAACAACAACAACAACAACAACAACAACAACAACAACAACAAAACGAAGAAGAAGAAGAAGAAGAACAACAACAACAACAACAACAACAACAAAACGAAGAAGAAGAAGAAGAAGAAGAAGAAGAAGAAGAAGAAGAAGAAGTATTCTAGTATTATCATGAAACTTGGATATGGAATTATCTAGAAAAAGGATGTGAATTGTACGAAAATACGTCATCTGTGAATATCAAACAACTGAAACAAATATTTTTGCTAAAATGAAACGAAAACAAGAAAGATGAAAGGTTGGAAAGAAATAATATGGCGACGGAAAGAAAGACGTATAAAGAGAAGAAAAAAAAACAAGAGAAGAAAGCGTAAGACAGATTTGGTAGCAGTTGTGGGAGAACTTATTTTCTATAAATTCACTGCCGCCGAGCAAACTGTAATTAATTAAAATGATAAAACTGATAAAATTATATATGAAAAGTCTTCGAGGGGAGTCGGCCTGGATTCATTCATAATTAAAGATGCTAACACCGATAACCATTTATCGAGAAAAAGAAATTTGCTCTAACTTTATTTCGTGATTCGTTATTATTTTGTCAGTTATTTTTAATGTTTTCTTGTAAAAATAAGATCGACAAATTCATAGAAAGCCCGAAACAAAATTCTTTCACGCGATTGCGTCGTAGGATCAGTTCCATCAAACATGGCAGACGTGCCTAGTTCTACTCTAAAAAGATAAATAACGAAGGCGTTACAAAATCTCGTATCGTAACGAGACGATCTGAGAAAGGGAGCGGTTTGTTGAGGCCAGGAGAGGAACCAGCGATGAGATCGAAGTTGATGCGATTTGTAATCGTATGGTGACGCTGATAATATTTTTAAATAAAAGAAGGAAAGAGAGGAATAATTAGCTGATACGATGGAAAGATACTGACAGTTGAAGAAGAATATTGATGGAAAAGAGATTACAACGGTTGAAAAGCGTAAATAGGAAAAAATGATTGACAAATAAATCGAATAAATGAGTCATAAACAAATATGCTTAAACATAAATAATAAGAAAGACGTGGGTACGTTTCTGAGTGGTTAGAAGCCAACTTTCCGACCCTGAGACCCTGGTTCGAATCAACCCATAGTCGAATTTTTATTGTTATCGAGCGGAATATGCGATTTCTTTCCCCCGATGTAACCCCCAACACTTTTTCTCATCACTTTCCCCCATGTAAGCCCCTAACCACTCTTTCTTATTACTTCCCCCTATGTAGCGCCCTAACCACTCTTTCTCATCACTTCCCCCTATGTAACGCCCTAACCACTATTTCCCATCACTTCCCCCTATGTAACAGCCTAAACACTCTTTCTCATCCCTTTCCCCCTATGTAACCCCCTAACCACTCTTTCTCATCACTTTTTCCTATGTAACGCTCTAACCACTCTTTCTCATCACTTCCCCCTATGTAACGCCCTAACCACTCTTTCTCATCACTTTCCCCTATGTAAACCCCTGCGCAACAGTGGCAGTGAAATGCCTTGCTTGGGGTGAAATGATTAAAAAAAAAAGTAAAGTGACTGAAAATATTACGACGAGTTGACTCAATCTTTGTCAGATAAAATTGGATAAACGGAATTATTTGAGAGCAGTCGATACTTGAGTTAGCGTAAAGAGTTCTTGTTCAGAATGTTGGTCACACCAGCTGAAGGCGTGATCTCCCACAAACGGCAGCTAAGGTCCGCTCGTTATATTTGCAATATATATCAGAGTAGATGTTGACCAAATACAAATGTAGCAGAGCAGAGTTCTGTAACAAGATTTGGTTAACCTTCATAGTATACAGAGACGCTTGAATACAATCGGCCAGCCAACATAATTAGAGAGACGATTTAAGAACTAGCAAAAAATTTCCCCTTTTTGTCTCTCACTATCTCTCTCTCTATATCTACAAATACATTCACCGCTTCTGCTCCGATGAACTTAGCTCACTGGTGCCCCCTATATACTAATTTACAAGATTAACAACTAGGTCCCACCCTTTTACTTTGAAACCAATAAATTGTAAATGCAAATTCTACTACATCAGCTTCTTTTCTCGCACTTCCCGCTTGTGGAATTCCCTTCCATTTACTTTTTTTCCCGACAGCTATAATCTCCAATAATTAAAATGTAAATCGTCATCTCCTATCTCACTAACCTGCATCCTCTCTCTCATGCTCCTTTCTCCATCCACTCCATTCTCATCAGTATTCTTATCCTTCTCTTATCCACTTCCTGATACCCCTTATAACCTGTCACTCTTTCTCATGATTTCCTCCTATGTAATAGTAGCAGTAAAATGCATTGCCTGGAGCGATATAATTATAAAAAGAAATAAAAATATCTTGTCTAAATGTATGAAAGAAGCGTGGTCAATATGTTGTTAAGTAATTTTAAAATGTACCAAACACAACTCCAAAATGCACAACCATCACAAAGCATATGTGAAAACTAAAAAATCGATAAAGACACCTGAAGTTACATAGACAACAATGTCTCATCAGGTAGTTAGTGATGACTACCATCATTATTAACTACCCGATGAGACATTGTTTTCAATGTCGAAACAAAATTAACAATTTTGTAGTATACTGTAGTTTGTGCATGTTTTAAAGAATAATTTATAAATACTCATTGCTCTATTTTTATATTGAGCACTGTTTTAAATTAATGTTTTGAAAGTTGCAAATATATTCTTCGTTCCTTATTCATATATATATATATATATATATATATATATATATATATATATATATATATTCCCTCCTGTCAGACCTAGGGGTTACAACCTGTGCGTAAACAACTAATAATTCACACACACACACAAACATACACACACACACACACACACACACACACACACACATATATATATATATATATATATATATATATATATATATATATATAATACACAAATCTAGAATTGAGCCACCACCTACCGCGGTTTCACACGAAAGGTTCTTCTTTTTTTTCTTATGCCTCTTAACCTGAAGAATCGTTCGTGTGAAACCGCGGTAGGTTGTGGCTCAATTCTAGATTTTTGTACTGTATTCTGCTCTACTTTCGTACTTTCGTACTTTCGTATCGAGCACTTTGCTGTTAAGGTTCCTCCTGTTTTTTTTTTCTTTCAAACGAGCACTAGACGTATTGTTCTTGTGCGCTGTTTGTTTCTTTTTTTTCTCCACGCCGGGTTAGAAGACGGTTTATATTACTGTTAGCATTATTTTCGGATATTTAGTCTGTTATTATTAGTGTTGACTTACTGTGATAAATTTCATTACTATATATATATATATATATATATATATATATATATATATATATATATATATACATATATCCTAAATTCTGTTCTTCTCTTTTTCTCTCTCTACTCTCACGCAACACTCTTCGCACTGGTGTTCTTATCCTTCTCTAGCCCATTATCTGACACACCCTGTAACGGTTCTTCTTCGTTTCCTCAATGTCTTCGCTCTCCTCCTATGTAACCCTTCACTCTCCTCCTATGTAGCCCACTGCGTACTAATGGCAGTACTACCTTGCTTGGGATGAAATGCTATATATATATAATGAATTATTTTGAACATTATTTTTACAAATACTCGTATTTAAGTAGATATTCTGTTTTTAATTAAACAGTATTTGATATTTATATCTACCGGCCTGATTATTTACGATAAATTTTTATTATGAAAATGTGTGCTATCTAGCAGGATTCGAATCTGCGACCCCTATTTACATAGGGGAAGCTACCATTTGATCTGGTAACGTCTTAGACCGCTCGACCATAGATAGCACACATTTTCGTAAATAATCAGGCCCGTAGATATAAATATAATAATACTGTTTAATTAAAAACAGAATATCTGCTTAAATACGAGTATTTGTAAAAATAATGTTCAAAATAATTGATTACAAATTGTCGGTTGCTTATAACCAAGTTACGTTAAAATTCGTTAATTTCCGTAACATATATATATATATATATATCCTGTCACGTTTAGGGATTTGGATTATTGTGTTGTTTTTTCTCACGTCGTAATGTGAAATACTAAATAGTAGGTACATCTATATATATATATATATATATATATATATATATATATATATATATATATATGCTGTCGTCATTTTAGACGGTATATCGATATAAATATTTTGCCGTCATATTTGATAGCACAGAACCACTCGTATATATACATATATAATATATTTAACTTCTGCCATGGTCAGCTGTTTGGGTTATTTTTTTTTTATGTCTTAATGCAAGATACTCAATAGTAGGTACATCAATATATACACTTCCGGCCATAATTATTAGGCCACCCAGTGTTTTAAAAACTGATGTATTTCATACTACTTTTTAGTATTTATTTCCAAGTGAATAATTGTAAATGAAAATAGAATGATTCTTTTGTTAATACTGCACACCAGGTTCACACTCCACCCACGTCTATTGAACAGGTGAAGAAGCTCATCCCTTGTTTCCTGTTTAGGATGCGGTTTCCGGTTTTCTCTTTTCCAACCTTTTCACTCTTTTCTTTATTTTTTCGTCAATTGGAGTAGATAGACTAAACTATCGCCCGCTTCACACTCCACCCACGTCTATTGAACAGGTGAAGAGGCTCATCCCTTGTTTCCTGTTTAGGATGCGGTTTCCGGCTTTCTCTTTTTCAATCTTTTTACTCTTACGTATCCCCCTGCGCATCAGTGGCGTTATCGCCTTGCTTGGGGTGATATGGTTAAAAAAAAAAACATTAACATGTGTATCAAATGCATTTATAAATATTTAATAATTACCTATATTTAATTTAGAAAATTTAGGGTGATTCAGATGAGTTCATCTTTGCTTGCTTGCCTTGTAAAATATTTGCAAAGTAGTAATAACAAAAGAACCATTCATATATAAATATTATTTTTGTATTAATAAAACGCTGCTCCATGCAATGTAAAA
Source organism: Ascarosepion bandense (assembly GCA_037127315.1). Classification (NCBI taxonomy): domain Eukaryota; kingdom Metazoa; phylum Mollusca; class Cephalopoda; order Sepiida; family Sepiidae; genus Ascarosepion; species Ascarosepion bandense. The sequence continues at coordinate 729,791 of JBBBDQ010000732.1, forward strand.
AAAAAGTTATGGAGGAAATATTTTTGTATATATAATCATTTCACCCTAAGCATGAAAGGACCGCCACTAGTGCGCAGGGGGTTACATTGAGAGAGAAACAAGCTACTGGGAATATCGAAGAAATGATAAGAGTTGGCTAGGGTTGAAGGAGATAGAAGATTGACGTTGTATTGAACCTTTTTGAGATTGTACCAATCAGGTGGGTCAGCACGAGAAGGGATTTCTATAAACGAGAAGATCGAAAAAATAATGCTAGAGGAAAAAATGCGGTTACATTTAACTATTTAGACAGTAAAACGGTGGGACCTTAATGCCAATCTAGTAGCACGTGTAAATAAATGTGTTCGGGGAACCAGGGAAAGAATCTTGTCCGAGTATTTGCCGTGAAAATACTTTTATAAATCAGATCTAGGGAAGTCACATCACGTGAGTGAGAAAATGACTGCAGGTGATTGTCATGAACTGGCACTCACCGTTGAATCAAGAGCACAAATTTTATATCATCTCCTCTAACCATATTCTACCTATTAATTTAAATTTTAATTTAACTCCTAAGATTTTACTTTCTAATTTCATGTTTAAGTTTTAATTATAATGAAATTAAATTTGGGAAGTAAAAAATTAAAAAATAGGATATATAACTCAGTAAGGTGGCCATACGTGATGCACGCTTTGAGCAATAATGTCTCGAAAGAGACATGACAGACTGGGCAGAAGATTATCCCGCAGTAGGTTGCCATTGCTTTCTGCGGTAGACTGGTTGCCAGCCAAGGCGATAGAACGTAATCTGTCCTAATATTTGACCCGTAACTGGAGGAAATAGAGACGGATTAATACCTTTCGCAAGATTATTTGTGCGTAAGTGAATGCAAGGAATTTAACTGGAATTCGAACTCGGCTCCCCGATTTGCCGTTCTGAGTCGATATCCACTGCACCACAACGCCCATCTAATATGTATCTACCCTGCACAAGCCGAAAACTAAAATTTCAAATCCCGGAACAGTTGGCTCCTGATGGTTACATAGTGCAAATATCACCTAGTTGTGCTACAGACATATAATAATATGTATATCTCTTCACATACACACACGTGTACGTGTACGTGTACGTGTGTGTGTGTGTGTGTGTGTGTGTGTGTGTGTGTGTGTGTGTGTGTGTGTGTGTGATATCTATCTTTAAAATCGATTTCATGTTTGAATCATCCTCAGCGGTTGCAGGAGAATCAGTTTGATTCTCCTGCAACATTTTTATCGTTTCCAGCTCTTTATTAATTAGTTTATTCAGAAATTTTATCAATTAATTTATTAATTAATGAATTAATTAATTGTATCAATAAATTTTACACATCATTTTTCAACTTTGAGAACAACTTAAGTCCAGGTGAAATGAAATACGTGCTTTTAAGATTCCAGTCTGTTGGCTATGATCGTAAAACTTCAAAATAGCGTGGGCCGACTACATGATTCATCTACAGTGACGTGACAAAAAGTTGTTGAGATAGTTTTCATCTCCCTCTACTTGTGAAAATGGGTTCCGCCTGAATATGCTACACTAAATTATGTAGTGTAGCTGTGACAGTAATAAGCGCGGACAAGTTGTCTGACGCAGGAATGTTCTTAATTGTTGGCGACAAAATGATAAAATCCGTTATCTTTGTTTTGACAACAGGCTTAGAAAGTGTTTTTATTTTAATTCAAATTTCGCCCTAACAGCCACTCAAGTTATAGGTTTTATGTAGGAAAATGAAATGAATTCAAATTTTAAAATTATGTAGGATAGATAACTGCGTTAAATTCGTAGTATTCGAACAAAAGATTAACTACTACTGACACCACATCGTCGGATACTTCCCTTTACACAGGCCACAGTGTATCACGATTGAACTGAAGATGACTAGGGTCGGATTGTGTAGCTATGTCACATGGCAACTGATATCTTCTAGGGACCCTCGTGCAACGCACTACTGAAATCGTTTTGACAATAATCTGCCTTGGAAAACAAGATCAACTAAATAGAATGAAATTTCCAAAAAAACATTTCAAATGACCCTTACAAATGTCACTGAGTGAGGCTAGACACTGAGTGAGGCTAGACACTGAGTTCTTGATTAAATACTTTCTCGATAAATTTGACCAAACAAGTACAATGTCTCTATAAGACAGTTTCCCCTAAACTATAGACAAAAAAGACAGAAAGAGAGGAGGCCACTCGCTTGCTACGCGAAAATCAGCCCTCTAAACGGTTCGCCCTCTCAACTAACCCCACCTTGTCTACACCAGAATATCAGCCCAAAATTCCAAATACAGGTCGGAGATACCAGAATCAAGCAGGTACGAAAATTTAAATATCTGGGAAGCGTTATAACAGAAGAAGGAAAGTGCGACACTGAGATCCGAAGGCGAATTGGAACAGCGAATGAAGCATTCCAGAAGTTGAGTTAAGTATTAAGAAACAGGATAATTTTGCTAGAAACTAGGAAGAGAGTACTGGATTGCGACGTGCTGTCCGTCCTTCAATATGGCAGTGAATGCTGGACAATACCATCAAAGATAAAGGAAAAACTTGAAGTAACTGAAATGTGGTTCTACAGAAGGATGCTGCGAATATCACGGATCGAGGATGTGAGCAATGATGAGCTCATGGAAATGATAGAAACAAAAAGGAAATTAATACTGAGCATCAGGAAGAGACAGCTGAAGTTCCTGGGACACGCAATGAGGAAGTGGGGCTTGGAGAACCTGATACTAACAGGCCAGATAAAGGGAAAAAGAGACAGGGGAAAGCAACGGATAACATATTTGAAGGACCTAATCAGGTGGATGACGGAACGAGGATTGAATGGTGTAACAGGAGAATGCGTGCTCAGAGCCACCAGGGATAGGGAAAAGTGGAAGGCCATGATCACCTACGTCCTGAAGGGACAAGGCACATAGAAGAAGAATATTTACCTACTGCGATGATCGTCACATGTTTTTCTTTCGGAGGTGGCCAGGAAGTTTCACCGAGGTGGAACCCGGTGTCTGGTCTGAGTGTGCAATGCTACAATTGTCTGCTCACGACTGTAGATCTTTCGAACGAGCATACACTGCATTTTCCCGGCGATACTAAATTGTTACAAACGTAATGAGTTGCATTTTTTAGAAATTTTACTAAAACTCTAGTTGACCTCAGACCTCAAACAGAGCTCATACTCTATCTTGATAAGAAAGAGATCGGACCGAAAATAGGGTATTGCTGCCATATATGGGTGGGAGTTGTTTAATCCCGACTTTTTTTATTTTCCATCTAACAGATAATTTTCCCGTTGATTAAACATTGCAAGCCTATAGCTAATATATGGCGATTTCCGTGGGATATCAGATTAGACCAAAAATAGGGTATTGCTGCTATATTTGGATGGGAGTTGTTTAATCTCGACATTTTTTTTTTATTTTCCATCTAACAGATCCTTTTCCCGTAGACAAAACATTGCAAGCTTATAGCTAATATATTCGCGATTTCCATGCAAAATCAGATCAGAACAAAATTAGTGTATTTCTTTCGTATTTGTGTTTGAGTAGTTAAATCCCTACTTTTTATTTTCCATCTTACAGCTCCTTTCCTCATAGACGAAATGTTGCAAACCAATAGCTAATCTATCACGATTTCTATGCAAAATCAGATCACATTACTTCTGACATATACGGGCATGAGTCGCCCGGTCGTCTCGTTCTACTCTCGATAGAATCCAAAGTGTCAACGAGTCCTTGTAGGCGACGAATAATAATTTCCCACGGTGAACTACACTCCTTGCTTTTACCGGAGCTGGATTTCATGGCTAAGACCCGCTGTGCAACGCACATTGTATTGGACTAACTTCCAGTTCCCTTAATGTCCGCCTGATGAGATGTAATTCTACTCAAGCAGTTTCTTACCACGATCCGTTACCTTGAAGAGACCCCCAAGTGTCTGCTTCTCCGATTCATAAAATCTTGACCTGTTTAAGTCTAGGATAACCATTATCTTCTACACACACACACACACACACACCAGCACACCCACACACACACACACACACACACACACACACACACACATATATATATATATATATATATATATATATATATATATATAAGCTGTAGATCTTAATCTGTAACACTCTGTAGACCGAGTGGCCCCAAAGCTTTGTACGGGCTAACACCACTGCATAAAACACGATCTACATTCCAGTTCGGACGTCTGCAGCTAAGAACTCCCCTGTTACGTATACAGGGTTGAATCATTATCATTTTCTTCGTATTTCGTTGCTAAAGAAAATTTACATTCTTAACACCAAGATCCATTTTGCAATAGGCTCCTAGCAGGATATTTTCCCGATTACGGCAATCTTACAATCTTCAAGTTTAGTGTCAACTTTTATTTTTACACAATTTATTTAATGACCCTCTTATTTCAGATGCTATTAAGCTTCGTATGAGTAAAAACAATAACATAAAATGCATAAAACTGTCGAGTTTGTTTACGTAAGGACACCACTTATATAATCATTTTCTCAGTAGTTTGATATATAAGCAGAAGCTAGCTTTCTAATGATATTCTATGAGTTCTGATGGATGTTTACAATGGCCACCAATGAAAATATATTGTTTCGAAACATGTGATGAACACAAATGCTGTTTGTTAACCATCCCAACACGAAAATATTTCAGATCTCAACTAGAATTTCGAATTTTAAAGCCCTGTCTATTTTTAAATTTCCTAGACTAGTATTCTTCGAGAATTTACAAGCAAACATGTGAAGAGACTATCATTTAAGAATTCGACATGCCAATCAAATCTACTAATAGAAAATCGTGGTTCTGCTGCCCACTCGAGTCCAATATGCTGAAGATGATGGGTGGTTTACTGAAAATATGGGTATTCATATTTAAGATAAGAATTATTTTGAACAAAAAGTCAGCATCCTGTACAAAGTAGCTGCCCGTCCGACTCGCGTCCGATCGCGTCGGTGGGTGGTCACCGATTTAATTCGAAACTTGGCACGGAGCTGGAAGCTGCGCGTTCGATCACGGCGGTAGGTGCTCGTCGGCTATGCGTTTGACTCGGGTTTCATCACGCCGGCGCGTGGTCGCTGAATTCTACTAAACTTAGAGAATTTCGTAGACTTTGTAATTTAAGAAAAATGACTCAAAAATACCTGAACAAAACAGAAACTATGATCTGGAATTTGAATGAAGCCAGAGATGGCAGAAACCCTAATTTAATTAGGATTTGGAAATAGTAAAGCTAACCAGGCGAAATATCTCAGTGTATGGATCAGTTAAAAAGAGTTTTTTGATAGGGTTTCTAGAGTTTATGAAATTAAGCGTAGTACTAGATTGACAACAGGGTCTCATCAATTTACAGTTGAAATAGTTAGATGTAACCGAAAGTGCATTGTTATTTTTTCTCGCACTTCTCGCTTATGGAACAGTCTTCCGGCTCCATGCTTTTCGGTCAACTTTGATCTTCAAAATTTTAAATGCAATATCAACCGTAATCTATTGTATTCCTGATTATTCTTCTATTGTTTCTGCCGTTACATAATTCAGTTTTCTATTTTTTTCACAACAGTTAACCCCATGTGTCGTAGTAATTTACTGCTTTGCTTGGGCTGAATTTTATTAAATAAAAAATAAAAAAAGAAGTATTTGATTACATAAAAACTAAAAAAGAATATTAAATATACAATACGTTGCGCTAGAGATAGTTTTGCACAAAACTGCCAATTTCTACAAAACCAAAACATTAACCTGGAAATACGTTATGTTTTAATAAAATTCTTTTGATAGTTTCGCCAAAAACTGCCAGTTTCTACAAAACCAAAACCAAAACTTAAAAATATGTTATATTTTTAAAAACTTGCTTTGATAGTTTCGTACAACACTGCTAGTTTCTACAAAACCAAAACATTAACTTAAAAATATGTTATATTTTAAAAAATTATTTTTATAGTTTCGCCCAAAACTGTCAATTTATACAAAACCAAAACATTAAACTGAAAATATGTCACGTTTTTAAAAAAGCCTCATCAGATCAAAATTTTTATCTGGATGTCATGCACGACGCCAATTTTTTTCATAAATATCTAAACTGTCAGTTGGATACAATCGCTGTTTAGGCGTCTGACTCGCGTTTAATTACGGCAACGTGTGGTACCCGATCTCATCGACACTTAACCTACAACGAACGACATTGCCATGGTGCCACGTAGCCGGCTGCTGAGCGTCCGACTAGGGCAAGCGAGTGGTGGTGGGCTAGGCGTCAGACTTGCGTCTTATCACGCCAACGTGTGGTATATCTTCTTTCCAGCCGAGCGACCGTACTTTGTCAAGCATAGTGAACTAGCGCAACAGAATCAAAAACAAAAAACTGAGGTACAATAAGAGAAACATATCACTTAAGCACTTTCAATCCTAGCAACTGATAAAATGGATAACATATATGACTGGAGGTGAAAATAATAACATATTGAAGATGTTGACGATCCGTATTACTTTAAAAAAAGGGGTTAGAAAGAAACCGTCGCCATTACTGTAAAGAACGATAATATCTACTCGAGTAAACTTTTATGCTGAAAACTTTTTTTAAGTGAAAGATTATATAGATTTCAGCAGAGAGTAGAGGTCAATAAATACCAAATATTTCCTTATATGGAAACAGCTAATGTTGCTAGTTCAACGAAGTAATTTTTCAAGTTAGGTTACACTATATGCCTCTTCTTTTGCCAACCTTATTTACTAAGTTAATTTCGTGTAAGAATTTGCAATATTCAGATTGGTCGGACTCTTCATATTGTAACCTAAGGCCTTCTTCAAGGGATATCAGCTGGAATATTGAACTGTACCTTTATCTAATCCATGAGCTTGATTGTTCCAGTTTAATATAATTCCATGCCTTTAGATATTTCCGTTTTTGTTAATTCCCGTTGGTAGCTCAACTCTCCAACATTTTGGCATTGAACACACAACCCTTTGGGTCAGTTCACTTTTTACTTTCGTAAATCTAATTTCGCCGTTGCACATTTGATCTAGTATATCTACAACACGCTAGTATATCCTTATAATGGGGCCTCACATCAGTGACGGGGGCGGCTGTGCAAGTGAAGCCGTTGAAAGAAAGCCCATGAAACGGTGCACATTCTCGCCTGATAACCCCAAATTAATTTAAATATAAATTCAAGAGGAAGGCATTAAAAGAAATTCAATGAATCATATGCCGTAGAGAGTCTCGATGGAAAAGTTATTGGCATGAGGAGCATTACACATTCAGCTCGCTTTAGGTGAGTTTCAATTACTTTCCAGTAATTTCCTTCTTCTTAGGATCTCTCATATATCTTTTTTATTCACTGGGCCATGTGCCCATGAATTGTTGAAATTTATTAACTTAATATCTCGGTAAACAATTTTTTTTTCACCAGAGCTCATAATGCAATTTTCTTTGTTGTTTTTATCTAGCTTTTTGTATTAGTCCAATCTTAGCAAAAAGTGAAAATAGTTACAATGCAGATATGCAATTGGTAGAAGATTCAAACAAGAAATCAACGAACCGAATTCGGATTCCGGTTGCATTTATTACACTCATATTTCTATAAATTCCATTCAGAAGGCTATAAATCCATTCTCTTCTTAACCTCCCAGCTATGTGTGAAATGACGGGCCCTCTTGTCGTTATTGGCAAGCAGTCTAGTATAAGAAAAACACTAGATCGAGAAACCAGCAACCAGAAGCTGTTAGATATGTGAGTCAGATTAGCAATTTTGTAAAGTGAAAGCACTAGAGATCCCAGCAAGATAGGGATAACCCCACTAGAAAGCGATTACCCAGAACAATGTTGATACTCGCAAGAAGTGAACTCGGCGAAAGTGAGTACGCTCGATAAAGACACGCGAGAAAAACCTTTAAAACATAAATTCTTTTTATTCCATTATTTTTATTCTCTGTCAAATTAACAACTGTCAATCAATGGTATTAGGTCTCACGTTGTTCTTCCAACGTTCAATCTTCTTCTTAAGGCAGTGCTGGGTATGATGATAAAATACATCACACAAGATCAAAATGCTGGATGTTTTGAGTGAGAGGAAAAACCTATTAATTGCTATTGTACTTAAGTCCAATTTTACCCGGAGGGTTAGCATCTGTTAGGATCTATAACCAAACCAAACCAAAATACTACAAAAGTATAAAAATACATTTCTATTGTAGAACTACAAACAAAACATTTTATCGTATTTGAATAGATACAATTGCGTTCAAAATATATTTAGTTGGAGCCATATAATTGGGTTGAAATATTGTTATGGGGAGACACATCTATTCCTCAGATAATTAACTCTCCCTCCTATATTAATAAAAGTTAACAGGGTGTTAACTTGAGAAGTTCTTGGGAAGTTCTTGGGAAGTACATAGGAGTTATTTAGAGTTCTATTCGATCTCAGTTGATATTAGTCGGCAGTTAGCCGAATACTAAGGAGTCAGCTTTCAGTGGAAGATTACCAAGTTCCTAACATTTTGGGTGCGTTAATTCGATTAGCAACCGACATACCACGATTATAACCTTCAGTGCAAAAATTACTCCACAACAAGTTTTTAGATTTCGGCATTGAATAACTCCTATATTTTGAATTTCAGCAAAAGAAAATCAACCAACCAAGTCTTCTTGAAATTTTGCGAGGAAATTTCGATTTTTTTCTATGTCAGGAGCTTAAAAACTTTCTCTAATGAGACTGTTGTCTGTGTGTATATTCTAAATTCAGTTAGATTCACTCACGTTTCTGTTTTTCATTGGAGGCTAGATTCTGCATTTAGTGGCTTTGAGATCACCTTCTAGGCCAGCCATTAAAGGACTTGTGTCTTTTGAGAAATCTGGGGTGACTCTGGTTCAGTCACTTACTTTCCATATGTGATATACGCTTGTCTTTTGTATCACAACTCATTAGTGTGGCTAGACACATCCACTTGTTTCTGGCCGGAATCAAAACTCGACCGATTTGGTGTCAGCTGGAGTCGCATAGGCGCACGGAATCAGATAAGGGAAATTTTAACGCGTTGTATATATAAGCAGTGTATACACACGCTAGTCACCAACGCCAGTCACCGAAAGAACTATATATACATATATATATATAGTCATCCGCATACAGGTCGCTTTTGTTGTATCAGAGATCATCAGAGTGTCTAGACATCCGAATGCTTCTGGCCGGGACTAAAACTCGACCGATTTGGCATAAATCAAAGATTCTATCTCTCAGCTAACGGTGCACGGAAGTGAAAAGCAGGTTTTAGCGTCTCATGTACATAATGTAAAAAAACGCCAGTAGATAAGTGTGTTTTATTAATTGAAGTAAAACGATGCATAAACAACAGTAAGTAGTTACTGTTTTTTTAGCCTACTCTATAGTGCTTAATCGATAAATTTTTGTTACGTAAATGTGTAATATATATATATATATGTATATTACATCGAGCACTGTTTTATTAATACCAGAAATATATTTATATATATGCGTGTATTTACGTGTATTTCCATTTGTATATTCATTGATATCCATGTACAATGAAAGAGCAGAAGAGATTTGCGTGAAAGAAATGTCACAGGAACAAATATTCATAATATATATATATATATATATATATATGTGTGTGTGTGTGTGTGTGTGTGTGTGTGTGTGTGTGTGTGTGTGTGCGTGCGCGCGACCCTTACAACATAAAACTAAAGATTTCTATTCTGGGTCATATTACTTGAATTCTCCTTCCTGGAAAATATTTGAAGGATGCTATTTACGAAATTTAAATCAAATGAAATTAGGATCTGAAAAGATGAGCATATTTGCTAGTTGAAATAAATTATAACCGCTTCAGATGACGTATTGAATTTTCCTCAATACATATACATATATATATATATATATATATATAGTCATCCGCAGACAGATCTGTTTTGCTGTATCGCAGGTCATCAGTACAGTTAAACCTCCGATTGCTTTTTATCCTGAATTGAAACCCGACCGATTTGGCGTCAGTGGGCGATTCTAACTTTGAGCTATGGGCGTGTTTTAGCGTGTAAATTATCATTATACACACGTCCAATAGCTGGGAGAGTTCTAATTCATTCCTGAATAAATGATGCGCAGGTTTTCCATTTGTAAACGAGTTATTACGCGACCGAGGTTTCTACCATGAGTGGTGTCTTCAGGTGATTTTCAGTAACTGATTTTACCGTTTACTGTTTTTTTTTTTTTTAAGAAAGCTCACGTAACGGTGTTTTATTTATTTTATTTTATTTTTTACGTTGCAGGGTATTTTTGAACGCGTATGTTTTTAAATTACAAGGAATTATGACGTTTTCATCCATGGTTGTATTAACCTAAGATGTATTTTTTAGTATGGTTACACTTAGTCATAATTTTTGTTCTTTCATTCAATAGTTCGAACCAGATGGTTCAATCACAAGTCTACATTCAAAATAGAAAACTTAAAAAACTGTACAAAATTGACTAGCCACGTGTGGATATTAAAATCAAAATATGGAAAAGACCCAGACATAATGTGGAGTATAGTGAAAACAGCCAAGCCTTATAACGGTGGCAAAATATGTAGATTTTGACAAGAAGAAAATTTAGAGATTATGCTAAAAACACCTTTACGTGAGCGTTCTTAAAAAAAAATAACGGTAAACGGTAAAATCAGTTATTGAAAATCGCCTGAAAACTCCACTCACGGTAAAAACCTATCACGCGTAATAACTCGTTTACAAACAGAAAATTTTTAAAAGTTCTACAATATAATTGTATTGAACACTTTTTGCTACAAATATGCAGTGGTCTAATCTTATTATGACCAGAAATTAGTAATTAAACAATATATATATATATATATATATATATATATATATATATATATATATTCAATAAACACAATTTTCAAAATAAATTACAAACTAGGTTAATTAATCGCACTAAAATTGATTTAACGTTTGTCTCAAGAGAAATCTTTAAAAAATAAACGAGAAACTACGATCCACACTCGAACCCAAACTCTGGAAGGACTCTTCAGATATTATTAATTAGTTCAACAACATTAAAGAAAATCTAAATTCACCTTCTTTAAATTTGATATCGTAGACTTTTATTCATTCATTTCCAAGGACCTTTTAGGTACCTCCATCACATAACAAAAGATTCAGCATAAAAAGGTTAAAAAGGTTCAAAACCTAATAAAACGAACTTTTTCTATCCAAAATGTTTATAATATTGTGAAGAGGAAAGATCAAAGTAAATTTTATTTATTTTATAAAAATGTTTAATCCCTTTTAACATGTTCGAAATTGTGGCAGAAAATTTTGTTTTGATTTGGCGTTAGCGTGGTCGAAAATGTTACAACTATTTTACAATTGATTATGTAATTTTTTTTTACGTAACTCACTTTTTCGGTGACAAACACATTAATTTGGAAATTCTTGCAAAAATCAAATATTTGTCGGATTTTGATGAAACTTTCAGTGCTCATTTACAAATGAATAAAATTATTTTTGAAATTATTACTTTTTTAAAATATTGATGAAAAAAACTTTTTTTTTACATTGGAATTTCAGCTGAAGAATTTAAACAACGATACTAGACTCGTTATCTAACCCCTCCCCCGAAAACTTTGGGAAATGAAAGAAGAGGGACTAAACCCCATAGTATGCTAGAGAACAATAAGTTCGGCCCACATCCCAAAAAAAAAATTTTACAGTAGATGCAATCTGTGTTTAGTTGAAAAAATTAAAAGAATAAAAAATCCTAAACAGAAACTGCTTTTAAACTTAGGTAAGGAATTCATCAGCAAATGCCATCATAAATTTATTTTTTTTTAATTTTAAGTTTGAAATTCAGATACAAAACCCTTATATATCGTTTATCCATAATTAATTTTCTTTTGATAGGTGCTTCATTTTCTTCTTTTTAAACATTGTAGAAGTAATTACAACAACTATACGTTAACCTCTTTTATCTCATTTTTATTCTGATCCTATCATTTGACAATGATCTCTGATTTAACACTAAATTTTATTTTTATTAATCGCAGATTTACTTTCCCTAACATAAAATTTTATTTTTAGAGTCTTATTTTCTTTCACTACAGCCGAATAATTAATACTTCGCGATGCCCATAGGCCCTTTTCACTATAGTCGTAAACGTTGCCTTCAGCATCATCATCATTTATCCGTCACACCCAGATGCTGCATAGAGTAGCAACTTTTTGTTGGTGTTTCTTTAACAACCTGTTTTTTATGGGGCAGGGTTGTTAGCCCTGTGCCCAACCCCCAAACCTGGAGGACCGGTGGACCATTCTTGGTCCTTACATTTACAGAACATGGTATTTCCAAATGCTCACCCATTTAACTACTGACCAGGATCGATGTTTACTTAACTTCGGTGATCGGACGGGAAACGGTGTATTGAACACGTTATACCCGTAGACAAACCTTCCTTTACTGTTATTTATTTATAAATATTTTATCAATTTTTTATCTCTCTCTCTCTCTCTCTCTCTCTCTCTCTCTCTCTCTCTCTCTCTCTCTCTCTCTATATATATATATATATATATATATATATATTTTAATATGGACGGGCAGGTTAGAACGCACAGTGTGTAGGTACGTTGATATACATTTACTTATGTGCGGATATATATAAATATATATATATATATATATATATATATATATATATATAAATTTAATGATCCTTTATGATATATACTATCTTATTTCTATATTACTTTCTTATATTTTAATTTTTAACTTTAATTCTAATTTTATAATATTTCCTTATTTTAAAAAAATAAATTTTATTTCATTTTTCCACTTTCTTTAGTCACAGATGCTTTCCCTTGTATTAGCAATACGTCTTAAGTTTGTGTCTTTCTATATATATATATATATATATATATATATATATATATATATATATGGAATGTGCGAGAGTGGTTCGTTTATATGGTGTACATTCATGTGTAAAGATGCATATATATGTGTGCATTTGCATACGTATGTATACGTATTTAATGTTGGGTTGTCTATATATCATTTATTTAATTTTATTTTATTTCATTCATTTAATTTATTCTTTATTTTATTTGATATATATACATTATTTATCTTATCAATATTTTTATTTTTAAATATATTTTTATAATCTTTATTTTATTTTAATTTTCTTATATATATATATATATATATATATATATATATATATATATATATATATTATTGCCCATTACGTATTTTACTTATATATAAAATGCATAACGGATGTGTTGATGCCGCTTAAAATTAAATGTAGTCTACCATGTAGGATGTGCGTTGTGGTGCATTGGTTATCGCCTCGGAACGACAAATCAGGGAGCCAAGTTCGAATTCCAGCTGAATTCATTGCATTCACTTACACGCAAATACCCTTGAGAAAGGTATTAATCCACCTATTCCTTCCTGTTATGGGTTAAATAACAGGACAGATTGGGTTCTATAGCCTTGGTCGGCAACCAGTCTACCGCAAAAAGCAATGGCAACTTACAGCGGGATAATATTCTGCCCAGTCAGTCATGTCTCTTTCGAGACATGATCGCCCAAGCGTGTATCACGTATTGCACTTAACTGACTGAGTCTACCATACATCTATTCATATTTTTCTGATTCTCTAAAGTATTTGAGTTCTCGGGCTTATATATATATATATAATTTATTTTATTTAAATCCCCTACTTTTTATTAGCTTTCCTTTCCTGTCCTTCCATTTTATTCATGTAGTATATTTTAACGTAGATTAATTTGATCTCAACATTGTCAGAGCCTTCTATTTTGAGAAGGAATATTTTTTAAAAACTGTTGGCAAAGACGAATTTTGTCATGATTTCTATTTTTATGTTTATTTTTCCCATTTTCCTCTCTCTCTCTCTCTTTCTCTTCTTTGTTCTTTTTCCTTGCTTTTTTTATGAATCTCTCTCTTTACTCCCCTATTCTCTGATTAACGGTTGTCATGTCTGCATATCCAACACGCATTTCTCCTTTTTCACCTTTTTTTTCATTTTCCTCCCCCTTTCCAGTAACTTTTCTTATATCTATCTCCCTGTTTTCTCTTGTTTCTGTTTACCTCTTTCCTAGTTTTCTCTTCTTTTCCTGCGACACGCTTATTTTTGATTTCTTTACACATATATTCAGAATTTTTTAAATGTCCCTTTCACAGACCAAGTTGAATCCAATTTGCTATCTCCTACTCTCTCTCTCTCTCTCTCTCTCTCTCTCTCTCTCTGTAACCTATAAAACTGCATTTGGACACCTGCATTCTAACATACTTTCTTCTTTTTTTTCTCTTCCCGTCCCACTTTTTTTTACTTATTTATTTCCTTTTTCTTCTTTTTATATGAACGTCCGGTTTATGAAAAACGTTTAAATATTTCATAATAAAAAAGGTCACTGATTTGCAAATTTTTATTTGCAAATATATATATATATATATATATATATATATATATATATATATATATGGACATTGAAGTCAACAACCAGAGGCGACAGTCTGCTTCCTCCTATACGCAATTGTCAGACCATGTGACATGTTTACCTTTATAGTTAAATTGATATTAACGTACACATTATCCCTAATATTTAGCTTTAACCCATATATATATCACACCTTAAAACTATATTTATCATATATATATTAAAGCAACGAAATGTTTACCGACAACTTGGTATCTAAGTTTTGACTATATAAGTTTCATCAAATGGTAAGATAAAACCTAAGTTTTTAATGCTTATTCTTTCTTTTCTCCATGCATACGTCCTCCGGAATGCTCTTTTTGCCCGATGAGACTATATGAGGCTAAAAATTAAGTAGCAAATGAGTGCTTACTATTTCGTTTTTACTATAATGTTGTCTATAATTATGCGTTGAGTTTTCTTTTCTGTATATCATATTGCTCTGGATAATAATCATTGAGCCTTCTACTTTATCTATTTCATTCTTTATATTACATAATTTTTAGACTTCTCGTCTCTTTTTTAATGATATACCATCTATGTTGTATTGAGTTCTCTTTGTTTTTTTAATAAATTGCCGGAGAATTCAGGATTGTGAACCTATTGGTTCTCTTCATCTGGATATATATATATATATATATATATATATATATATATATATATATATATATATTGTAGTGGTATTGTAACACATTCATGTTATAATTTCTTTATATATATATATATATATAGATAGATAGATAGATAGATAGATAGATAGATAGATTTTGTAGTGATATTATAACATACTCATCTTATAATTTCTTTATATATATATATATATATATATATATATATATATGGACAAATGTTTTCAGTAAATATTACGTAAATTCAATATTACTGACTTCTAACAACTTTTCAGTCAAACATGGAGTTCGTTATTCTTCAAGAATATTTTAATATAATCAGGGAGAAAAATATACCAAACATTACTTTAAATGCCGGAATTTATGAGATAAAATGTCTACAGTGCAAATACGTGTACGATGGATAGACATCACGTGATCTAAAAACCTACATCTACGAACAAAAAATACTCTTACGTTTATACAAATCTTCTAATTCTCTTGTTTCACATCATAAAGACGTGATACATAACTCTGATTTCACTAATACCAACCTAATTAAAAATTAACTTAACTCTTTAAGGAGAAAGTATTTTGAAAATATAATAATTTCATTACTAACAACTATAAACACTAGTTAAAAAATACATCTCTATCTGTCTACGGATCCATTCCTTTATGAATCTAACCTATGTCTACAATACATCAAAATAAATGAAATAAAACTAATTCCGAATGCTTTTCTAAATAAGACATAATATTTTGATAATATTCTAAATGATACGTAAGATTTTAATATTCTAATTAAATACATAATTATCAAAGTAATACATAAAAGTAAATATTTTTTAATAAAAATAATATTCTAAAAATTACATTAAAAGTAATACATGAAGAGGTAATAGATATTTTTTTTATAATCGTGTCGCCCCAAGTAAGGCATTTTACTGCCAATGTTTTGCAGGGGTTTACATATAAAAAAGTTATGAGAAAGTGTAACAGTTTATAGGGGTGTCAGGAAGTGGGTTAGAGAAGGATGAGAATACTGATGAGAGTGAATTGGACGGAGAAAAGCGCATGAAAGGGAGGATGCAGTTTAGTGAGATGGGAGATGACTATTGACTTTACATTTAAATTCTTTGAGATTATAGCTATCGGGAAAGCAAGTAAATAGGCGGGAAGTGCGAAAAAAGAAGCTGATGGAGTAGAATTTGCCTTTTCCATTTATTGTTTTCACAGTAAAATGGTGGGAACTAATTGCTAAACTTGTTGCTCAAGTAAATTCATATATAGGTGGTACCAGTGAGCTAAGTTCATCGGAGCAGATGCCGTGAACGTATTTGTAGAAGAGACACAGGGAAGCCACATTTCGCCGGTGAGAAAATGACTGTATCCGTCGGGATCTATCACATACAGACTCTCCGTTGGATTTTGTCCATGATCCCTAGGTGGATTCTATCTTCAATAACAAATTAAAACCAAAAAAATTATCATAATCAAGCTGTGTTTCAATGACTACATAGAAGTGACAACAGCATATCTAAATGCAAAACTGTCGCAACATCTCGTTACTTTCAACGATTTAACCAGAAACGCCTACAAAACTTTTCCTTCACACACACACACACACACACACACACACACACACATACACACACACACACACATATATATATATATGTTAACTAACAGTATCTTCCAACCTACACTAAGACAATCATTTCTACATAAATAAACACTAGTATCATCACACATTTTACCGTCCAACATATTATTAAAACATTTATTTAAAATTTTTTCATGTATGGTGCAGTGGATATCAGCCCAGAAGGAGAAATCTGGTAGCCGAGTTCGAATTCCAGTTCAATTCGTTGCATTCACTTAGTCGCATATAGCACTTCGAAAGGTATTAATCTGTCTCTTTCCTCCAGAGATGGGTTAAATAACAAAACAGATTGTGTTCTATAGCCTTGACTGGAAATCAGTCTACCGCAGAAAGTAATGTTAACCTACTGTGGAATAAACTTCTGCCCAGTCACTTATGTCTCGAAAGATTGCCCCGGGGTGTATCACGTATGGCACTTAACTGACAGACTGAATCACGTGACACGTGTATTAATATGCACACAAACATATAGTTATATTAACTAACGTTACCGACTAACATACACCTAAATAGAGAAGCGTTTATATATATATATATATATATATATATATATATATATATATATATATATATATATATATATATATTATGCATTTTACCATCCAAAATATTCTACGCACATCCATTTAAAAATGAAAAATAATTATCTATTTATTACAAGTGAAACATATCTGACCAATAGGAATTAACCCCAAATTACATATATTGTCTCTTTGTTTTTCATCGGGTTAAATCTCACAACAAACCTCGAGTGGAATGAATAGAATCCATAGCTAAATCTGCTGCTAAGAAGGTCGGTTCCCTGTGCAGGGCCCGGAAATTTTTCCCGTCTAAAAAAATCCTGCACATATACAAATATACCATCCGCCAGTGCTTCGAATACTGCTGCCATATCTGGTCGGGTGCTCCTGCTGTCCACCTAGGGGTCCTTGACAAAATCCAACGTAGAATCTGCAACGTGCTCGATCCCGACTTGGCAGCTCGGATACAATCACTTTCTCACCGGCGCGGTGTGGCTTCCCTGTGTCTTCTACAAGTACTTTCACGGCTTCTTCTCCAATGAACTTAGCTCACTGGTGCCCCTGTATACGAATTTACTCGAGCCACAAGATTAGCAAATAGGACCCAACCTTTTACTGTGAAACCAATGAAATGTAAACACAAATTCTACTCCATCAGCTTCTTTTCTCGCACTTCCATTCTGTGGAATTCCCTTTCGTTTAGTTGCCTCCCCGATAGCTACAATCTCAAAGAATTTAAATGTAAAGTCAATTGTCATCTCCTATCTCACTAACTTGCATCCTCTCTCTCATGCTCTCATCTCATGCTCTCAGTATTCTCATCTTTCTCTATAACTTTCCTCCTATGTAATCCCCTGCATAATAGTGTCAGTTTAATGCCTCTCTTGTGGCGATATGGTTATAATTTTTTTTCTTTTCTCTCTATCTCCGAAGAAGTTTTAATAAAAGTGAAACATGTTAGGTAGACACACGTTTCCTACTATTTTTTTTACTTTATTCTATCATCATCTTGTCAAAGTCTGACACGTATATATTATCGATTAATTTGTTTAAAACACTATTTCTATTGGATACTCTTATTTGTGTAGACGCCCCATTTACTTATTAAAAATGTAGATAATTATTTTCGTCTACCAGCCTGAAAGTTCGACAAAACCTTGTTCTCTCTTACAGGATTCGGACCTTCGTCTGTCTTGACAGAGGAAGCTACCATTAGATACGATTCACACAGACCATTCAGATTGGATATAGCAGTTGCTCCCTCAGCCCAGAGGGACGAAGGTCCAAATCCTTTCAGTGAGCGTCGATCTTTTATTTAATAAATCTTCTCGCATATTCACCCAGGTAGACTAAAATAAATACACTGTTTAATAAAACAACGCAGCGTTTAATCATTTACGCGTTTCCGGTAAAAATAACGTTTAAATGATTAAAAACTATCTCGGAGTAATGAAAAATCCATTACTTTCTCTAAAGATTCACGCACAGAGACACACACACACACACACACACACACACACACACACACACACACACACACGCTTCATCATACATTCATTAAAATATTTCTTTGGAATTGTATATCTTTCGCCATTAAATTGGAGGCATCCAACTCAGATAAGCTTGTCTAGACAGAATATTAATTCAAAAGATACACATCTGAAAAGAATAGAACAGATCAGATATAAACAAAGCGATAGGAATAATATTCAAATACTATACAGAGATACAGCTATAATTACAGAGAGATAGATAGATAGATAGATAGAGAGAGAGAGAGAGAGAGAGAGAGAGTGAGATGAACTAATTTACATATGAACCAACTGAAGCATAGATAGATAGATAGATAGATAGATAGATAGATAGATAGATAGATTGCTGTATATCCTATAGATAGATAGATAGATAGATAGATAGATAGATAGATAGATAGATAGATAGAAGAATGTATACCCTATATAGAGTAATAAGAACTAGATAGATAGATAGATAGATAGATAGATAGATAGATAGATAGATACGTGAACAGATCAGATATAAACACAGCGATAGGAATAATATTCAAATACTATACAGAGATACAGCTATAATTACAGAGATATAGATAGATAGATAGATAGATAGATAGATAGATAGATAGAGAGAGAGAGATTAACTAATTTACATATGAACCAACTGAAGCAAAGATAGATAGATAGATAGATAGATAGATAGATAGATAGATAGATTGCTGTATATCCTATAGATAGATAGATAGATAGATAGATAGATAGATAGATAGATAGAAGAATGTATACCCTATAAAGAGAAATAAGAACTAGATAGATAGATAGATAGATAGATAGATAGATAGATAGATAGATAGATAGATAGATAGATACGTGTATATTCTATATAGAGAAATATTAGATAGATAGATAGATAGATAGATAGATAGATAGATAGATAGATAGATAGAAGTCTGTATATTCTATATGTAGAAATATGAGATAGATAGATAGATAGATAGATAGATAGATAGATAGATAGAAGAATGTATATCCTATATAGAGAAATAACAACTAGATAGATAGATAGATAGATAGATAGATAGATAGATAGATAGATAGATAGATAGATAGATATAGAAATATGAGATAGATAGATAGATAGATAGATAGATAGATAGATAGATAGATATAGAAATATGAGATAGATAGATAGATAGATAGAAGTCTGTATATTCTATATATATATATATATATATATATATATAGATAGATAGATAGATAGATAGATAGATAGATAGATAGATAACGAGAGGGAGAAAGAAAGAGACAGCTTTACAATAAGTAGATTTGTATGTGTGTGAGTTAATAAGATAAAGTTGTAAAGCTTGTATAAACAACGTGTTTCGCTTCCTTATATTCGGTGTTCTCATGTCAGAATAAAAGACAAAACTGTGTGTAAAAGAAAAAGCGCAAGACTGTTTGAGGAAGGGGTCATGTAATATCATATCAGATACTACGCCCAGGAAGTGTTGTTTTTGTTACTGACGCCATTCACCTTTGCTGGACTTTAGATTACCTAGGTCCGATGATTGATCATATTGTGTCTGAGCCAAGTGTAGAGAATTGCGATGACCAGTAATTCTTTTTCTTTTTTCTGAGTATTTTTTCTGATCCAATCAGACTATCGTTCTCACCTTTGTCGCCATTTGTACGACGTTTCGGCCTTTGTATGCTCCGGCCTTCTTCAGGTGCTATGAATTTCGAACCGAACCCTTTATTACAATCACTGGGGTATATGAATTCCATTGCGTAGTAGTGCCTCTTTTAGGTCATCAGTTATCTTCATCTAACCCTGTATGTTACTTGTTCAACACTGCTGTAGCCTGGTATTGAACTCACAACTCTTTGGGTCAAGTTACAGGGAGATAACTCATGACTCCCAAAAGAGGCACTACTACGCAAACAATGGAGTTCATATATCCCAGTGATTGTAATAAAAGGTTCGGTTCGAAATTCTTAGCACCTGAAGAAGGCCGGAGCATACAAAGGCCGAAACGTCGTACAAATGAGGATAATCAACCGAATAATGTAAATACTGTAAATATTATTTCATCTTAGAAATATGATTTTTATTAGTTTAGAATGGTGGCCAGCCGTGTTACTATAAACTATGAATATGTTGAAAATCGTTTACGATGCTCACGTAGCCTCTTTTCGATTACCAGACGTTTAACCAGCGTATATCATTGGACAGTTTTAACAATCTATTTGTATATTCCTACCTTAGTTTTGTTGTTGATTCTATTTTGTGTTAACTAAATATATTTAGTTTTTGCTTTTTTTGTTTGTTTGTTTGTTTAACGGCATATCAACTCCTTATGTATCATTTAATGCAGAAATTTAATTTTCTTGGGAGCATTAATAATTTCTTTTGCAAAAAGGCATTGCTGGTAATATACTTTTCTTCTTTATATTTACTAAAATGTATTGATGGTATTGATTACGATGAAATTGTATTGATGACACCTTCACTATATAAATGTATTTCTACACTTTCATAGTGATTTGGCCCTAGTTTGTGGGTTCGCTATTTGCCTATAACTAGGACTCTAACAGGTTCTAACACATCTGGACAGAAAGGATCTGAGATTAAGAAAAAGAGGCGGTCCCACGCCTCTCAAATCTGATCAGCAGTTTTGCTCGCTGGATGTAGTTTATCGTCATACGCAGGACACATATTGTTTTAGAGGCGATGTTAACCAATTTCCCATCAAAGTTTGGGTAAGTTGTATTAGATGCTGACTGTTTTAAAGTTCATGACTATTTTTACGTACCTAATTCTGTCAAAGATCTTCAGATGATTATTTTCTGTTGATGTTTCATATTTTTCATCTGTAGATTTGTTAGGCTTTGGTGCGTGTGCCTCTATGAATTTTCGTGTATGTACTCTGATTTTCGTATGTGCTTATATCACTGCCTGTGTCTGTGTAAGTGCGTGATTCATTGATTTGGGTTTTACGGTTTATCAAGCCTATTTGGGGATATTTCATATGCTAATAACAAATCCTTTGTATTTTTTTCCGTTAACTCCTTCACATAGGGTAGACAGACCGAGTCTGTTTTCTGAAAGGTTTTATCCTAATGCACCCTCCCTTCTATGTATAATGGAGTTGTTGTCATGTACCCTGGATAATTGTTTCGTTATAGGGTACTACTTATACTGACTCTGTATGACTTCGTATGACTCTGGGTCGCCTCATATGACTTTTGCACGATGCTGAAGGCAGCGGATGACCCGTTTTTTTCCCTTGTATGAGTGGTGGGAGTTGAAGTTGAGGTATTGTCCGATGAACGTTGTTTCATATTTTTCATCTGTGGATTTGTTAGAATTTGGTGTGCATGCTTTTCTGTGTTTTTGTGTGTGTACGCTTATTTCCGTGTGCGTTTGTATCACTGCGTGTGTCTGTGAATGTGTGTTTCATTGATTTGCGTTTTACGCTTTATCAAGTCTTTTTAGGCATTTTAGGCCGGGAAAAAGATTTTCGATTAGATGATTTTTGGAGGTAACAATCATTTACTGGATTTGCGTTGTGGTGCAGTGGATATCGAGTCGGAACGACAAATCGGGGAGCCGAGTTTGAATTCATGTTGAATTTCTTGCATTCACTTACGCACAAATACTCTTGGGAAAGGTATTAATCCGTCTCTTCCTTCTAGTTATGGATTAAATAATAGGACGGATTGGGTCCTATAATCTTGACTAGCAACCAGTCTACCGCAGACAGCAATGGTAAGCTACTGCAGGATAATCTTCTGCCCAGTCAGTCATGTCTTTTTCGAGATTTGATCGCCCAAGCGTGTATCACGTATGGATCTTAACTGATTGAATATAATAGTTAAAAACATGAGTAAGACTTATACTGGGCATAAATTGGGGGATAGATTTTATATTGTTATGAAGTAATAAACTCATCCCCCACTAATTACTACTTAATAATATAATGCATCTCATTCCCCGCTAGCTATAATAGAACAGATTGTGTTCTATAGCATTGGCTGGCAACCAGTCTACCGCAGAAAAAAATGTCAACTTACTGCGGGATAATCTTCTGCTCAATCAGTCATGTCTATTTCGAGACATGATCGACCAATCGTGTACCATGTATGACATTTTAACTGACTGAATATAATAGTTAAAAGCATGTGTAAGGCTTCTGCTTGGCACAAAGTGGGGGATCGGTTTTGTATTGTTATGAAGTAATAAACTGATCCTCCATAATTACTACTTAATAATATAATGCATCTCATTCCCCTCTAGCTATGTGTCAAATAATAGGACAGATTGTGTTCTATAGCATTGGCTGGCAACCACTCTACCGCAAAAAAAAATGTCAACCTACTGCGGGATAATCTTCTGCTCAGTCAGTCATGTCTTTTTCGAGACATGATCGCCCAAAACGTGTATTATGTATGGCACTTAACTGACTGACTAATGCTTGTACCCGTGTGTACGTGCTTGCATGTGTGTTTCGTGCAGTAATGACCTTAATAGCCAAATCCATTAAGTTCACGCTGATGTTTCCTTTCGTACATATTTTTACAATTTTACATCTTTTTTAAAAATTCCCATTTCTATTTGCGTTTCATTCAGCCTCCGCAAAGAGAATGGCATTGCCAAATTCAATCCTGGGACCCTGTTATCTACTCTCTTACACATATAATTTATTCCTTTCGCTCCCAATTTTTTTAAACGCCTGCACGTCAACATTAAACATCATTCGATGGTATCGCCACTGTAATTCCAATGCCATATTAGCTTTAAATTGAACAGCGAATATTCCGTACGGGGTGCAACTGTTTTCATCTGCAACACCTACACGTTCTAACAAAACTGAGAGAAAAAATATACAAGGGCCTTTAAAAATTTTAGGTCGTTGTAGTTTTCAGCTTCTTATTCGTTTCAAACGTTGTTCGCACTGTTTTGCTTTTATATTAATTAAAGTGTTTTCGGTCCTGGATATGACGGCAAACTGCATCCGGCAGCAAGGCCTCTAATTATGAGATTGTGAGGAGCACCTTTTAATTGCTGTTGTTCCCAAGTCCACCCTGACCCGAAGTGGCAGCACCTGTTAGGGTACCAGCTAAGGGCAAAAAGTTAACCCCCAAAACTGGGGCCAAAACTGTATAAAAGTATAAAAATAGACTTTTATAGAAATATATACATAAAAAAAGTCAGTCGTTTAAGTGTCATACGTGATACACGCTTTGGGCGATCATGTCTCAAAAGACACATAACTGACTGAGCAGAAGATTATCCCGCAGTAGGTTGTCATTGCTTTCTGCAGTAGGCTGGTTACAAGCCAAGGCTATAGAACCCAATCTGTTCTATTATTTAACATAACTGGAGGGAAGAGACGGATTAATGCCTTTCCCAATAGTATTTGTGCGTTAGTAAAGGTAAGGAATTTAACTGGAATTCGAACTAGGCTCCCTGATTTGTCGTTCCGAGTCGATATCCAGTGCACAACACCGCACATCTGCCATGGGAAAATACGCATTTTTGAAGGAAAATTATTACTATAACACATTTTTGAAGAAAAAAAGATTGCCATAATACATTTTTGAAGGGAAAACATTATTACCAGCAATACATTTTTTAATAAGAAACTAGAAGACATCTTCAGTTTTCTGAAATAATAAAAAAAAAATTGATCAAAATCTGACTAAATCAACACTTTAAGCGAACATTTAAAAAAACTCTTACCCCCCACTCATTAACACCACCACCATTTTTGGCATTAGATAATTCCCAGAGGTTAATATGCAATTAAAGAAAAATCAAATTAAAACGTTTTGGCCTATTCATTCTACAGTCTTGTAAAATGATAGGTTACGAAATATTCAGATGACTATTACAACAGTTTTTCAGCGGTTGAACGAGGTGGTGAAGAGGGCTACGCAGGACGGACATGCTACAGAAATACAAAAATTATAACAGAGTTAGCAGCAGTCAGTTGCAATTTCATAACTTGATTCTGCATGTCTCTTTCTATAGCAGTCGCAGAGGAAGGTCAAGATAACTGTTTGGGTCACTTCCTGGCAAGGTGAGGCCTACGTTAAACAAGTTCATGCCATCGGCACTTTCTTGTACTCGGATTTTATTTCACCTTCAACCAACTCTTGCAAAGCTAAACGGCGATAAGTGATAGATCACTGGAGAAGAAGAAACCGGAAGCTTCCAGTCCCGAATCAGCACGTTGGTGGTGAATTTTCTCATCAACGCCATCATTATACAGAAAGCGATCAACAAAGAAGGAATTAACTTCTTGAAATAAAAATGACGATACTCTCAGTCTGTACCTGGAACATTGGTCTCGCTTGTATTGTCACGTATGTTGACACCCAAATATTTCTGTCATTTATTTCGGTATGAACCTTTTAAAGCGGTATCACATCATACAAGGCAGTAAAGCCACTAAGACACAAGAGGTTACAGGTGTGAAAAAATTAGGAATAGGAACATTAATAACGAGCGGGAAGAGCAAAGAGTAATCAGTAGGACATTAGATAGCGATTGACATTTTTGCAGATTAAAGTTAGCTAAAAAACTTCTTCTTCTATGTGCCTTGTCTTTTCACGACGTAGGCGATCATGGCTTTCCACTTCGCCCTATCCCTGGTGGCTCTTAGAACGCCTTCTCTTGTTACACCATGCAACCATCGTTCCATCATCCAACGGATTAGCTTCTTCAAATATGTTATCCGCTGCTTTCCCCTTCCTCTTTTCCCCTCCATCTGGCCTGTTAGTATCAGGTTCTCTAAGCCCTCCTTCCTCATTGCACTTCCAAGAAACTCCAGTTGTCTCTTCCTGATGATCCGTATTAATTTCCCTTCGTTTCCATCCTTTCCGAAACCTCATCATTGCTTACGTGCTCGATCCATGATATTCGCAGCATCCTTGTGTAGAACCACATTTCAGTTGCTACAAGTTTTTTTTTTCACCTTCGATGATATTGTCTAGCATTCACTGCCATATTGAAGAACTGACATCATTTAGAAATCCAGTACTCTCTTCTTTGTTTCTAGCGAATATCCATTTTTCTTCATCTTCAAAAGGTGTAAACACTCACTAAATAATGGAATCCGGTTTCTTTTTCTACCGTTTTAATTAGATTTTATTTAATTTGGAATAAACTGAATTCTCTTCATATTCCAACTGACCTGCATAGTTACATTATTGTCCCAAAGTTTTTTCTTTATCTTTGATGATATTGTTCAGCATTCACTTCCATATTGAAGAACAGACATCACATAGCAATGCAGTACTCGCT
Organism: Ascarosepion bandense; assembly: GCA_037127315.1. Classification (NCBI taxonomy): domain Eukaryota; kingdom Metazoa; phylum Mollusca; class Cephalopoda; order Sepiida; family Sepiidae; genus Ascarosepion; species Ascarosepion bandense. Next base: position 755,951 of record JBBBDQ010000732.1, read on the forward strand.
ACTTTGTTTCTAGCGAAATTGTCCTGTTCCTTAATACTCTAAACAGCTTCTGGAATGCATCCTTGTGCATTTGGATTTTTTTTAATCATCTCATCCCAAGCAAGGCATTCCACTGCCACTATTGCGCATGGGGCTACATAGGGGAAGGTAAAGAGAAGGAGTGGTTAGACATAGGGAATGTCAGGAGGAAGGTGACAGATGAGTAAGGATAGCAAGGATGAGGGTTGGGAAGAGTGCTTGATAGAATGGGAGCAGGTTAGTGTGTTAGGAGATGTCTATTGACCTTACATTTAAACTCCTGGAGATTGTAGCCGTCGGGGAAGCAATAGTTTGGAAGAGAATTCCACAGTCGGGAAGTGCGAGGAAAGAAACTGTTGGAGTAGAAGTTACGGCTGCATTTTATCGGTTTCACTATAAAAGGGTAGGATCTAGTTGCTAATCTAGTATCTCGTTCAAATTCGTATTTAGAGGGCACTAGTGATCTAAGTTCATCGGAGCAGAAGCCGTGAAAGTATTTATAGAAGAGACACAGGGAAGCCACGTCGCGCCGGTGGGAGAGAGACTGCAGGCGGTCTGCCAAGTCGGTATCTATCACATTACAGACCCTCCTCTGAACCTTATCGAGAAGCCCGAGGTGAACAGCAGGGGCACCCGACCAGATATGGCAGCAGTATTCAATGCACGGGCGGATGGTAGATTTATAAATGTGCAGGATAGATTTAGACGGAAAAAACTTCAGGGTACTACACAGAGAACCGACTTTCATAGCAGCGGATTTAGCAATGGATTCGATATAGTCATTCCATTTGAGGTCCGCTGAAAGTGTGAGACCAAGGAGGCGTAGTGTTTTACTCTCTGGGAGGCAAGCCTGGTCCATGTTAATGGGAGGTAGGTAAGATTGTCGATGAAGATCTCAGGAATATAAATGTATAGCAACTGTTGTGACCATAAAGTGAGGGATCAGTTTAGATATTGATTGTAATATGGAATTGATCCCCCATTTTATATCCATTATGCTTCTGTGGAACAACATTTCAGTTGTTTCAAGTTTTTTCTTCACCTTCGATGATATTGTCTAGCACTTACTACCATATTGAAGAACCGACATCACATAGCAATCTGGTATTCTCTTCTTTGTTTCTAGCAAAATTGTCCTGTTTCTTAATACTCTACTCAACCTCTGGAATGCTTCCTTCGCAATGCCAATTCGTCTTCGGATCTCTGTGTCGCACTTTCGGTCTTCTGTTATAACACTTCCCAGGAGCCGAAATGGAGTTCTATAAGCTAGAAGGGCTAGAAAAAATGTTAGCATAAAATTTACGGCTACTTCTAGCCAGCTCAAACGTAATTTGGTGAAATTTAGATGCCAGTCTAGTCAGTCAGTTCAGATCCATACGTGAAACACGCTTATCCCGCAGTAGGTTGCCATTGCTTTCTGCGGTAGACTGGTTGCCGGCCAAGGCTATAGAACCCAATCTGCCCTATTATTTGACCCATAGCTAGAAGGAGAAGAGATGTATTATATTATTAAGTATTAATTAGTGGGGGATCAGTTTATTACTTTATAACAATATAAAACCGATCCCCCATTTTATGCCCAGTAGAAGCATGAATCATGTTTTCAACTATTATAGTCAGTTAAGTGCCATATGTGATACACGCTTTGGGCGATCATGTCTCTTGCGAGACATGAATAACTGGGCAGAAGATTATCCCGCAGTAGTTTGCCATTGCTTTCTGCAGTAGACTGGTTGCCAGCCAAGGCTATAGAACCCAATCTGTCCTGTTATTTAGTCCATAACTGGAAGGAAGAGACGGATTAATACCTTTCCCAAGGGTATTTGCGTGTCAGTGAATGCAATGAATTCAAATGGAATTCGAACTCAGCTCCCCGATTTCTTGTTCCAAGCCGATATCCACTGCACCACAACGCACATCCATCGTTGTTTGTTTTCGACTTTGCTTCGCTGCGGCAGAGTCGGCGTGTGGCGGCGGCGGCGTCGTAGTTGTAGGCGTTGTCAGCCCGCATCGGCGGTTGCAGCGGTACCGGCGGCGGCAGCAGCGGAAATGGCAACGGCTAACGGCAAAACGGCAGCGCCAGCAGCGAACCACAGAAGCCGGTAACGGTGCGCCAGGCCTAGACGGGCGAGATCTAACGCACACGACAGGCTCGACTCCGCCGCCGCCGCCGCAGCGAAGCAAAGCCAGTCTAGTACTGCGCTTAAATTAACAACAAAAGTCTAGGTACCATAGCGAAGAACTCATCCGAACAATTACGATGAAAATATTTATGGAAAAGATACAGAGAAGCAACCTTATGGCGATGGGGGGGAAAAAGGGTAAATAGTATGGGAAACCTGACCATATGTGCCAGCGATATTCTAAGCATGGACTTACAGATATGTAATATAGATTCTACTGCCGAAGATTATTGAATGCAAAAAAAAAAAGAAGGGAAACTCCTCGAGATTTGACAACTGAACTTAATTCCTCTCGACAGCAACCCGTGTCGCTATCCACTGTAAAAAATCAAATTATAACGGCAGCACTCAGTAGAAGGGTGAATAGCCATTAAGAAATAGATGTTATGGAAGATGTATGAAGCAGAATGAACGGTTATGGGCAAAAAGTACAATAAATAAACATTTGAGAAAGGGTAAAATGTACCGTATACAGGTGAGTACAAATATGAACATTTTGGAGGTAAGAGGATAATGTACGCTATCGGCCATAATTATTAGGCCACTCCAGTGTTTTTAAAAGATGACGTATTTCATATTATTTTTTAGTATTTATTGTCAAGTGAATAATTGTAAATGAAAATAGAATGTTTCTTTTATTAATACTGCACAATAATATGTGCATCTAATGAATTTATAAATATTTAATAATTACCTATACTGCAGTTTCATCAATGAAAGAATGAAGAAAATTTAGACAAGTTCATCTTTGCTTCCTTGCCTTGTAAAATTTTGCAAAGTAATAATAACAAAAGAAACATTCTATTTTTATTTAGAATTATCCACTTGGCAATAAATACTAAAAATAGTATGAAATACATTATTTCTTTTAAAAAATAACTGGGTAGGACTAATAATTATGGCCGATCGTGTATGTGAGAAGAAAACTAGGGAAAAGACTGAATGATGAATGTGCGGTTCCAGTATTTAATCAGGTTTTCAGTTTGAGTTTTGTTTAACGGCATATCAACACATCTGTGTGTTATTTAATACCAAAAATTGGGGTTTTAATATTTGGTTATAGAGAGAAGGTTGTTTTAGACACATTTCGCGGAAATTTTTTAAATTTTTTTATTTTAGAAAACTGAAGATATCTTCTAGCTTTGTATTAAAAAATCTATTGCTGGTAATAATTTTCCTTCCAAAATGCATTATGGCAATATTTTTTCCTTTGTTTTATGAAAGCCTATTTTTATGTATATATTCCTCTAGAAGTGTATTATACTTTCCTAGACTTTTTACCTCAGTTTGGGGGTTAACTCTTTGCCCATAGCTGGGACTTTAACAGGTACTACCACTCCGGGTTTGGATGGACCTGGGAATAACAGCAATTAAGGGGTGGTTCCATGCTTCTCACAAACTTCTAATCAGAGGCCTTGCTGCTGGGTGCAGTTTATCGTCATAACCAGGACCATTTAATTAGGTAGTTACTCTGTTATGTTGTGGAAGTGTGTTGGAAGAAAATGGCTGAAGATTTAATTCAGGTCACGGGAAGCATGAAAAAGAATCAATTCTATATTACAAAGAAATGCTATACCATCTGGTTTACGCAGAATTGGAAAACAACATCTTTCATCAAGACAACGATACAAAACACACAAAAGAGTTTGTCCAACTAACATCAAATAATAAACGGAACATTTTGAAAATTATAACTCATACGCATCAATCTCTTGACCACTCTCCAATTGAGCTAGTAAATAATCGATTGGTCATGAGAATTCAAAGAGAATACCGAAGGAGTAAAGGTGACCTGAAGAGACATGGCTCAGTGGATTAAACCGTTGGTTAGTTCCGGTGACTTGACCCAAAGATTTGTGATGTCAATGCCTGGCTACAGCAGTGGTGAATAAATAATTTTCAGATGTTTGTTAAAACGTGATAACTAAATCACATCCAGAAGTGGCATCGCACATGGAATGAGAATGATATACCTTAGTGATCGAAATAAAAGGGTTTGGTTCGAAATTTCTAGTTCCTGAAGAAAGCCGGAGCATACAGCCGAAACGACCTAAGCATAGAAAACAGATGAGTCCGAATAATGCATATAATAATTCTAATGTCTTTCTGTTGTTTCTTTGTTCATTAAGCTTGCTGTTTACTCTTGCTTCTCTAGTTTTCATATGTCCTATGAGTGCTAAATTCTCGAAAGAGCTTTTTCTTATCATTTCAGCTGTTCATATTCTGATTATAAGTATCAATTTTTTATGATATGAATTATTATTTTAATTTGTCTTGAAATTCATAAACTTGTTTTTCAAAATAAATTTTAATGATATGAATTATTATTTTAGTTTGCGTTAAAATTCATAAACTCTTTTTTCTTAAAAATATTTTTTAAAATAATTTTTTTTATTAAATGAATTATTATTTTAATTTCTTTGAAATTCATAAACTCTTTTTCCCAAAATTTGTTTTTCCGAAATATATTTCTTATTATATGAATTATTTTAGTTTGCCTTGAAATTCGTAAACTCTTTTTCCTAAAACTTGTTTTTTCCAAATAATTTTTTTTATTATATGAATTATTATTTTAATTTGCGTTGAAATTAATAAACTCTTTTTCTTAAATTTTTTTTCTTTCAAAATAAATTGTTTTATGATATTAATTATTATCTCAATTTGAGTTAAAATTCATAGTCTTTTTTCTTAAAAATTTTTTTCAAAATAAATTTTTTTATGATATGAATCAATATTTCAATTTGCGTTAAAATTCATAAACTCTTTTTTTTTAAATTTTTTTCAAAATAATTTTTTTATTATATGAATTTTATTTTAGTTTGCGTTGAAATTCATAAACTCTTTTTCCTAAAACTCTTTTTTTTTTAGATAATCTTTTCAGTTGCAATATTTTTTATCCCTCCTTTTATTACTGAGAATTTTGTTTTGACGTTGGTTTCGAAAGTTAATATATTGATTATTTCCCTCAGTTTTACGTTTTGTATCTATTTTAATTGCAGCCGCTGTTGAAAGTCCTCAATTGAAGTGGCGTTTGGTATTTTTTAAAAGTTCTTTGTGATTTTGCAGTGCTGGATTAGAAGCTCTAATAACAGATTGCGTCAAATACATAAAGTATCTTTTCGCTCAAACCCATTTTAATCTTAATCTAAGAATAGCTTTATATAGCCCACAGTATAGATATATCTAAATAAGTTAAACACAATTTGATATCCATAAATCCGATGAAACTATTTTAAAAAATGGTTTGGGTTTTGTAACGTCTTTCCCGAATATGCGTTGTGGTGCAGTGAATATCGGCTCGGAACGAGAAATCGGAGAGCAGAGTTCGAATTCCAGTTGAATCCGTTACATTTACTTACACACAAATACCCTTTAGAAAGATACTAATCTATCACTTCTCTCTCCAGCTGTGGGTTAAATAACAGAAAAGGTTGCTTTCTATAATATTGGTTAGCAATAAATCTACCGCAGAAAGTAATTGTAGCCTACTGAAGAAAAATCTTCTGCCCAGTAAGTAATGTCTCTTTTGAGACATGATCGTCCATTTGTGTATCATGTATAAAACGTAACTGACTCGGGATGTTTGTTGTAGTGCAATGGATATCGGCAAGAAATCTAAAAGCTCGAATTTCATTTTATTTTCATTTCAAATACCCTTGGGAAATGTATTAATCCGTCTCTTCCCTCCAGATATGGTTTGAATAACGGGATAGCTTGGGTTCTATAATGGCAAGCCACTGCGGTAAAATGTCAGACATGTCTTTTTCGAGACATGATCGCCCAAGAGTGCATAATGTATAGCACTTAATTGTTTGAACATCAGTAATCAGAGGACCGTGGTAATCATAGAGCAACCTGTGAAGTGATCATTTGATTTTAATTAATGTTCTTGACCTTGCGGTCAGGATGGAAAGTAAATATCGTAAGCCAGAAATATCTTTTTAAAAATCTAAGAGCAACCCATCTCAAATGAACTGAATGAATTTGTTGTATTTTATCCATGAGACTGCGACGATAAATGAAAAAAAAATATGCCGACGTTTGACGACTGATCAGAGGTTGGAGGCTGAGGCAAATAAATATTCAGAATACTGATCAAATGAGCGGAAGGGGCGGCAAAGGGTATAATGAAATGTTGATTAATCGATAAACGATTAATTGATCCGAATGAGTAATTAATCATCGGAGAATAGGATGCCGTGAGACATTTGCTGATTAATATGGAAGGTTATATTACTCGTTATCATTAAAGAAAAAGAGATTGAATTAAGTTATTGAACGAAAATCAATCTTAACGATTAAGATATTTTCTGACGCATTGACTTTCGTTCATTTATTAATAGCGTTTCTCTGGTATTTATTTGATTTCTAGTAATATTCACCATAACTCCCATATCATCAACATCTTGATAAAAACAAAGAAAAGCTTAATGAAATGTTGTGTAGTATCTCATCCAATAAATTTAACTTTTTTAATCCCCCGACACAATTGAACCTATAGTTAAACGTGCACAACACACTTAAACTATGATAATAAAGAAATAAAAACTGTCTAGTTTTTATGTTTTACTTATTAATACAAGCAAAACAATTTATTATAATCTTCGATATAAATAAAACTGAAGGTATGTGTCATTGTGTGTGTGTATCTGTGTGTGTATCCGCATTGATTTATATTAACGTATGCTTCTACATGGTTCATCCGATTTGTTTGAAAACGTACACACTCCTTGTAAATTTATTATTCTACACAACAAAGAGAAATTGCGCGTGGCACTCAGTTTAATCTATCTTTTAATTTTTTTATTTTAAAGAATATTTTTGCTGAAGATAAGTAACTTTTACAAGGAAAATAACTAAAGATAAGTAACTTTTACAAGGAAAATAACTAAAGATAAGTAACTTTTACAAGGAAAATAACTAAAGATAAGTAACTTTTGCAAGGAAAATAACTAAAGATAAGTAACTTTTACAAGGAAAATAACTAAAGATAAGTAACTTTTACAAGGAAAATAACTAAAGATAAGTAACTTTTACAAGGAAAATAACTAAAGATAAGTAACTTTTACAAGGAAAATAACTAAAGATAAGTAACTTTTGCAAGGAAAATAACTCTTTCAAAAATGCATTAGATATCTCCTGTATTTAATGTCTGCAGATGTAGGTTGTATTAAAAAAAAACAAATTAAAAGTAGACTTATACTCATCTCATTCCGGCCGATACAGGGTAATTACTGTTAGTTTGCAATTTAAGACTAATAATTAATTTTCTGAAAAACACTTAAATTTATTCATTCATTTTGTGTTTATTATATTTTAATGAGATATCAAGCTTTATAAGATATGCCTTTTAGTGCAGTGGATATCGTTTTGGAACGAGAAATTGGAGAGCCGAGTTCAAATTCCAGCTGAATTCCTTGCATTCACTTACGCGCAAATACCCTTGGGAAAGGTATTAATCCGTACCTACCATCCAATTATGGGTTAAATAAAAAGACAGATTTAGCAACCAATCTACCGCAGAAAGTAATGGCAGCTCACTGCAGGATAATCTTCTGCTTAGCCAATCATGTCTCGAAAAAGACATGATCACTCAAAAGTGTATCACGGATGGCACCTAACTCACTAAGGCTTGATGATTTAGTTTCAAAGTCAATTTTTGGACTGGTTTGTTCTCGAATCTACTTCCTAGGATTCTAGTCGTGATTGATTTCGTTTTTATTATGGTAACTTGCAGAAACGCTTACGTCTTATATTGTTTTATATATTATCTATAGTTTTATTTATTAGAGCAATGATTTACTAATGTAATCAATCAAAGAGTTCTGATATGCGCAGTCATTGGACTTTGGACTTCCGTTGAAAGAAATTGAATTAATGACCCTCAAATGTTTGTTGGCACACATAGGATCCTCACAACAAAGTGCAGCTACGCATAGGTTAAAAATAACAGTAATCCCCTCTCCGACACACACACACACTCCCACACACACACACACACAAACACACCCACACCCACACACCCACGCCCACACACCCACACCCACCCACCCACACACACACACACACACACACACACATATATATATATATATATATATATATATATATATAAAGTAAAGTCACGCATATACGCTACCGGCCATAATAATTATAAAAGTGACGTATTTCATATTATTTTTCAGTATTTATTGCCAAGTGAATAATTGTAAATGAAAATTCAATGGTTCTTTTGTTAATATTGCACAATAACATGTGCATCAAATGCATTTGATATTTAATAATTACCTATATTGCAGTTTCATCAATGAAAGAAGAAGAACATTTAGGGTGATTCGGACGAGTCCATGTTTGTTCCCTTGCCTTGTAAAATTCTGCAAATTAATTATAACAAAAGAATCATTCTATTTTCATTTGTCAATAAATACTAAAGATATTATGAAATACATCATTTCTTTGAAAGAAATGGGGTCGCCTAATAATTATGGTCGGTAGTGTATATATATATATATATATATATATATATATATATATATGTGTGTGTGTGTGTGTGATGATATTCTTATAATAAATTTATTTTTTTCGCTACAAAAGAGCTGTCTTTTTTCGGTGTTCTATCAGCACCTCATCTACCAATATATATCTACTGCAAGAAAATCATTTACATGAGATGCTTATATAGCACCAAAACACGACAGCTCTTGTATCGCGAAAAAAAAGTTTTTATTATAAACTCCATAAGTAAGAATATTACTACAAAAATTGCTCTACTACCCATGTAATATTGTTAAAAAGTAAATGCTATGAAGTGGGGAGTGTCATTTCATTAGTTCTTACTACTATATATATATATATATATATATATATATATATATCCAAGTGAATAAGGAACGAAAAAATATTAACAACGTTCAAAACATTAATTTAAAACACTGTTCAATATATAAATAGAGCTATGAATATTTATTATAAATTATAGTTTAGAACATGTACAAATTATAATATCCTGCAAAGTGTATATTTTGCTTCGACACTGAAATTGTCCTTTCAATGTACACTTTGTAGTAGATTATAATTTGTACATGTTCTAAATTAAAATTTGTGATATATATATATATATATACATATATATATATATATATATGTGTGTGTGTGTGTGTGTGTGTGTGTAGATATAGATATATATATGTATATACATCGAAACAGATCTGTCTGTTGATGACTTTACGTTCACACACTCTGATTGAGTACTCTGGAAGAATGGTAAACGTTGGTAAAATGGTACAAAAACAGCAGCTACTCTAGCATCTACGCATCGTTCATTCAGTAATGAATTAGAACACCCTCACTTTCGGAGTATGAATACATAGTATAATACACGCTAAAAGTCTGCCTCCTTCTACCGAGCGTCCATAGCTCAGAGGTAGGATTGCCGACTGACGCCAATTCGGTCTGGTTTCAATCCTGGGTAAAAAGCAATCGGATGTCTAACCGTACTGATGAGCTGTGATACAGCGAAACAGAGCTGTCTGCGGATAACTGTATATATAGGACCTGTTGGGTTTTTCTCAACTAGATCTGGAGCCCTTTTCTTTCCTTATTGCTTGGATAGTTTTCAAAAGTTATTGATTGATTGTTTTGGGGGTTACGACATGTCACCCACTGCGAGGTTATTCAGTGCAAGTGTGTTATTATGAATTTATGTTTTGTTTTTGTTTTTTGTTTTTGTTTGGTTCTGTAATATATTTCTGTTATGTATTTGGTAGCTATTCGTTTGTTTGCTGTTTTTGTTTGTTTCGTTTAGAGAAGTTTGAACAGTTTTGTCTCTTTTAAATATTGTATAATTTGGTGAGGTTTTACTTTTTGTAACACTTCACCAATGTTTGTTGTTTTTTTTAATATTTCCTTCGGATGTTTTTGTACTTTTTACATTCTATTAAGTATATGTTTTATTGTTATCTACTTATTGCAGGATGGGACGTGCGTTGTGGTGCAGTGGATATCGGCTCGAAACGTGAAATCGGGGAGCCGAGTTCGAATTCCAGTTAAATTCATTGCATTCACTTACGCGCAAATAACCTTGGGAAAGGTATTAATCCGTCTCTTCCTTCCAGTTATGGGTTAAATAACAGGACAGATTGGGTTCTATAGCCTTGGCTGGATAATCTTCTGCCCAGTCAGTCATGTCTCTTTCGAGACATGATCGCCCAAGCGTGTTTCACGTATGGCACTTAACTGACTGACTTATTGCAGAGTGTGCATTTGGGTGCTTCTGTAGCTTCGATCAGATATGAGTGGGTCAGTTTTGTATACCCAATTCGAATTCTATTTAGTACGATATCTTCTCTTTGTCGATCCATTGCTTTATGTCTTTCGTTTTTTGATTTTTGGTTGGTGTTCGTGTAATTTGTTCTTGGTGGATGTATTCCACTCAGCTTGCCACTTATTTTCCTGGAATTCCCTTCTTTTCCTTTTTAGGTCTCGATGTGGGATTTTGATTTTTTTAATTTGGTCGTATGTGGTTTCTCTAGCTAGTTTGTCCGCTTTTTCATTTCCAGGGATGCCAACGTGACTTGGTATCCGGGCTATTACAATTTTTTTACCTCTTGTTATTTCATTGTATTTTTGTGCTATCTCAGTAATGTAGGGGTGGGTTAGTTTTTCCCCTTCCAAAGCCTTGATACAGGATGGGGAGTTAGTATATATAATGGATTTTTGTTTATTGTTATTTTTAATGAATTTGAGTGTCATTTTAATGGCTTGTAATTCGGCTGTGTAGATTGATGTGTCATTTGGTAGCATCATTTTAGAGTGTTTTTTTTTCCATCGGTATATGCTGCGCTTGTTCCATTTAAAAGTAAGGAAAAGAAAAATGCCTATTGAACCTGTTCGTGAGAAGAATAAAATCTGTGAGTCATCAGAAGAACATTGGGCAAATGATGCTGAAAAAAACTAAAGAACCAAAAGAAGAGAAAAATGAAGAGAATTCAACGACTGACAAATTGAAACAAGACAAATATAGAAACAATTGGACACGCATTTCTTCGACAGCATTGCAAAGATCTTAAATTGTATAGGACTTTGCAACATATACATATAAATATATAAGGTTGGAAGCACGGGTAGCGCTAATTTGCGTTCGGGTCGTCCAAGATGTTTTATAATGACGACTCAAGCTGTCCATGACTCTGCCATTGCAGAATATCTGCTCGACAATCATGACTGTGCCAACCGGTATGAAGACACATGGTTCTCTATTCTGTACAGTGCCGGATCATCATATCATCTACGTGTTCTTGAGGCTGTGTACTTAAAAATACACCGGCCCAGTTTGTGCAGATAAAAAGGAGCACTTCATTCGCTCATAACGTTTATTGGAGGCACTGTGAGACCATTTTTTCTTTTTTACAACCCTTGTGGCACGAATGTTTACAGCCCATTAAGATTTTAATTATTTATTTTCTGATTAAAATTTGTTTTTAATCGAGTTTCACCTTTCCTTCTATAACGTAAAATTAATGTGTGCTCTTAATTATTTAAAATTTTGCCAACATCCACTTTTGATAATGTGTTGGCCGAAAGGGTCCTAAAGTGTTAGCTATATTATGACGTCTACTCTGTTTAAATCAATATATATATATATATATATATATATTGTTTAATTACTTAGTTTCTGGTCATAATATTAGTCCAGTGCATATTTGTATAAAACAGTGTTCAATACAATTATATTGTAGAACTTTTGAATATGTTACATTTGTAAACGAGTTATTACGTGACCTAGGTTTCTACAATGAGTGGTATCTCCAGCCGATTTTCAGTAACTGATTTTACCGTTTACCTTTTCTATTTTTTTTTTTAAGAACGCTCATGTAACGGTGTTTTTTATTTAACGCTCACGTGGAATTTTTGAACGCGCACACCACTAATAGTAGACACCTAGGTCGAGTAATAACTCGTTTACAAATGGAATATATATATATATATCCGAGTGAGTATAAAATGAGGAGAGAAAAGAAAAAAATTTTCCGTCCAAAATATTAATTTAAAACAGTGCTCGATATATGATGTATAGAGCAGTGAATATTTATTATAAATTATGTTTTAGAACATGTACATAATTTCTTCTATATATGTCCTCTTCCCTACAATCATATGTTTGTTTCAGTGTTTGGATTTAAACACTTCCTTAAATCCAAACACTGAAACAAACATATGATTGTAGGGAAGAGGACATATATAGAAGAAATTATGTACATGTTCTAAAACATAATTTATAATATATATATATATATATATATATATATGTGTGTGTGTGTGTGTGTGTGTGTGTTTGAAAAATTGGTATAGGTACCCTCACTATCTTTATATACACTTTTGCATTAATGGTCAAAATTGATTGTACGAATTTCGGGATTAACATCTTATCAGCCGAGTTGAAAATGTGAAATTATCCCGAACATTTCCTAGACCACAATCAACAGTCTGATCATAAAATGTTTGGTTGTAATGGTATTGGTATTGTTGATCATAGCAGGCGTGATGGAGGTAATAACTGTAAGTCTGTTCAGTGAAATTACAAAACCCAACATTGCCAATCGAATTTCAAAACATTAAACCTAATTTCAATTTCATGTGAGATATCTTCGAAGACAAGTCAAAGAATTACAGAATTACGTCATCGATCGATTTGCCAGTTTTATTGTCTGGCATCTCCGTTCATACGCAAGGCGTGCTTTGTTTGTAGACCGAAGAAATTGACTTGCACAAACGAGTACCAGCCGCCAATGTTGGATGCCGGTCAGTGTTTTCAAGAAATATCAACATGTTCTTCTGTAGATTTGTCTCGTGTCTCCATTCCTTTCCGCTAAGACATTGTTATATACCATTGTTATATACCAGGTTCAACAATAACGATAAATTCTAGAACATTATTGTTGTAGATTCATGGCTCTCTCACTACGACGACGATGATAACAATTCTGCAATTCAATACTCGGCTCACGGTGCTGAATCAATGGTGTTCGTAAAACGGACGACGAATGCTGCAGGACGATTTTGAGTTGGTGACGAACATTAATCTTCATATATTTAGCGGTTTTCTCTGCAGTCGATAAGACGATGATACTGTAGGGGCCTCGGTGATGCTTGCTAAAGGGCCTTGTACCAAACACGACCGAAGTCCCCACAATTTAAATACCAGAAGTTTGAAGGTTGAATATTAAAATGTGAAAGGATAAAATATTTTGCGTGGACATTAAAGTAAAGATTTATTAACAGAATGACAAAATTGTAAGAAGAAAAATATAATTGAAAATTTCGATAACTGAACACGATAACATATTTGTGAGAAGAAAAATTCTCATTGAAAAAAAGCATGTAGTTTTGTAGTTAAAATTATTTAAGGAGAAATGTAGATATTTAAAGTGTTTACAGAAGGTTAGAGTTCATGGTTGTGTAGTAGGAGAATGTAAAGTTTTATGTTCCTTCTTCTTTTTGGTAGGTTAGTTACAGAGTGAGAGAGAAGGTTAAACAAATAAGGAAATTGTACATAGCATTGCTGTTGTTGTTGCTCTCTTTGGCGGTGTGGAGTGAAAAAGAAGAAAAAAAATCGGAAGAAAAGGTAGAATAAACTCGTGGCGCGCCCTTACGTCCGGGTTGTTTTTTGAGATTTCTTTTGTTACATTGCTACAAGTTCTGTCACCTACTCGTTTCCATGCTGAACTGATTTTGACCGGTTATCGACGTGGTTTAAATAGTGAAGATTCTCATGTTGACGGTTCCAGAAGGTCTTTTCACTTCTAGTTGTGAATAAACGTCATATATGAATTTTTCTATTTTTTATCCAATCAGGATCCAGAATTTTGCTTTTCACACGGACTTGTGAAATTTGCTTTCGCCTGGGTTTTTCCAAAATGTTTTTAGTCGTTTGAATCTACTTTTGAGAGTGTACAATATTCTTCTTCTGCTATGTGCCTTGTCCCTTCAGGATGTAGGCGATCATGGTTTTCTACTTTTCCCTATCCCTGGTGGCTCTGTTACACCATGCAACCCTCGTTCCGTCATCCACCTGATTAGGTCCTTCAAATATGTTATCCGTTGCTTTCCCCTGTCTCTTTTCCACTCTATCTGGCCTGTTAGTATCAGATTCTCCAAGCCCTCCTTCTTCATTGCATGTCCCAGGAACTTCAGCTGTCTCTTCCTGATACTCAGTCTTAATTTCCTTTTTGCTTCCATCATTTCCAAGAACTCATCATTGCTCACATGCTCGATCCATGATATGCGCAGCATCCTTCTGTAGAACCACATTTCAGTTGCTTCAAGTTTTTCCTTCATCTTTGATGGTATTGTCCAGCATTCACTGCCATATTGAAGAACGGACAGCACGTAGCAATCCAATACTCTCTTCCTTGTTTCTAACGAAATTGTCCTGTTTCTTTGTACTTTACTCAACTTCTGTAATGCTTCCTTCACCATGCCAATTCGCCTTCGGATCTCCGTGTCGCACTTCATTTGTATTGCTCTTTCGGAGAGTATCCTAATCATAAATATGACATTCCTTGTTCCCGTGTCTTTAACGAAACCACATTGTTCTTGTTCTATCTCTTGCCTGATTCTGCTTCTCACCCTGTTTATCAGGATTTGGACGATCAGTTTTGTTACGCTTAAACTTTCAACTCAATTCATAAATGCTTTTCGTCGCGGACCACTCAACTAGAACTTTTTCACAAAAATCTGTTTCATAAAATTATTTCATAATCTTCTTCATTTTCTTTGTCCTTTCGTCGTCACCGTCAACAACAACAAATACAATCTGCAACAGACGCTTCTGTCGAAAAGAATACGACCAAACGCAAATATAAATAAAATATAAAATATATTTTATTTTCCTTTTTCGTATAAAGACATCTTTGGTGACATGCCATGGAGCAGGAGTTTCTTTTGGCAAGAGTTGTCAGCACACCCTTATCGGCGAGACCACGATTTAAGAACATCCGACCTCTTCAGACACTCTCAAAATCAAAATTAAAATTACAATTCAAAATTTCACCTGTCGGCTTCAGCACCGTTAACAGCTATTTTCTGATGCAAATTTACCTAGGACAGGAATTAGCATTTGACCCCTGTCGATAAAATAAAAGCTCAACTTCGAAAATGCTTTCCTTTTTGCGCACCAGACTGACCTTTTTCAGCAAAATACATTTCTCTCAAATTTCAAAATATCTATCACCAAGCGTAAATATACTTCATTGCTAACAATTCCATGCTGCTCAAAATTTCGTCTAACGAATATTTAACACCATGTGTCGAATTAAACCCACTTGATTAAACAGGCATATTTATTTAATTTCATCTCTCGCAAAACCCAGCTGGAGGTAGGTTCTTTACCAGGAATCTTCTTAGACGAAGGACGGGGTAACTTCAACACCCCCGGTGCAAAAAAAAAACACTGCATTATATGAATGTCAATATGGAACACAACTGACGGTGGCTGGGGTTGTATGGTAGGTATCTCCAATTTTTCGCTAAAAATCAGCATGGTGAAAAAAAGACCCTAAGCTTAATAAAAACGAAGTTTTATTTTCAAAATTTTTTCTGATTATTAAGAGGAAAGACCAAATTTTATTACATTTTTTTAACCTTTCTAACACGTTAAAAACTTTTATTAAAAATCTCGTTTTATTTTTCAGCTGAAAAGCTCATTGATTGAGAAATTCTTGCAAAAATTAAATAAACTTGAAATTTTAATGAAACGTTCAAGACTTACTAACAAACTAATTAAATTATTTTTAAGATATTTTTTTAAGTTTCAGTAATTGTTTTGTTACATATATTAACCACCACTTATTTAATTTCATTAAATTATATAATAATTTTAAAAAATAGTTAAAAGTAAGACTCCTTGCAGAATGTAAATTTTCAACTCTTTTTAAAACAACTATTCATTTCCCGAAAACCTGCTTCCGCTAGTAAAATATAAAATGGACTAAAACTATGACATTATTTAATTAGAAAATATTTTGCTTTCATAAGTAAGATTAATTAAGGACAATATTGCCGTATGAAAAAATGTTTTCATTAAATAATCAATTTTTACAAGAATTGTTTTCTTTTTTTTTAATTATAACAATTTATAATATATAATTCTTTAAACTTCTGGATTAATAGGACTTCCTATCTTATATTGTTATGAGGTGAAAACTATACTTACAAATCAAAAATTGAAAAGCTGGTGTTATCGAGTTCACAAAGTCCAGTAATAGCTCTTCAACTTACCTGGTGAGGCCAGCGTATAAAGTTGTCGTACCTCAGCCATCGAGTTGGCTTTAACGATGTTAATGCCATTTCCTCGAAGTAGTCCACAAATATGTTAGCTATTGTTGGTGATAATAACGAGTTCATCGCCAAGCCTTCATCATGTCGATATATGCCTGATCCCATTCTGAAATAAGAGGTTGTATGCTGAATAAAGTCTTTGGTTCGATATTCCAACAAATATCAAATGAAGAAGAACACATTCTGGTTCTCATCACACATATTCAGCCGTTGTTCCCTATGTTCTGTGCCACAGTCTATTGGTGTGATGATTTACTTCCTTAATTTCGTGACATTGTAACTGTGAGTTCCATCCCGAGGCTGGGTAGATCAGACTTAGTGGAAACAGGGCGATAAATAAATAAAAAGCAACCCATGTTCGTCGATTTCTGTTTGAAATTACCTGATGGTTGCCTGGATCGACATGTACCTGTAAAGACCGGAAAGAAGATTGGCCGAAACGTTTGGCAAAAGCAACAAATATAGGAAAATTGTCCGAATATATATAATGCAGTGTATACAATGTCTACAACTATATCGTGTTGAATGCACCGGTTCCAGTCCGATCACCGCAGTTAAGCAACATCGAGCCGGGTCAGTACTTAATGGGTGACCATTTGGGAATATCAGGTGCTGTAAACGAAAGGACCAAGAATGGTCCACCGGTCCTCCAGGTTTGCGGGTTGGGTGCAGGGCTAACAACCTTGTCCCGTAAAAAACAGTTTGTTAGAGCAACAAAAAATTGCTACCCTATGCACCATTGGGTGTGATGGACAAATGATGAGTGTATATAATGATAAACTCTCATCTCATAAATTCCGACGGAAACTGTAACGTTGACGTTAAGAATGAATCCATCTTAATTCAGCATGAATTTATTATCCCCCTTCTATTGCTTAAATGGTTGAGAGACAGCCAATCTAGAAAAAAAGATAACTTCTTCTATGTGCCGTGTTTCTTTCTGGACGTAGGCGATGATGCCCTTCCCAATTTACTTATCCCTTGTAACTCTTAATAGCCCTTCCCCTGTATTTCTACTCAATTCCCGCTCCACCATATATCTGCTCAAGTCCATCAAGTATGCCAAGCGTTGCTTTCCCTTGTCTATCTTCCCCTCTATCCATTCCGTGAACATCAGGTTGCTTCAAGTCTTTCCTTCATCTTTGATGAAATTGTCCACTATTCGCTGCCATATTGAAAGTCAGACAGCATATAACGATCCATTATTCTTTTCTTTGGTTAGAGACTCTCGCTACTCTATCCCTATTTGAATAACAAATGTTCAGTCTTTCTTTCATATATGGTTAGATTGTCAACTATTCGCTGACATATTGAAAGGCAGACAACACGTAACGATCTAGTACTCTTTTTTTTATTTTCGAAACTCTCTCAACTCTAAGGCTATTTGAATCTCAAATTTTCTAACGAGCAATATCCATTAGTTCTTACATTCGCCGTTAGAATCCCTCATATTACTTACACAGATGCAAATCAGTCTAACTTCCTTCGTATTCCATTACTAAGAAGGAATTACCTTTCGGACAGCTACTCGGCCGTTTTGGAAGTTATGTGATGATTTTTTCGCAAACAATGCAGTATCTTCCTCTTCAAGCATGGGGTTAACTATCATCTCCCCTACACATACTCATAAGCATCACGTCATACCGTCTTCTCCCACTCTAATTCAGTAACGTTCTTAATTGTGTGGCACTTAAGCCTTATATTAGGTGAACAATGAGTAAAACAAGTAACGTGTTTGTTTTTGGATTACATATAACATCCGATGGCTTTTCAATTTTCGCAGAAGCCAAATGTTATATCGAACCACGCTAACGACTTCTGACAAGCGAAGAGTTGGTTCGTTCGACGCATCATCTGACGTATTACGATCATTAAATTCATTACGTAGTTGAAGTTAGTCTGTAGCCGAGCACGAGAAAATCGGGCCGCTGTTATTGCTGTTACCGGAGAATCGTATAGTTCTTTCAATGGGATTTTATTGCCTCATTCTGTGTTTATTTGTTATAGATTATTCAGTATTAGTCGTTTTATAGGAGAATGTTTACTAAGCTTAGCTCTGTACGACAGACGACCAAATAGAGGTGGCGACTGTGTTACATCAATAATACAAAGTGCACGAGGCTAGGTCACGACAGTACAGCTCAAACGAATCCTACACGCACGAATAAAACTGACAGACAATTGGGCAAATCTGTCATTGAAATACTCGTGTTTACCAACTGTAGGAAGGTGTTGTTTTCTATTTACACTATTTACATTTTTCGTATTGTTGTCCTCATCTTTGTTGCCATATTCACGACCTTTCGGCCCAAATGGACAGGATATGTCTATATTTCTGAGATAAGGTATTGTCATGTTAGCTCACGTGGAAGTCTAAAAGAAGATTCACCCTATACTTTTCACTGAAGGAAATAAGCCGAATGGATTGATAATTTTATATTAATTTAATGAAATATTACCCGTTTCTGTAATTGAATTGATTTCCGGTCCGAAATCTAGCTTAATTAAATAATATTTCTTTAAATATCAAATTATAGTTTTCTTTTTGCCATATTTATTGCATGTATTTTTGTTGCTTGTCTGTATGAATTCAGATACCATAAACAATGATTTTCTAA
The DNA here is from genome assembly GCA_037127315.1 of Ascarosepion bandense. NCBI lineage: Eukaryota > Metazoa > Mollusca > Cephalopoda > Sepiida > Sepiidae > Ascarosepion > Ascarosepion bandense. Next base: position 775,107 of record JBBBDQ010000732.1, read on the forward strand.
AGACGGGTAAACAATATCGTATTTTTGTTTAACCAGCAAATGGGCTAACATTTTTTATAACAGCTTTTTCGCTTGTTTTAATTTCTTTTCCGTGCACTTTCTTGCCCAGATTCAGGTATTTCATTTAATTGACTGATTATTTACGTTGTATACTTTTATTTTAAGCTAATATTAAATTATTTAATATGTCTTATATATATATATATATATATATATATATATCTGTCTTGAAAATATATTTGGTTCATGTGAGTTCATTCATTTAGCTTATAATTAAAACATATTCCTTCTAAGAACAAAACGCATCACATTCGAAGTTTCCTTTTTTATTCTCTTATCAATAATAATCATCTCCTTATTATAATAGAGACTGTTGTATATATATATATATATATATATATATATATATATATCATAGTGATGATCCACGTATACTGTCTTAATATGTATAGGAAAGAATATTAAAACGTTTTGAGTTTGAAAATGTGTTTTTTTGACAGTATTTGTTTATTTCTACTATTATATTTTATATTTCAGACCGCCCTCGGTCCTTCATCAGAAACAAATGATTTTGAAATTTGAATTAGTAACGTATTTCGCGAAATTTCGCGAGAGCGTCAATGAAGAGTTTGTTTACATCACGTGACGCGTTTGTTTACATCAAGTGAGGCATTTGTGGAGAGAGTTTTTGTTTTTACATCAAGTGACGTTGAAAGCGACAGATTTTTTAAAAAATTATGTTTGTAAACGTAAACCTATCTTTAATAATGATTGTAAATTTGTTTTAGATAAATGATTTTTTTAATTGTATCTAAAAATGTTTTAAAAATATTTTTAAATGTATCTAAAAAGGTATAGTTATTGAAGTATTTGTAAAGATTCAAAGGACCTAAGTCCCTATTTAACCCTAGCTTGTGTGTATTTAATTTTAAAATCCAGTATTTTTCGTTCTTTTTGCGTGCGTATGTAGAACTAAAATTGGAGTCTATTAGTAAACATTTGCAATTTTCTAAGGTGTGACCCGGTTGATCGATATGCGCTCCTACTGGGGAATATTGATTATTTTGGCGTATATTAAGTTTGTGATTATTGAAGCGAAATCTAAAGCTATTACCGGATTCGCCAATATATCCACTAGTGGGACATATTGAACAAAAGAGGAAGTATATAATGTTTTCGCTGTCACAAGTGGGGCGTGGTGGCTGCAATTTGATTTTGGTTTTGGGTACAGAGAATATTGTGTCGTTTACCAAATGTTTACAAATTAGGCACCTGGGTTTTTGACATTTTAAATTCCCTGATAGGTTTGTGTTTTTTAGATATTTGTTAGAAGTGAGGATAGTTGATAGATTGGGTGTTTGTTTCATTGCATTTATGGGTGGTTTATCGAAAACGTCTTTGATTTTTTTGTTTGATTGGAGGTTCTTGTAATCATTTTTTAAATTTTTGATAAGTGTGTGTGAATGGTGATTGTGGTTAAAAACCATGGGGATTCGGTTGTTGTTTTTTCTTTTCTTGTATGTGAGAAGTGTGTTACGATTTATGTGGATGGTTTTATTTAGTGCTTCTTTTATTATTTTTATTGGGTATTTACATTTTAGAAATAGCTTTGTTAGGTTGTTAATGTTGTTTAGAAAATCTGGATGGTCTGAGCATATGCGGTTGATTCTTAGAAATGAGCTGTATACGATAGATTTTTTTAATTTAAGGGGATGACAACTGTTAAAGTGTAGGAATTTATGTTGGTTTGTGGGTTTGTTGTACAAGCATTATTAAAGATAGGTTTACGTTTACAAACATAATTTTTTTTTAAATCTGTCACTTTCAACGTCACTTGATGTAAATAAACAAAAACTCTCTCCACAAATGCGTCACGTGATGTAAACAAACGCGCCATGTGATGTAAACAAACTCTTTATTGACTCTCTCGCGAATTCTCGCAAAATACGTTACTAATTCAAATTTTAAAATCATTTGTTTCTGATGAAGGACCGAGAGCGGTCTGAAATATAAAATATAATAGTAGAAATAAACAAATACTGTCAAAAAAACACATTTTCAAACTCAAAACGTTTTAATATTCCTTCCTATATATATACACCCCTCCTGTTACACTCATAAAGAGAAAGAAAATAAGGATGCAGCGGCGGCTCAGTACATTCGCTTTACTACCATTAATTAAACTTTACTACCAGTTATGAAAATTCATGCTGCGTAATTTTATATTTTGCAATGATTATGTCATCGCGTAGTGAAGGTTATATATATATATATATATATATATATATATATATATATATATATATATATATCACGAAATAGCCAATAATCCTCTCAAATACTTTGCCGTTATTTTTAACGGCAGGAATACACTATTCATAATAATAATAATAATAATAATAATAATAATAATAATAGATGGTGCTGTAAAATCAAGCAAATGAAAGTTAGGAACTAGAAAAAAGTCATATGTAGACAAAATATTCAGGTACAAAAGCTGATAGAATTGTTTCAGATTTTCTTAAATCTAAACTTATTTATAAATGGAACTTTGTGTGTGTGTGTGTGTGTGTGTGTGTGTGTGTGTGTGTGTGTGTGTGTGTGTGTGTGTGTGTCCGTTACCTATAGACTCCGAAACGGGTGAACCGAATTTCGTGAAAATTTACACAGTTCTGCTATAAGCGTCTGCGGGTGTTCTTAGCTAGGTTTTGTGACGAGGTACCCCCGATAAATATCGAAAATCGATAATCGAATAAATCGCGTTATAGAAGGAGTGGTCCGATTTTAATCAAATTTGATAAACTCATAGACAAAGACATAAGAAACGATATTCAGAAGTTTCAAAGTTGCAGTTCTTACAATAGTGCAGAAAATTTGATATTGATACCAGGAAATCAAAATTTGACTTACATTCATTCATATTTCCTTCAGTCTACGATTTCGCTTTAACTGGAAACAACGATTGCTTTTTGGTCTTTCGTGCCAACGTCCAAAGAGTCTGAGCTCCTGGACAATGGATTAGTTTTAAAGCTTTCATTACACCCGAGCAACGCCGGGCTATGCTGCTAGTATTTTATAGGTTCAATACACGGTCAGAAGTTTTGCAAGCATGAAAATGAAATAAGGTGTGTCGCTGATTTTTCATTAATCGTTAATTGATGAATCAGCAACTTGCGTAAGATGCCAGATGTCCTGGTTAAAAGAATAAAAACGATTCCCCTCCCTCTCAAAATGCTAGTGAGTAGATGGATTTGACAAAGAACTGGGTGATGAAAGTTATCTCACTCACTTTACCTTCTGTATTAACAGGTAGTCTTTATATTTCCCTATTGTGATCAATAAATGTGTCCAGTACAGACCCCACTGCGTTGTGACATTCATTATTGCAAAAAACTTGCCGCCTTTTGATTTTCAGTGAGAAACTGAAACAGAGAGATTTTGAGATATTGGCCTGGAGACAGTATAACCCCCACTGTTGAACAAGAAAACAAACACCAGTTCAAGACATAATATCGTGGAGAATGCAAACTACCAGTTTGAATAATCATAAAGTAAATAGTAATATTTTGCTTGTGACATCTTCGGTTAGAACTAATTATAAATTTGAAACGATTTTTGACTAGGTGATAACATCGGGATATCTGTCTGCAATATAAAATCAAATTATATTTTACATTTATTGTCATGAATGCAATCTGAGATGTTAGTTCTTGTGCAATCTGGTTACGACATTTTCATTGTACCTAGAATGAATATTGTCTGTGGCAGTTCCAGACACATGTCTAAGTCATTATTCCCCAAATAAATCGAAGAAAATATATGTAATATCTTACTTTAGCTTTATTCAAGTCAGACAGTTACCATTTTATATTATCGACTGACTATAATCTAAAATGGCGGAAACTAGCAATGTTCTCTCCCGTCATTCTGTCTCCGCCAATATCGTAAAAGTGGTGGACTTGTTAAATTGTGCTTTTAAAAACTGCATCACGGTGAAAACGTGTTATTTAGACGCTGCGTTAGTTTAAAACTTTTCTGAAATTATTTATGCAGAAAGTAAGTGTAGGCTCAGACATTTTAACCGACAACGAACAATAAAGTTGTGTTCATAAAACAACAATCACGTGTTTGTTTTTGAATCTCATATAACATCCGGTGACTTTTCAATTTTCGCAGAAGCCAAATGTTATATCGAACCGCGCTGACGACTTCCGACACCCGAAGAGTTGGCTCGATTGACGCATGATCTGACGGATCACGATCATTAAATTCATTGGGTAGTTGAGGTCGGTCTGTAGCCGAGCACGAGGAAATCGGACCGCTGTTAATGCTGTTACCGGAGAATCGTATAGTTCTTTCAATAGGATTTTATTGCCTCATTCTGTGTTTATTTGTTATAGATTATTCAGTATTTGTCGTTTTGTAGGAGAATGTTTACTAACCAAATAGAGGTGGCGACAGTGTTACATCAATAATACAAAGTGCACGAGGCTAGGTCACGACAGTACAGCTCAAACGAATCCTACACGCACGAATACAACTGACAGACAATTGGGCAAATCTGTCATTGAATTACTCGTGTTTACCAATTGTAGGAAGGTATTGTTTTCTATTTACACTATCAACATTTTTCGTACTGTTGTCCTCATCTTTTTTGTCATATTCACGATCTTTCGGCCATCATGCACTCCAGCCTTCTGCAGGATATGTCTATATTTCTAAGACAACGTATTGTAATTATTTACACTATTTGCATTTTTGTACTGTTGCCCTTATCATTGTTGACATATTCACGACCTTTCGACCCTCATGCACTCCAGCCTTCTGCAGGATATGTCTATATTTCTAAGACAACGTATTGTAATTATTTACACTATCAACATTTTTCGTACTGTTGTCCTCATAATTGCTGCCATATTCACGACTTTTCGCCCCTTATGCACGCCAGCCTTCTGCAGGATATGTCTATATTTCTAAGACAACGTATTGGAATTATTTACACTATCAACATTTTTCGTACTGTTGTCCTCATAATTGCTGCCATATTCACGACCTTTCGACCCTTATGCACGCCAGCCTTCTGCAGGATATGTCTATATTTCTAAGACAACGTATCTAATTATTTACACTTATTTTTATTTTTTTAGGATATTCACGTCGTTTCTGCCGTTGTAATTTCCGGTCTTCTTAAGAATCTATCTATGTTTTGAACATGAATTATTGCAATTATTTACATTATTTACATTGTTCGCACTGTTGTTCTCATCGTTGTTGCCATAATCAGAACGTTTCGGCTGTTGTACGCTCCGACCTTCTCCAGGACCTATCTATATTTTTAAGATGAGTTATATGAAGTATTTGCACTGTTTACATTGTTCAGACTTTTGTCCTCACCTCTTTCTCTTATTACGATGTTTCAAATGTTGTACGCTTCGACTTTCTTCAGGATATAGTTGTATTTCTTAAATGAAGTATTGTAATTATTTACACTATTTACATTGTTCGGACTGTTGTCCTCATCTTTTTTTCCTTATTCACAACGTTTCGAATGTTGTACGCTTCGACTCTATTTAGTATATGTCTATAATTCTTAAATGAAGTATTGTAATTATTTACCCTATTTACATTGTTTGAACTATTGTCTTCATCTTTGCTGGCATATTAACGACGTTTCAGCCGTTATACGCCCTGAGCTTCTTCAGGTGACTGGAATTTCAAACTAAGCTCTTTATTTCGTTCACCAGAGTAGATTGTTTTAATTCCACAAGTCATGACGCTTCCAGATGTCTTATTTTTAGTTATCTCGCTTGGACTCAACTCTCTCAGTTTTTGTTCACCACTGCTGTAGCTACACTAACGTAATTATTAGGCCAAGCCAGTTTTTAAAAGAAATGATGTATTTCATACAATTTTCAGTATTTATTGCTAAGTGGATAATTCTAAATGAAAATAGAATCGTTCTTTTATGATTATTACTTTGCAAAATTTTACAAGGCAGCCAGAAAGCCTTTGCTTCAGCAAGTCAATAATAAGAAGAGACTAGCATGGGGAAGAGAGCATAAAAACTGGACTCCAGAACAGTTCATTTGATGTACATGTTATTGTGCAGTACATTTTTGTTAATCATTTCACCCCAGGCAAGGCATTCTATTGCCACTATTGCGCAGGGGGTTACTTAGAGGAAAGTGATTGGAAAGAGTGGTTAGATATAGGAAATGTTAGAAGGAGGGTGATAGACGGGTAAGGATAGCGAGGATGGGGGTTGGGTAGATGGGGAGAGTTTTTGAGAGAATGGATACAAGTTAGTGTGTTAGGAGGTGTCTATTGACCTTATATTTAAACTCCTGGAGATTGTAGCTGTCGGGGAAGCAAGTGTATGGAAAGGAATTCCACAGGCGAAAGTGTGAGGAAAGAAACTGTTGGAGTAGAAATTGCGGTTACATCTTATCTTATATGTAAACTTTAAGATATCGAACGTAGCGAGATTCAAACCGCAGTCAATGCAATCGTTTTCTAGTTACACCGTAACATCAGGTAAACTGAGTTGACTTGGTCTCATTAGAATCCCAAATTTGCGACGTGTTTGCAAAAATCAACGCGCATTCAAATGTCAGATACTATTTTTTTTTATAAGCGTTTCACCCCAAGCAAGGCATGTCACTGCCACTACTGCGCAGGGGGCTACATAGAGTGGAGAAAGGATGATTAAATATAGGAAATGTCAGAGGGTGGGTGATAGGCGGGTAAGGATACAGAGAGTGAGGGTTGGGTTGATGAGAGTGTTCTGAGAATAATTGGGAGTTAGTGTGATAGGAGGTGTCTATTGACCCTACATTTAAACACCTGGAGATTGTAGCTGTCGGGAAAGCAGACTTGTGGAAGGGAGTTCCACAGGCGGGAAGCGCGAGAAAAGAAGCAGTTGGAGTAGAATTTACGGTTACATCTTATTTGTTTAACTGTAAAAGGGTGGGACCTAGTTGCTAATCTAGTATCTCGTGTAAATTCGTGCTTAGGCGGCACCAGTGATCTAAGCTCATCGGAGCAGAAGCCATGAAAGTACTTGTAGAAGAGGCACAGGGAAGCCACATCACGCCGGTGAGAGAGTGGTTGCAGCCGGTCTGCCAAGTCAGTATCAACCACGTTACAGATCCTCCTTTGTATTTTGTCAAGTAGCCCAAGGAGAGCAGCAGGGGCACCCGACCAGATATAGCAGCAATATTCAATACACGGGCGGATGGTAGATTTGTATATGTGCAGAATAGATTCAGGTGGGAAAAACTTCCGGGCCCTGCACAAAGAGAGCAGACTTTCATAGCAGCAGATTTGGCAATGGATTCGATATAGTCATTCCATTCGAAGTCCGCCGAAAGGGTAAGGCCAAGGAGGCGTAGTATTTTACTCTCTGGGAGGCTAGCCTGTCCCATGCTAATGCTAATTATTATTACTATTTCTTGCCAAGTGGATAATTCTAAATCGAAATAAAATGTTTCTTTTGTTATTACTTTGCAAAATTTTCTAAGGCAGGGAAACAAAGATGAATCACCCTAAAATTTTCATTCTTTCATTGATGAAACTGCAATATAAGTAATTATTAAATATTTATAAATTCATTTGATGCACATGTTATTGTGCAATATTAACAAAAGGACCATCCTATTTCCATTTACAATTATTCACTTGGTAATAAATACTAAAAATAGTATGAAATGCATCATTTTTTAAAACACTGGGGTGGGTGGCCTAATAATTATTGCCGGTAGTATATATATATATATAGTCATCCGCAGATAGATCTATTTCGCTGTATCACAGCTCATCAGTACGGTTAGACTGCGATTGCTTTTAACCCAGGATAGAAACCCGACCGAATTGGCGTCAGTCGGCGATTCTACCTCTGGGTTATGGGCGTTCGGTAGAAGAAGGCAGAATTTTTAGCGTGTATATTGTCATTATACCTGCCTAATAGCCAGAGTGCTCTAATCTATTACTGAATGAGCGATTGGTACATGCCAGAGTAGCTACTGTTTTTCATAGTCTACCATTCTTCCAGAGTGCTCGATCAGTGTGTGAATATATGTAGGATACGATGGATCAATTGTCGTTTAAACTATGTAAAAAATGGAAATATTAATTTAAACTCTAGAAAATTATCATCAAATAATAAAGAGTAAACTTATTCAATAAAACCACCGTTGTTTTGAACTACGACCCCTGGACAAGTTAAAAATCAAATGCATCTCTTCTCAACAGTCTCCTAGTTTAAATTCATGAATGCTGCCTTCAGTTCATCTTTGTTTCAAGAAGTGTTGTTGGTCTCTCGCTCAAGTGCGCGCAACACATAATAATTAAGGGGAATGCATAATGTCGCCATCACTCCAAACACTATTATGCTGACCGAATGTATCATCCATCTCTTTCCAAATCCTCTGCATATTTGGCAGCCAAATAGTCTAAAGTGTTCGTATTGGAGCTTTCGTAGTAAATGCCAAGTAGTACAGTTTGCCATCAGGCCATTTCAAACTGAAATTTTATTTAATCTGCTCACCCATTTTCCACTAAGCAAACACTACTAAGCCTAGAATTAGAACTCACGCTTATTATATCATGAATTTAACGAGAAAAAGATTTTCACGAATAGAGTGTGAAACAGAACATTAGAAACAACGGCTGAAAATGTGTGATAGAAACGTCTGAAAATGCGTGATCACAACGGCTGAAAATTTGTGATCACAACATCTGAAAACGTGTGATGCCAACGGTTAAAACTGTGTGATGACAATGGATAAAAATATGCAATGAAAACGGCTAAAAAATGAGTGATTAAAACGGCTGAAAATATTTTATGATAACGGCTGAAAATGTGTAATGACAACGGCTAAAAATGTGTGATGACAATGGATGAAAATATGCAATGAAAACGGCTAAAAAATGAGTGATTAAAACGGCTGAAAATATGTGATGACAACGGCTGAAAATGTGTGATGACAATGACTGAAATACGATTATGCTGACTGGATGTATTGTACATCTTATTCCGAATCCTTTGCACTTTTAGCAACCAAACACTCTGAAATGTTCGTATTGGAGCTTCAGTCGGGAATGCCAAGTAGTACAGTTTCTGGCGGAGTGAACTGTGTCATGCTGTTTTTTTTTTCTCTCGGGTGGTGTCCTACTGCTACTAAACATACTGTATAATCAACAAAATAAAAAACGATCAATATGCATGCAAAATTAAAAAAATAAAATAAAATTGACCCATTGCATTCTCCATATAGGCAGGTTAATGATACCTGAGGAATAAAAAGATGTAATGATATTGGCAATAAGATTGAGACTTATATATATTTGTATTTGTGTGTGTGTGTGTGTGTGTGTGTGTGTGTGTGTGTGTGTGTGTGTGTGTGTGTGTGTTTGTCGGTATGTCCTTTATACAAAAACACAATTTTTTTCCGATACTCACCAAACTTCACAGAAATATTCTTTAGGCTTCCGGTCAGGTCAAGGGCAACTTATTTTTTCCGATTTCACCCCGATATCGGAATCGATACCCCGATATCCGATCAGGCCTGATCAAGATCAGGATTTCAGCCCTTTTATCATGGCTCTTACTGCAGAATTTACTCTAACTTGGTAAAATTATAGTTTCCAGTCTCAAACATTAGTATATATTCTCGGACGACTCATTTTCTCCGATATCGGAAATCGATACCCCCGATATTCTATCGAATCTAATCAAAAACCGATATTCTATCGAATCTGATCAAAAACCGTATTTCAGCCATCAATATGGCTCATTTTCTACAATTTTACTCCCGATTGGTACGTACGATAAGTTTTCATGAAGTTAGTTTATCCTTGGATGACTTATTTGACTCCAATACTTTTATTTTGGTTTTTGCTTCGGATTGTGTTCTAAGTAGATATAATTGTAGTTCTTAGTCTCAGCCATGATGCCATTTACTCAGAGTACTTATTTAGCCTTCAAAATTTAGTTTACGACGGAAAACCTATTTGACATCGTTACCGGAAATCAAAATTTGACTTACATCCATTCATTTTTCTTTCATTCTAGGTTTTCGCTTTGACTGGAAACAACTATTGCTTTTTCATCTTTCGTGCCAATGTCCAAAGAGTCTGAGCTCCAGGATCATGGATTAGTTATAAAGCTTTCATTATACCCAAGCAACGCCGGGCTATACTGCTAGTTTGCAATAATTTTGACTAAATAGAAGCGCTAAGAGAAAGTGTTTAATGCCAGACTCATATGTGTCTTTTTTCAACGAGTTGAGGAATTAACACACATTTGGAACTCTTTACTTATAATTAAATTAGATATAAAGCAGGACAGAATATACAGTAATGAGGGTACTAATCGGAATGAAAAAAAAAGACATAACCAGTTAATTTTAAAGACACAGAATATATATTGTAAATGTGCCGGCAGGGGATAGCCTAATAGAGTCCATCTCTATTAAGTCTAGTTTTGAAGTCAGAGCTTTTTTTATTCGAGATTGATTGCGGATGTGCGGTGTGGTGCAGTGAGTATCGATTGTGAAAGAGAAATCGGAGTGCAGAGTTCGGATTCTAGTTGTTATTCGTTGCATTCACTTACGCATAAATAACGGTGGGAAAGGTATTAATCCGTCACTTCTCTCTAGCTATGGATCAAATAACAGAACAGATTGAGTTCTATAGCTTTGGTTGGAAACCGTAAAAAGTAATGGCAACTTACTGCCGGAAAATCTTCTGCCCTTTCGAGACATGATCGCGCAAGCGTGTATCACGCATGGCACTTAACTGACTGACTGAATACAATAATTGGAAACATGATTAAGGCTTCTACTAGTCATAATGTGGGGGATCAGTTTTATATTGTTATTAACTAATAAACTGATCCCCCACTAATTATTACTTAATAATATAACGTATCTCTTCTCCCTCTAGTTATGAGTCAAATAACAGGACAGATTGGGTTCTATAGCCTTGACTGACAACCAGTTTACCGTAGAAAGCAATGGCAACCTACTGCGGGATAATCTTCTGCCCAGTCAGTCATGTCTCTTTCAAGACATGATCGCCCAAGCGTGTATCACGTATGGCACTTAACTGGCAGAAAGTCACCTAAAAGAGGTAAACGCAGTGCTTTACTATTTTACCTATCACAGAAGGATAATGAAGTAAGATTGAATTAAAATTAATTCATTCTTATCGTGAACGATACAGTTTCCGTCGGAATTTCTGAGATGCACTATTGTATCTGGATATATTTGTTGATTTTATCGCAACTCTTTGGCTATTCTGCCTTTAGGTTTTCAGGTACATACCGTTTCATATAGCCATCAGGCAATTTCAAACAGAAATCTACGAAGTTGGAGTGTTCTTATTTATTGATCACCCTTTTTCCACTGAGCAGGCACAACCAAACCTAGAGGTAGTACTCACATTTACTATATCACGAAATTAACGAAAAAACGATTTGTACGAATAGAGTGTAAGACAGAATATAAGTTTCAACGGCTGAAAAAGTGTAATGACAACGGCTATAAATGTATGACGAAAACAGCTAAAAATATGTGATGACAACGGTTGAAAATGTGTGATGACAATGGCTGAAAATGTGTGATAACAATAGCTGAAAATGTGTGATGACAAAGGCTGATCATGTGCGATGACAATGATTGAAAATATAGGTTGGTAGAGGCTGAATATATAACAACACATGACAACCCAGTACTCTTTTCTTTGTTCTCTATATATCTCTATTTGAATTATAAATGTTCTGTCTTTCATTCATATATGATGAGATTGTCAATCATTCGCTGATATATTAAAGGACAGACAACACATAACAATACCTGTACTCTTTTATTTGTTTCGATACCCTTGCATCTCTATCTCTATTTGCATAACAAATGTTAGTGTCTTTCCTTCATATATGACTTATTGAAGGAGAGACAACATATAACAATCCAGCACTCTTTTCTTTGTTTCGATATTCTTGCAACTCTATCTCTGTTTAAATAATAAATGTTCTTTCTGTCTTTCTATAATATATGATAAGATTGTCAACTGTTCGCTGATTTATTGACGGACACACAACACATACCTCTCTACTCTATCTCTATTTGAATCATGTGTTGTCTTTCCTTCATATATGATAAGATTTTCAGCTATACACTGACATATTGACGGACACACAACACATAACAATCCAGTACTCTTTTCTTTGTTTCGAGACCCTCTCTAATCTATCTCTATTTGAATCATGTGTTGTCTTTCCTTCATATATAAGATTGTCAGCTATATACTGACATATTGACGGACACACAACACATAACAATCCAGTACTCTTTTCTTTGTTTCGAGACTCTCGCTACTCTATCACTATTTGAATCATGTGTTGTCTTTCCTTCATATATGATAAGATTGTCAGCTATACACTGACATATTGACGGACACACAACACATAACAATCCAGTACTCTTTTCTTTGTTTCGAGACTCTCGCTACTCTATCACTATTTGAATCATGTGTTGTCTTTCCTTCATATATGATAAGATTGTCAGCTATACACTGACATATTGACGGACACACAACACATAACAATCCAGTACTCTTTTCTTTGTTTCGAGACTCTCGCTACTCTATCACTATTTGAATCATGTGTTGTCTTTCCGTCATATATGATAAAATTGTCAGCTATATACTGACATATTGACGGACACACAACACATAACAATCCAGTACTCTTTTCATTTTTCGAGACCCTCTCTACTCTATCACTATTTGAATCATGTGTTGTCTTTCCTTCATATATGATAAAATTGTCAGCTATACACTGACATATTCACGGACAGACAACATATAACAATCCAGTCATCTATTTTTTTGTTTCAAATCTCTCTCTACTCTATCTTTAGTTGAATCACAAATGTTCTGACGAGCTATTTCTCTTAGTTCTAACTTTCACCATTAGAATCCGCCATGATACTTACTTTGGGACGAGGCAGTCAATTTTCTTCGCATTCCATTATTAAGAAAGCATTTCTTACCGAGAAGCTTCTTGCCAAGAAACGATACTTTTTAAACAAACTTCAGAGGGGATCTCCACTCATGCACTACATCATTATTCATTTGAAGCGTAGGGTTAATCATTATCTTTCCGACATATCCTCATAAACATCGCCTTTTACAGTCTTCTATTTTGCTCACATAACTTTGTTCGCTAGCCCACTGCCTTGCGTGGTTTTTTTTATATATTTTGTGAACCATTAAAAAGAAAAATAACTAAAATCAATAGACAGCCGTAAGCCGAGGGAATTAATACTATTATCTTAATGTATTGAAATATCACCCATTTCTCTAATTGAATTACTTCGAATATTGTAATGATGTTTAATTAAATAATATTTCTTAAATATCAAAATGTAGTTCTCTTTTAATTTATTTGCTTTCATTTTTTTTTCAATTCCGTTTCCGTTTCCATTCGACTTTGCTGTGGTATGAATTCAGAAGCCCTGAATTAAAAAAAAAAAAACTCTCAACGGTAAATAATAATATTTTTGTTTTACCTGTAATATTTCTTCTAATATCAGCATTCTACTTTTTTTTACTGCTTGTGGCACAAATTCGGGTCTCGGTTTTAATCGACTGATTATTCGCATGATATACATTTATTTTATTTCAATATTCCATTCTTTATTTTTATTTTGTTGTCATGATTCATAAAAATAAAACTAATTCGTTGCTATCTGACTATTTCTTAAAACAAAAGCCTTCTCTCTTCCGCTAATTTAGCCATCTTTTATTTCTTTTTCCACGCCTCCCTATTTCAATCCCTTTTCTTCTCCAATCTTTTCCCCCTAATCTTTGTTTAAGGTTTCTAAATTATTCTTTTCATTTTTCTCACAATATTTCTTTTTTGTTTTTTTTTGTTTTTTGTGGGGGCTGTTACTTTACCTTTCTTACATTTGATTTTTCGCCGCCTGTCAATTTTCATCCCTGGGAAAAAATGTGAAATTCACCAGTTTTGCTTTTATTAAAAGAAAACGAATTCATATACAAAATATAAGATTGTTTTAGCGGTTGCAGTCGCCTTCCGCCATTTTGTCTTTCACTCCAAACGTTTACATGCGTAAATAAATATATATATTAATATATATGAAACAGAATAAGAAAAATATATGGACATATAAAATTTGTTACTATCTATCTATCTATCTATCTATCTATCTATCTATCTATCTATCTATCTCGTTCTCTCTCTCTCTCTCTCTCTCTCTCTCTCATTATTGTGATAATCTTTATCGCCAATGTTGTTGTTTTCTGAAATAGCTCTGACAATTGTGGACAGCATAACAGTGTTTACACGAAACCTTAAAACCGGCATGAATCTGCACAGCTAAAGAAACAAAATCTTTGTACATTATATATATATATATAATGTACAAAGATTTTGTATATATATATATAATGTACAAAGATTTTATATATATATATATAATGTACAAAGATTTTGTTTCTTTAGCTGTGCAGATTCATGCCGGTTTTAAGGTTTCGTGAAAACACTGTTATGCTGTCCACAATTGTCAGAGCTATTTCAGAAAACAACAACATTCAGTCATTCAGTCATTCAGTCATTTAAGTGTCATACGTGATACACGCTTTGGGTGAACATGTCTCGAAGAAGACATGACTGACTGGGCAAATTATCAAACAGTAGGTTGCCATTGCTTTCTGCGGCAAACTGGTTGCCAGCCAAGGCTAAAGAAACCAACTGTTCTATTATTTAACCCATAATTGGAGGGAAGAGACGGATTAATACTTTTCCTAAGATTATTTGTGCGTAAGTGAATGCAACGAATTTAACTGGAATTCGAACTCCGCTTTCCGATTTGTTGTTCCGATTCGATATCCACTGCCCCACAACGCACATTCAACAGCAGAAAAACTAAAATATATATCACATATAATTCAAACTAAATATGACGATATAATCACGATGTCGATGTTCGCTAGTATTTCAAACAACAAATAAGGAAAGAAAACTACATCAATACTGGAAAGAATGATACTGGACTTGAGAAATCTATTTTCCTTCAAAACTGTTTTAATAGAACTATCAACAGCAACACCGGCTACTCAGTCAATGAATGTCGAAGGTTTCCTTATAAGGAAATGGCTATTATTACTTTTAGCATTGATATCGATGACAGTTTTCGGAATTTTATGAGTATAAAAAGACCTTGCTAGTAGTAATTCCTGCCGCTTTAACTATCAGGGTAGGTTAACCAGATCGAGAGACACCCAAGAAAGGTCAGGAAGCATAACTGAGGTAGTATCCATAATAAACCCGATTTAAGCCAAAATGAATTAACTTTGTTGTACCGCATCCAAATGGACTCTAATTACAAAGAAGATGAAAAAGTTTTAGAAAATATTATTCATAGTTATGGAACGATTAATCACTCCCCAATGAACAGCCAAACGTCCACGCAGCCCATCTGCAACCAATCTTCTCAGAGAAGTAACCTCTATAGCAAACATCCAGGCGAACTCAGTTCATTCGTTATAGTAGTTCTGAGTTTTACTGCCAAAGCCAACCTTTTGACATCCACAGATTGGAACCATTCTCATTTCTAACACTAATAAAACGAGGGTTACACACCGAAATCCTCTAAGAACGGCTACCTTGTGGAACAAATACTGGTATGAATGCTCCCCCAAACTTAACCTCTGTAATTTTAGAGTCTACCTTTATGTATCCAATATATACTGATAAGCATCAATTACTAATTCTTCCATTTACGTTCGTCTCACCCACCTCGTTCAATATCTCTTTATCTTGAAGGATTCTTAGGCCTTGCATTGGTTGAAGTTTAGTAAAACCAAAAAGAGTAAATACGAAGGCACCATGAATAGAGAAACGAGTAATAAGATTTCAGTATCAAGTGTAGCTACTGTTTGTTGATTTTGTTAGCCAAAATTATCTACATAAATTTTTCTGCAGATTATAATTTCTAAACTATAATTTACTAGCAGTATAGCTTTTAATGAAAAACTTTAATGAAAACTTAAAAAATAATCCATAGTCCTGGAGCTCAGAATATTTGGACGTTGGCGCGAAAGACTAAAAAGCAATAGTTGTTTCCAGTTAAAGCGAAACCGTAGACTGAAAGAAAAATGAATGGATGTAAGTCAAATTTGGATTTCCTAGTATCGATATCAAATAAGTTTTTCCGTCGTAAACTGAATTTAAAAGGCTAAATAAGTCCTCTGAGTAAATGATATCATGGCTGAGATTAAGAACTACAATTATATCTACTTAGAGCCAAACCTGAAGCAAAAACTAAAATAAAAGGGCTGAAAAATTACAGACATACAGGCAGATAAACAGACACACACACACACACACACACACACAAACATCTTGCCTTATATATATATATATATATATTATCGATTTTCTGCACTATTGTAAGAACTGCAACCTCGAAACTTCTGAATATCGTTTCTTATGTCTTTGTCTATGAGTGCATCAAATTTGATTCAAATCGGACCACTCCTTCTATAACCCTATTTTTTCGATTTTCGATATTTATCGGGGGTACCTCGACACAAAACTTGGCTAAGAACACTCGCAGACGCTTATAGTACAACTGTGTAAATTTTCAAGAAAATCGGTTCAGCCGTTTCGGAGTCTATAGGTAACGGACACACACACACAGACACACACAGTCACACACACACACACAGACAAAGTTCCATCTGTAAATAAGTTTAGATTTGTAAAGGTTGTATAAGAATCAATATTTTTGAAAATCCGTGCAGTGTGGCGCGGACATTTGAATCATAATTAAAAAAAAAAGGAGCAAATTATGTTTATGAATTGTTAAATTACCTGATATATAATTTAACACCACTGATAAAATAGAAGCTCATAGGCTAGGCTAGGACCCCTAATAGCTTAAGAGACAGACGTAATCTTTGTTTGACAGACATAATTAAAATTTTGAAATGCCAATACCAAAATATACTCCTAAATAAACGAAGGGAGATTATTAGCATGTGTCGTCATAGAAATAGTTACATTAAGTAACCTTTTCATCCAATTAGTCAAAATAAGTTTTTTTTGTTTTTTAAATTTTGGCTCAGCAGTTAATTTCCCCGACCTACTTTTAGTAACACAGGGATCAAGCCACCTGCCTCCAAAGCCACCTGCCTACCAAAGATGAAATTACTACTAAAATCCCGCTGGCTTAACCCTATAAAAGACAATATAGAAAAAATAAAAATTTCGAAATTTAAATACCAGAATATACTCATAACTAAAGGGAAGGCGATCATTAGTATTTGTCGTCATAGAAATAATTATTAATTACAATAATTGTCCTAGTCTTTTAATTAGTCACAATAAGGTTTTTTTTAAATTTGGCTAAGCATTTACTTCCCCACCACCTACGACTGCTAACTCAAAGGTCAAGCCACAAACCCTCAACTGCCAAAGAAGAAATTACTACTAAAATTCCGCTGACTCAACCCTATAAAAACCAATACCTGCCAACCAATTCGTTTACTAGAGCTAACCTCTGCGCTTAGAATTTTTCTTCATTATTTCTTTGTTTAAAAGGGGTTGAAAAAGCAGGTCTTAAAATGACATGTTGAAAATGCCTATATAGACAAGTTATGTAGACTTATTTTATGTAAATTTTTTTCATTTCGTCTGATAGCATTATCGTTGAAAGAGGGAAAAATCACAATAGTGTTACATGTTTTTATTTAATCCTTTCTGTGATTTCGGCTTACATAAACCATTATCAAAGATGAAGATAGTGTTGGTTGTAACGGGCAGTTCGCGGACGAACAATTTAGTAGTCGTCTATTCTGCTTGCTTGGCGGATTGGAGACCACGTGCGTGCATGCTGCAAGCAAAAAACGCAATATAGCACTGGAATCTCACTTGACCACACGAGAGTGGGGGCGAGAAGTATTAAGTATGGAAAGCCATATATATATATATATATATATATATATATATATATATATATATATATATAATTCATCCTACCACACATTACAGATTCACAATAACATTGATTCAATTAAAAGACCTTTAACATATATATATATGTGCGTGTGTGTTTGTCTCTGTATGTGTGATAGTCACTTGAATTATTATTGATTATATCTATCTATCTATCTATCTATATATATATATATATATATATATATAGGTATAGTTGTCAGTCCGTAAACGGTGAGGATAATCCAACAAGATTTCCTTTATATAAATTATTAATAGGTAAATCCATATAGAGAGCTCGATGGGTGCTAACCAGAGCGATATATATGTATATATATATATATATATATATATATAGAGAGAGAGAGAGAGAGAGAGAGAGAGCTTGATGGATGCTAACCAGAGCGATATATATATATATATATATATATATATATATAAGGTAATATAAAATTTCACAAATAATATTTCCTTTCTATATCCAATTATGATTCAAGTGCCAGCCACACTCTACAGACTCTCAGAAACATTGACTCTATGTATAGAAGCTCAACGCATATAACATTAAAAGGCTGGAGCTTTTATTCAAGTCAAAGGAATCATTAAAAAAAATATCATTCTATTTTGCAAAAAGATGCTGTACAGTCAGGTTTACCATAACTAACAAAAGTTCACTCTCAATAAGACATCGATCAAAAACACTTTTCTCGATGATGTCAACATCGCGCACGCAAAGACATATCCAGATGATCAATGCCTTGATCAGAGAAACATTTTAGCAAAAATAGCGGCAATCATGGGCATCGGCTTTCGATCTACAAAAGCCACAGATCATGATGACTTGGGACAACATAAAGTTTGTGCACGTTGTGTCCAGCCGAAAAGCATATTTTAGGAATGAACGATGTCGTTATATGAACGATACTAGAAGTGCATGTATTTTATTAAACACAGGTACAAAATGTTATAAATTATTACTCATCTCCCAAACATTTTAGAAATATTTACTAATCTCCAAATGCCCCAAACGTTTTCGACAGCAAGTTTGAAAATAGACTCACTTTTCATCACAAGATAAATTTTGTTTAAATTTTGATTTTCTAGTTTTTATGAAGTTTACTCTTTTCATTCTTAATAAAATACAAAATTTTTTTGTTTCATTGTTTATTTATATATGGAAATATAACAGTCATGCAATATATAAACGTATTATATATTAAAACATTATTAAAATTTGAAAAAAATTAGAATGAAATTAGAGAAGAAACAAGCAATGGCCAAACATCAGGTTTATTTTTACGATTTAACGATTAGGACAGGCCTGTTAAAAATGACGGCAAAATATTTATAGCGATATGCGTTTTAAAATGCGGACAACATTTATATTGTGAACCACCTATTGAGTATCTTACATTACGACATAAGAAAAAATGATTCAAAACCCTGTTCTTGACAGGACTAATATATATATATATATATATATATATATATATATATACACAAACAAATGCACAACGGTCTTTATTAAAATAAATATGATATGTACATATATATTCTTCATTACACGATGACATAACTATTGCAAGAAAAAATAAGTCAATGTTAAAGAGCGAACAAGCGGCAGGAGGTTTAATAACTGATAATAAAAAAAAAGGCTGAGCCGACGCTGCTTCGCTATTTTCTCGCTAATGAACTATATATATATATATATATATATATATATACATACATATATATATATATATATATATATATATATATATATATATATAAGTGAATAAAGAACAAAGAAAATTCTAACAACGTTCAAAACATTAATTTAAAATAGTGCTCAATATAGAAATAGAGCTATGCATATTTATTATCTAAACTTATTGATAAATGGAACTGTGTGTGTGTGTGTGTGTGTGTGTGTGTGTGTGTGCGTGTATGTATCCGTTACCTAAAGAATCCGAAACGGCTGAACCGTTTTTCTTGAATATTTACACAATTGTACTATAAGCGTCTGCGAGTGTTTTTAGCTAGGTTTTGTGTCGAGGTACTTCCGATAAATATCGAAAATCGAAAAAATCGGGTTATAGAAGCAGTGGTCCAATTTTAATCAAATTTGATACACTGATAGACAAAGACATAAGAAACGATATTCAGAAGTTTCAAGGTTGCAGTTCTTACAATAGTGCAGAAAATCAATAATATATATATATATATAAAAGGCAAGATGTTTGTGTGTGTGTCTGTGTATCTATCTGTATGTCCTCTATACCAATTCACAATTTTTATCTGATTCTCACCAAACTTCACAGAAATATTCTTTAGGCTGAGTTTGAGCTCCAGTACCAGGGATTAGTTTTAAAGCTTTCATTACACACGAGCAACGCCGGCCTATACTACTAGTAAATTATAGTTTAGAACATGTGCAAATTACAATTTACTACAAAAGTGAAAGAACAATGTCTCATCAGGTAATTGATGAGACGTTGTTCTTTCGATGTTGAAACAAAATGTACACTTTTGTAGTAAATTATAATTTGTACATGTTCTAAACTATAATTTATAATATATATATATATGAAGAGAGAGACGTGAATTAATAAATATAAATATGAGAGTGCACATATGAATAGTATTATTATTCATAATAATTTATACAATCGTATGTTAGAAATATGCACTTGATGAATGCGTAACGCATTAAATTTCGAGTCGTGTCCTAGACGTCGGACAATATGTATATTTAATAAAATATGTATATTAGTCATCTACATATAAGACTGTTTCGCTGTATTATAGCTCATCAGTGTGACTAGACACATCCACTTGCTTCTGGCCGGAATCAAAACTCGACCGATTTGATGTTAGTTGGATTCGCAACCCCCTAAGCCATAGGTTCATGGGATCAGAAATGGAAATTTTAACGTGTTGTCTATAAGCAGTGTATACACACGCCAGTCACCTGAAGAACTCAATTCATTTGAAGAGTAACGCATATATCGCAGAAGTGGAAACTGTTTTTACAATTTTCTTCTCTAGAGAGCTCAGTCCTAATGAAAGCATAATATATTAGTCATTCACATACAAGCCTGTTTCGCTGTATCACAGCTCATCAGTGTGGCTAGACACATCCACTTGCTTCTGGCCGGGAACGAAACTCAACTGATTTGGTATCAGTCCGAGTCGCTACCCACTATATATAAATAACTACACCTCGGTCCTTTTTATAATACAGAAGATATTGCGAAAAATTAAATATTTTAGTCAAATAATTGTACGACATTGATATTTTAATGAATAATATGTTTAAACTTTTCAAAAAAGAGTACATTTGATAGCTGTACTTCGGGTTCATATTACAATCAAGGGTGTAATTTATTCCTTGTTTTTAGCTTCAGAAACACGGGGGCGTATTATACACAAAAAAAACTTTGTAAGTGCAACTAAATTTAGTGCATGAAAATTGAATTTATACTTTGATTTACTCTCACAAACACACTCACACACATATACATATATGTTTTTTGCTAAATAAATACCTGTATATACATATATATACACACACACACATATATATTGTTAAATATAACAATATATATATATATATATATATAAATATATATTGTTAAATATAACAATATAACACTATATATATATATATAAACATGTATTATTTTTAAAAACAACGGACAATGAATGTTTATTATGTTTAAACATGAGCCATTTTAAACATGCCATTTTAACTTTAATTTCTGTTGAAAATAAAGACAAAAATGGTCCAATATTTGATATTTTTAAAACGTTCTTCCTAAGCTTTTAGCTCACATGACCTATCTTCAGAGCTGTTGTAGGTACATTAACATAAAGATATTCGCCATCAAATATGATATTCTTTTGTGTTGACATAAAATATTGTTATGCTATGATAATGATCACCGAATAGCAAACACAGGTCGTCAATCAGTAATGCGATTTTTGGCGTTATACCATGTGAGAGATCGAAATGTTAATAACAGAATTATCTATCTAAATGCAATCTAATGTGTTGTATCTAATGTATGTGTATTGAAAAGCACTATTTGCCCCCCGGCAGGACTCGAATGTGCGAACCAGGTTCGAATCCTTTCGGAGGACACGTATTTTTCTCAAAAGATTTATCAAATATTCAAACCTGTAGATGAAAATAAATAAATATACCGTTTATTAATTAAAAAAACAAAGACAGAGCATCTCTCTCAAATATGAGTATCTATTAAAATAGCGTTTAAATAAATAAATAAAAAATATATTGAATTTAATCCATTTTCTATATACATTTATACTGTTTTTTTTTAACTCAAATGATATGAGATAATGATAGCGAACAGATTTGTATTATAATCTAATTACCTTTAATTGCAAACGTTCAAATAAGCATACACATATGTACACGCACATGCATACAGATATATATATATATATATATATATATATATATATTTGTAACATATGTAGGTATTTACGAAGAATGTGCACAATACAAAGCAATATATGGGACAAGGTAAGAAGCCAATCGCTATCACAAAGAACAAATCATAACGAGGCCATAAAATCTTAGACTTTTTCTGGAGCTCTGTCAGATTTACAACCAGCATGAAAAGAGCCGAATAAGCGATTCTGTTTGTTTTATTACGGACAATATACTATCGTCATTTTTTCTACTTTTGGTTCAGCTGATAGCATTTTCAGAGAAAATTTTATCGCTGCAGAATGTAAACGAAAGTAATCTTTGTCAAATCTTTATCGAAAAACTGATACTTTGCTGACCTTTTTTTTTCTTTTAGTGTCGATGTGAGCAAAAATGGATGGATTTCTGCCGCTACTTTTCAACAATAAATAAACCGGTCCGTACAAACGCCTGTTCCTGAGAAATAACGGACTTGCCTTTATGTCCTTAATTGAAGAAATATTTCTTCCATTTATCAACATCTTTATTGTCAATAAATTCAAAATAGCCAAGTGGAAAAAAAAAACAACAATAGGCACACCACATGGTGTGCGTTTGAACGAAATGATTTTGTATTTTCAGTAGAACGCTTGCTTTAAACACGTAATATTTCTCATTTTATTTCGAGAAATTTGCATGGAACTCTCTCTCTCTCTCTCTCTCTATCTATCTATCTATCTCTAAGTTTCACTTACTACTTTCTAAGTTCTCTCTATCTATCTATCTATCTATCTATCTATCTCTAAGTTTCACTTACTACTTTTATTTTATATTTCTGCTAGATCGTGCTACTTTTCTAAGTTAATTTCTTTAAATTTCATGTTGTATCGATTATTACCTCCACCATATAGGGGGGTTATTTTATCCAGTCACGTTTGTTTGTCTGTCTCTCTGACCGTGGTCAAGATATTCTGAGGGATTCTGATGACTGACCACATGATTGACACGAATTGATTAGATTTTGGGTTCGATCCGGTACAGGATAAAGTTCCTCGGTTATTTGCTTTTTTTTTACTGATATTTCTTCGTACGTTTTACATGCCAAATACTGAATTAGCTACCCTAGATTGCTTTCTGTCATTGCATCTTCTAAACAAACCTTTTTTAATAATAGTGAATATCCATCTCTAGCTATTCGCTGAAATGATGTCGGTATTGCCTTGGCGGAGGTTTGTGGTCATTGACTGCTCTTCTTTCTGCTTGTGCTTGTTTTTTTCTTTTCCCAAAGACTATATTCTCCGGTTTAGTGGCCCCAATTATTAGGTCTGTCTTCATGATAAAATCCCACAAGATCTAGACTTGATCGTTTTGCATCACGTTTCCTGGCTTTTGTCACTATTATTTTTTTTTTTTTGTACAAATCACACTTCCTACAAAGGAAGTAAATGCAACTGTGAGAATAAGTTATTCTGAATCTTCTTGTATTTTTCTGGGCAAGATTTCCATGAACGTTAATGGCGTGGGTGACATTTACCACCTAAAATGCCGTACAGGCTGCACATGTTCGAGTCCACTTGGTGGCAGATGCTATTCCAAATAGAATTAGTATTTAGGAATTAATTATTATTATGTCATTTTTCATCATATTTCGATTTCTGCTATGGTCGCACTACCAACCAAGTTAGCGGGAAGACCTAAGGCAGGTCGTGGCGTATTGTTATGGCTCCATTTCATGTTTTTTCTATCTTCCCCATCATCCCTAGCGTTACATAGACAAAGTTCTCCTTAGTGTGTGGGTTGAACTTAATAAGACAATTTTTTGTATATCTCTTAAGCTGGGGTTTCCAGATATTATTTCAATGTGTTGTTTTGTTCCATTTTTTATCATTCCAAGTGCACTTACTATCACTGGCATGACTTGTTTTTAATTTCCACATTTTTTTCTATTTCAACTTTCAGGTCTTTATATTATGACAGTTTTTTCAGATTCCTTGGTTGCTATGTTACAATCCGCTGGACAAGCCATATCAATTAATAGACAAGTTTTCCCTTTCTGGTTTTTAACAATAATGCCCGGCCTATTTGCTTCAATTTTTCTGTCTGTGTAGATGGTGTAATCCCATAGAATGGTGACATCTTCTATTTCTGTAACCGGTGATGGATGATGTTCATACCAGTGTTTGTTTACAGATTTTCCATAGTGTTTGCACATTGTCCAGTGTAAATATTGCCCCACTCTATCGTGACGATTTTTATATTCATTTGGGGCAAGTACAGAACAGCCTGAGATTAGATGGTCTATTGTTTCTTGGTGTTTATCACAAAACCTGCATTTTACATCCATATTATGTATAATATTTGCTTGAAAGTTTCTAGTGAAAAGACTTTGGTATTGTGCTGCAAGAATAAAGCATTCAGTCTCAGACTTGAATCCAGATGCACGTAACCATCAATGAGCATTAACTTTATCAACATTGGATTTATTGGCACGTTCTGGATATTGGCCATGCAGAGGTTTGTCTTGCCAGCGCTGTTTCATCTGTTCAATTATTATTATTATTATTATTATTATTATTATTATTATTATTATTATTATTATTATTATTTGTCATTTGTACAGCTTATTGGCGAATATTGAGGGACTTTGCCGTCAGTTAATATTAAGCAGTTCTCTGTATATGGTTCCATAGTAGGATGCTGGGGATACCATGAACCGAACATGGGATCAAGGACGAAGTTTTAGAATAAAAAAGAAACAAAAAAAACTTAGATTTCACCTCAGAAGGAGACAGTTGAAATTTTTAGGTTACATATTGAGGAAAGAACAGTTTGAAGGCAAGAGTGACAAAGGAAAACAACGCATAACATATTTATTTTACATAAATGCATGGTGGAAAAGAGTTTATGAAACATAACAGAAAGACAAAGTTTATTAAGATCTAAAAGAGACATGAGTTTGGGGAGAGCCATGGTCGCCTATAACCTGAGTGGATGCGAAACATAAAGAAAATATTTTTTCTGATATTCTTTCACACTCAGTAACCCCGTTGTGTCTTAGTTGTTGTCTTGCTTAGGGTGAAGATATTATAAAAATAGAGGCATAGGATATAAGTTTCCTGCACGGTGACTTTTTTCAGGTACTGAGTAAGGTGCTGGTATTTTTCCAGTGGTGTTATACTAAGTGCAAGAATAAGCTTTACAGATACGTTATCATAGGTATTATTTTCGGTATCACTTTCTTTGTGCATTGATAACGTCTTTGTGGGTCTTGTGATTGTTTCTCATAAAACTGCTTTTGCTTTTTCAAAGTGTTGCAAAGACATTTTTCTGCGGCTTTATTTCGGTAGTAAACGCCAAACAGTCACGGTTTTACGAAAAACCATTCATAACCTCCCCAAGATTTTTTTTTCATCTCATCGCATATATCACCGCCAGAGAAAGCCATTATTCAACTTCAGCTTGTCCGCTCAAAAATGTCTCCAATTCGTCCTACTTCTACGGTTATGGTCGCCACACACACACGATTTGTCATCTACCCGAAGGAAATGTTTGCAGTCAGATTCTATTTTATAATTCATCTTGATTGAGCTTCTCTAAAATTGTCCGAAAGCATTTTCCTTTAGTTTTATTCGTTTGTGTTTTGTTTTATTTTGGTTTTATTTTCTTATTTACAGTCATGCGAATCTCTGATTTGATTCATATTAAACGAATCTGATATTGGCTGAAGAAAAGGTAAAAAAAAAAAACGCCAATAAATCCAAACTTCAAATTTTAATTGGAATAGACAGATGTAACTATCGCCCGGTTCACACTCCAACCACGTCTATTGAACAGGTGAAGAGGCTCATCCCTTGTTCCCTGCTTAGGATGTGGTTTCCGGCTCTCTCTTTTCCAATCTTTTTTCCTCTTTTTCTTTCTGTTTTCAATTGGAGTAGAGAGACTAAACTATCAACCGGTTCACACTCCACCCACGTCTATTGAACAGGTGAAGAGGCTCTCTTCACCTTGTGGTTTCCGGCTCTCTCTTTTCCAATCTTTTCACTCTTTTCTTTGTGAAATGATTGGAAAAGAGAAAACCGGAAATGATTCTAAAGAGGAATATATCGGACACCAGCGAGAAATATTATTTTTTACTCGTTTCATCCCAAGCAGATAATACCACTAAGACGCAGGAGGTTAAAAACACAGTTAGAGAAAGTGAATGAGAAGACTGAAAATGTAGAGTATAGAGAAGATGACAAAAAATGAACAGGGTTGAAAATTGACAGAAAGTCTGGACTGATGCTGTAATTAATTTCTTTTTTCTTTTTTTAAGATTTACTTATTAGGGAAGAAAGAAATCGGAAGGGATTTTCTCAGTTGAGAAGTACGACTAAAGAAACTGTTAGAATAGAACTTGCGGTTTCATCTAGTTAGTTCAACGGTAAATGAGTGGAAACTAGAAGCCAATCTAGTAGCATGTTTGAATTCAAACAGTCGAGTCACCAGGAAAAAAAAGCTCATCAGATCTTTTTTTTTTCCTGGTGCCTCGAGGATTTGAAATATTTGTAAAAAAAGCCAGAGGGAAGCCATGTGGTGCAGTTAATATCGACTCGGAACGAGAAATTGGGGAACCGAGTTCGAATTCCAGTTGAATTCCTTGCATTCACTTACACGCAAATACACTTGGGAAAGGTATTTATCTGTCTCTTCCCTTCAGTTATGGGTTAAATAACATAAAAGATTGTGTGCTATAGCCTTAGCTGGCAACCAGTCTACCGTAGAAATCAATGGCAACCTGCTGCGGAATAATTTTCTGCCCAGTTGGCCATGTCTCTTTCGAGAGATGATCGCCCAAAATGTGTATCGCTTATGGCACTTAACTGACTGACTGACAACAGGAGCAGCAGCCCAGATATGGCAACAGTTTTCAAGAATGGTAGATTTATAATACTATCCTAGGGTTGTGAGCGTTGGGGAAAAGATTAACATGTGAAAAGACACGGCATTACATAGAAGACGCAGGGCGGAAAATTCGTTGTAGAACTTTGTGCTTTATTCTTCTTCTATGTGCCATGTCCCTTCAAGACGAAGGCGATCATGGCTTTCAACGTCTCCCTATCGCTGGTGGCTCTTAGCACGCCTTCTCCTGTTACACCATGCAACCCTCGTTCCATCTTCCACCTGATTAGGTCCTTCAAATATGTTATCCGTTTCTTTCCCCTGTCTCTTTTTCCCTCTATCTGGCCTGTTAGCATCAGGTTCTCCAAGCCCTCTTTCCTTATTGCATGTCTCTTCCTGATGCTCAGTATAAATTTCCTTTTTCGTTTCCATTATTTCCAAAACCTCGTCATTGCTCATATACTCGATCTATGATATTCGCAGCATCCTTCTGTAAAACCACATTTCCGCTGCTTAATCTTTTTTATTCATATTTGATGATATTGTCCAGCATTCACTGCCATATTGAAGAACTGACATCTCATATTCTGTCAAATACTGGTTGAAAAGAACCCGGAAACACAGTTGTTCATAACGCTGAGATATTAGTAATTGTCACGCCATCGTCTATTGTATTCACATAAAAAATTCATTCCTATTATTTGTTAATTCTTGTGAGAAATTCTATTTCGTTGGTATATTTGGTCAGCAATTTTACGTCTCCACAATTCTGATTAAAAACAAACAAAAAGACTTGTTAAATATATTTTTATATATTTCATCTGCATTTCAAATCATTTGTGGTGTGAATTTGTAATGAGTCAGTTAAGTGCCATACGTGATACACGCTTCGGCGATCATGACTCTCTCGAAACATGAATGACTGGGCAGAAGATTATCCCGCAGTAGGTTCCCATTACATTCTGTTATTTAACCCATAACTGGAGGAAAGAGACTGATTAATTGCTTTTCCAAGAGTATTTGTGCGCAAAAGAATGCAATGAATTTGGGTTACATATTTAGATATTAATTGTGCAACATCAAGTTAATTTCCTTTATTATTAGACATTATCAAATCGTTTTGGTATTTTTGTGCTATGGCGATGATTTCGCCATTTTGAAGTATTGCGTTCTGTGAAACTGTAAACAGATAGATACTAAGCAATGCAGTGATTTAGTTGTTTTATATCAAAGTTTTTATAATTGCTAAAATGTTATTTAATAATTTCACATATGAATTAAGTTCTGAAAAGATTGTCTATGAGATTGTCTAACTGTCTGAGTGAAGCATTCTACATATCTCTCGGGGAGAGGAGCATTTCATCACCGCCGACTTATCACCAGCCAACCGATCGTGTGCTAATCTCTTAGATCGGCTTCGAATCATCGTGATGTTGTAAGTTCGGATGTTTGTCTTAGTGATTTACTATCAGTATAGCCCGGCGTTGCTCGAGTGTAATGAAAGCTTTAGAACTAATCCATGGTCCTGGAGCTCAGACTCTTTGAACGTTGGCACGAAAGACTAAAAAAGCAATAGTTGTTTCCAGTTAAAGCGAAATCATAGACTGAAAGAAAAATTAATGGATGTAAATCAAATTTTCATTCCTGTTATCGATATCAAATAAGTTTTTCTCGTCGTAACTGAATTTTGAAGGCTAAATAAGTCCTCTGAGTAAATGGTATCATGGCTGAGACTAAGAACTACAATTATACCTACTTAGAGCCAAACCCGAAGCAAAAACTAAAATAAAAGAGCTGAAAAAATAGACATACAGGCAGATAAACATACACACACAAAAATATCTTGTCTTTTATATATATATATATATATTATCGATTTTCTGCACGATTGTAAGAACTGAAACCTTGAAACTTCTGAATATCGTTTCTTATGTCTTTGTCTATGAGTGTATCAAATTTGATTAAAATCGGACCACTTCTTCTATAACCTGATTTTTTCGATTATCAATTTTCGATATTTATCGGGGTTACCTCGACACAAAACCTAGCTAAGAATACTCGCAGACGCTTGTGTAAATTTTCAAGAAAATCGGTTCAGGTGTTTTGGAGGTAACGGACACACACACACACACACACACACACACACACACACACACACACACACACACACACACACACACACACACAAAGTTCCATATATAAATAAGTTTAGATTAGTTTTTTACTCTCCCCGTCCGCGTCATATGTAATCTCAAAGACAGCCATAAAGCAATTAAAACTCAGAATATAAAGTCCCATACATCGGCAGGTTTGTTAACAAATAAAGTGGTCAAGCTAGAAAAAAGATATAAATACATATAAATAATACTAGTTAGTCTGAAAACACAAACAAACGTGGATAATGAGAATTTTTACGAAAGCAACTGGATTACGGAATTAGTTTCAAGTCGGAACTAATAATAACTCGCAGTTGGTTTCGGCTCGGAATCGATTTCAACACAGAATTAGCTTCCAAGTTGAAGTTGGTTCCGCTTTGAAATTAGTTCTGCACTTCAAGCAGCCAAAGTTGAAATTAGTTTTCCTTTGTATACTTTTAAAAATATTCAAATTGTTTTTTCTTCTTCAAAATGATCAACAATTATATATTTGATGGGAAATGCATTAAATTTTTAATAGATTTTTATCTTAAAAATAGTCATTTATTAGAAAAAAAAACCCGTAAGAATTTCTATTTTAAAAACTTGTTTTAAAAATGATCCTTAACAATTTTCTTTTATCTGTTTTTAAAGAAACAATGTACAAATATAGATTTTCCGTCTTTTCACTTATTTTATTTTGTTTATTTATTTATTGTTGTGGTTGTTGTTCTTGTTCACTCCATGGTGACAGCGATTAATAGAAATTATCTTCTTGTTTTTGTGATCCGTCTTGTCTTAATTTAAAAGTTTTATACATTGTTATTATTCTTTTCTATCGAGCCGATTCTAATTTGCTTCTTATTAGTTATTTTCATGTTATCATGAGGTAAAGTGCGTTGTTGTACAGTAGATGGCGACTCGAAACAAGAAATCGAAAAGTCGGTTTCGAATTCCACTTGAATTCGTTGCATTCGCATACGTACAACCTTTTTTTAATTGTATCACCCCGTGCAAAGCAGTAACGCCACTGATGTTCAGGGGGCAACATAAGAGTAAAAAGATTAGGGGGCTACATAAGTGTAAAAGGATTGGGGCTACATAAGTGTAAAAGGATAAGGAGGTTACATAAGAGTAAAAGGATTAGGAGGCTACATAAGAGTAAAAGGATTAGGAGGCTACATAAGTGTAAAAGGATTAGGGGGCTACATAAGTGTAAAAGGATTAGGAGGCTACATAAGTGTAAAAGGATTAGGGGGCTACATAAGTGTAAAAGGATAAGGAGGCTACACAAGAGTAAAAGGATTAGGAGGCTACATAAGTGTAAAAGGATTAGGGGGCTACATAAGAGTAAAAGGATTAGGAGGCTACATAAGAGTAAAAGGATTAGGGGGCTACATAAGTGTAAAAGGATTAGGAGGCTACATAAGTGTAAAAGGATTAGGAGGCTACATAAGAGTCAAAGGATTAGGAGGCTGCATAAGTGTAAAAGGATTAGGGGGTTACATAAGTATAAAAGGATTAGGGGGCTACGTAAGTGTAAAAGGATTAGGGGGCTACATAAGTGTAAAAGGATTAGGAGGCTACATAAGAGTAAAAGGATTTGGAGGCTACATAAGTATAAAAGGATTAGGGGGCTACATAAGTGTAAAAGGATTAGGGGGCTACATAAGTGTAAATGGGTAAGGAGGCTACATAAGAGTAAAAGGATTAGGGGGCTACATAAGAGTAAAAGGATTAGGAGGCTACATAAGTGTAAAAGGATTAGGGGGCTACATAAGTGTAAAAAGATTAGGGGGCAACATAAGTGTAAAAGGATTAGGGGGCTACATAAGAGTAAAAGGATTAGGAGGCTACATAAGAGTAAAAGGATTAGGTGGCTACATAAGTGTAAAAGGATTAGGGGGCTACATAAGTGTAAAAGGATAAGGAGGCTACATAAGAGTAAAAGGATTAGGAGGCTACATAAGTGTAAAAGGATAAGGAGGCTACATAAGAGTAAAAGGATTAGGGGGCTACATAAGTGTAAAAGGATAAGGAGGCTACATAAGTGTAAAAGGATTAGGAGGCTACATAAGAGTAAAAGGTTTAGGGGGCTACATAAGTGTAAAAGGATAAGGAGGCTACATAAGAGTAAAAGGATTAGGAGCTACATAAGTGTAAAAGGATTAGGGGGCTACATAAGTGTAAAAGGATAAGAAGGCTACATAAGAGTAAAAGGATTAGGAGGCTACATAAGTGTAAAAGGATTAGGAGGCTACATAAGAGTAAAAGGATTAGGAGGCTACATAAGAGTAAAAGGATTGGGGGCTACATAAGTGTAAAAGGATAAGGAGGCTACATAAGAGTAAAAGGATTAGGAGGCTACATAAGTGTAAAAGGATTAGGGGGCTACATAAGTGTAAAAGGATAAGGAGGCTACATAAGAGTAAAAGGATTAGGAGGCTACATAAGTGTAAAAGGATTAGGGGGCTACATAAGTGTAAAAGGATAAGGAGGCTACATAAGAGTAAAAGGATTAGGAGGCTACATAAGTGTAAAAGGATTAGGGGGCTACATAAGAGTAAAAGGATTAGGAGGCTACATAAGTGTAAAAGCATTAGGGGGCTACATAAGTGTAAAAGGATTAGGGGGCTACATAAGTGTAAAAGGTTTAGGGGGCTACATAAGAGTAAAAGGGTTAGGGGGATACATAAGTGTAAAAGGATAAGGAGGCTACATAAGTGTAAAAGGATTAGGAGGCTACATAAGTGTAAAAGGATTAGGGGGCTACATAAGTGTAAAAGGATTAGGGGGCTACATAATTGTAAAAGGATTAGGAGGCTACATAAGAGTAAAAAGATTAGATAGGAGGAAAGTGAAGAGAAAGACAAACCAGTTAGAAAAGAGCAAGAGAAGGATGGGAATATAGGTGTGATGACAGTTGCAAAGGTGGAGAGAAAGTAAAGGATGTACAGGGTGGTGTATGAAAAACTACAGTCAAGTGGTTAAGAGATGAGTATTGACATTGCATTTAAATTCCTGGAGGTTGTAGCCGTCAGGAAAGCAAGAATATGGAAGCGAGTTCCACAGGCGGGAAGTGTGAAAAAAGAAACTGTAGAGTAGAATTGTCGTCTGCTTTTGGTTGATCTAACTGTGAATGGGTGAGACCCAGTTGCCAGTCTGGTTGCACGAG
The DNA here is from genome assembly GCA_037127315.1 of Ascarosepion bandense. Taxonomy (NCBI): domain Eukaryota; kingdom Metazoa; phylum Mollusca; class Cephalopoda; order Sepiida; family Sepiidae; genus Ascarosepion; species Ascarosepion bandense. The sequence goes on from JBBBDQ010000732.1 coordinate 807,737, forward strand.
TAAACACCTGTTTCAGGGGCACAAGTGACTTAAGTTCCTTGGAGCAGAAGCCATGAAAGTATTTATAGAACAGATAGAGGGAAGCCATATCCTGTCGATGGGGAAGTGGGGGAGTCGAGTCGCTAAGTCAGTATATTTCACATTACTGATTCTTCTTTGGAGCCTGTCAAGAACACTGAGATGAACAACAGTGGCGCCTGACCATATATGAATACACCTGGTATTGAAATAAAAATGGTATTAATCCGTCTTTTCCCACATAAAACCAAGATCATTTGGGTAAATTAGCAAAAGGATGTAGTGATTAATTCGTTTGCATGAATATGTATGAAGTTTGCCGCAAGAATATATTTGCATGTTGCGTTGTGTTGGCGGTAAAGAAAGCTGATGGTTACTTTTTGCAACAGTGTACGTTTACAGTGAATACGCCTTGAAATGGTTCTACCTGGAAAGATATAAACGTAAAATAAACCTATGAAATATCTATCTCTATAAAAGTGACGAGGGTGGACGTTGTGTTTTTTTTTTTTTTTTTTTTTTTAATCATTTCACCCCGAGCAAGGCAGAAACGCCACTGATGTGCAGGGGGTTACATAAGTGTAGAAAGATTAATTAGAAAAGAGTGAGGAGTACAAGCTAGTTAGAAAGGAACAATAGAAAACTGAGAAAGCAGGTGCAATGACAGGTACATGGGCGGAGAGAAAGGGAAGCTTATACAGGGGAGGGGAGAGAGAGCTAGAGGCCAGTGGTTAGTAGGTGAGTATTAACTTTGCTTTTAAATTTCTGGAGGTCGTAGCCGTCAGGAAAGCAAGAATACGGGAGTGAGTTCCACAGGCGGGAAGTGCGAGAGAGGAAGCTGCAGGAGTAGAATTGTCGTCTGCGTTTGGCTAACCTGACTGTGAATGGGTGGGACCCAGTTGCCAGTCTGGTTGAACGGGTAAACACCTGTTGAGGAGGCATCAGTGACTTAAGCTCATCCGAGCAGAAGCCATGAAAGTATTTATAGAAGAGACAGAGGGAGGCCACATTTCGACGATGGGAAAGTGGCTGCAGACGAGTCGCCAGATCAGTACCTATCACATTACAGACTCTCCTTTGGAGCTTGTCAAGAACACTGAGGAGAACGGCAGGGGCACCTGACCATAAATGGCAGCAGTACTCCATGCACGGACGGATGGTTGACTTGTATATATGCAGGATGGATTCAGGTGGAAAAAACATCCTGGATCGACATAGTGACCCAATCTTCTTAGCAGTAGATTTTGCTATGGATTCAATATAGTGCTTCCATTTGAGGTCTGAGGACAGGGTCAGTATTTGTTTTGTTTGATAGATTCAACTTAGCGTCTGCATTTTGCGGTCTAGCTCGACGGGAATTGCGCTCAGATGTAGATCAAACTTTTAGAATGCTAACGACACCTTGAAATTTTTCAGAAAGCCAAAATTAGGAGTAGAAAATATATATCATCACCCTACAAAGTCAGGGATCAGTTTATGTATTGATTATAATATAGAATCGATCACCCCACTTTATATTATCTATCTCTATAAAAGTGACGAGAGTGGACGTCGTGTAATTATGTGTTTGTTTGATAGATTCGACTTAGCGTCTGAATTTTGCGGTCTAGCTCGACGGAAGTTGCGCTCAGATGTAGATCAAATTTTAGAACGCTAACGACACCTTGAAATTTTTCAGAAAGCCAAAATTAGGGGTAGAAAAATTATATTATCAACCCACAAAGTCAGGGATCAGTGAAGGTATTGATTATAATATAGAATCGATCACGCCACTTTATATTATCTATATCTATCTATGTTGCCCCTTCCCCTCCAACCCTAATCCAATAGAGAGATTCTACATTGTTATCTATATCTATAAAAGTGACGAGGGTGGACGTTGTGTAAGTATTTGCTATGTAAACTCCTCGTCTGTTTTTTATTCTTACTATTCTTTAAGCTACCCGATTAAAACGAGTCTAAACTGCTAGTGGCTACATAAAACAAACTTTCAATAATGACGCTATAATATTGGGAGAAAAGGTAACAACAGTTTTAAATCCGTCGATGGTAACATTGAGGGTGATATTAAGATGATGTATCTAATGAACACGTACATGTATACCTCACCTTACGTCGGCAGTTTATTCCAGGAAAAGCTACCTAAGTCGAATTTACTTGTCCCCGAATTTGCTTCTCACTAGGTTAAATCACAAATAACCATTCTCAGTTCTGTACTTTATGTTAAAATGCAGTTTTGATAAAATATGGTCAATAAGAATCTATTTTAAACTTACAAACAAATTTTAGTTGTTAGTACGGTACAAAAGATAATCTAAATTTACGAATATTTGTACGTACATACTTGTAAATAGATGTTACAAAATGGCGATCTTTACAGTAGCCTTCTGTAGGAGGTTTCGTACTTTTCTTCCCGTGTCTGCAATCAGCACTGCATCATCTGCATACCCTATGTTGTTCAAATTGTGGCTTCTGACAGTTTCTAAATTTTGTTTTATTTAAAGCAGACAGGCTATAATTATTGAGATGCTTTTTGCAGCAAAAATTTCACATCTCAAATTTCCTCTATAAGGAAAATAAGCAAAATTAGTAAACATTTATGGTATATCCATTTTATAACAGAATCAAATATCTATGTCCGTTTACTTAGATGTTTGCTGAACTCCTTAGACGTAAAGAAAACGGTAATCTTGTACAATATAGCCGGAGTTCGACAAAAGAAGTCAGTCCTTTTTTGTCACTCTCCTCAGTTACCTTCTGAAAATTTGTTTTTTTATTTTTTCATATAATTTTTGACAAATGATTTAACTCGAAACGACGAAACCTGATACCTGTACTTGGTGTAAATCCTTTACTGTGTGTAGATCTAGTGAAGGGCTAACCGGAAATGGTTAAAAGGGCTAACCGGAAATGGTTAAAACGATGACAACCTAAAAGGTAAGTTACAACAGCTTATTTTGTCTGGCACTTGTCTGAAACTTTTGATCATAACGAAAATGCATCTAAATAAAGATGTCGCGCTTACACTAAACCCAACCTTCATTATTTACGTCTTTGAAAAGGTACCATTTAGATCCATAAAGAAAAAATCTACAGAAGTTAAAAGAAAAGAATATTTATCAAAATATGCACAAAAAGATGGCTGCTATGAGTTGAACTTAAACGAGCAACAACGATGTCAGCTTTGCATAAAATCCAAGATGATATTAATTTTAGCATTTGTTCCTATTCCATATATTGATAATTATATTGAGGTCTTCTCTGCGGACATTTGAAGAGCTTGCTGTATTTCTTCAAAGATAACTATATTGGAATGCCAAATCTACGTGGAATCAGTAAAAGGCCTTCTCTTTTACCCTCCTGAAATGTGGAATATTTGCAAGAGAACAATTTAATAAGGAAGACAGGACATATAACCATGCTGAAGCATCAAACAGAAGACTGCACACACAGCTGGGAGTAGAGCACCCCACAGTATAGAGATTCTTTTTTTCTTTTAATTAAGTGCCATGCCTGATACACGCTTTGGGAGACCATATATATATATATATATTATCGATTTTCTGCACTATTGTAAGAACAGAAACCTTGAAACTTCTGAATATCGTTTCTTATGTTTTTGTCTATGAGGATATCAAATTTGATTAAAATTGGACCACTCCTTCTATAACCCTATTTTTTCGATTATCGATTTTCGATATTTATCTGGGGTACCTCGACACAAAACCTAGCTGAGAACTCTCGCAGACACTTATAGTACAACTGTGTAAATTTTCAAGAAAATCGGTTCAGCCGTTTTGGAGTCTATAGGTAACGGACACACACACACACACAGACACACACACACATACACATACACAGACAAAGTTCCATTTATAAATAAGTTTAGATAAAGTTATTTATTAGAAAAGGAACCTTAATAAATTCTATTTTAAAAAGGTGTTTTAAAAATTATATTTAACAACTTTTTTTATCTGTTGTTAAAAAAAATAAGATACAGATATATATTCTATCTTTTGACTTACACTTTTTTTCATTTCATGGTAAAAGATAAAACTGACGGCCATTAACAGATCTCCTCTTCAATGAGTTTTTGTGATTGGTCTTGTCTTAATTATAAGTTTTATACATTGTTATTATTCTTTTGTCTCAAGCCGATTCCATTTGGCGCTTCTTGTTATTTCCATGCTATTATTAGGGACGTTCATTGTGGTCAAGTGGATTGCGGCTCGGAATAAGAAATCGGAGAGCCGAGTTCGAATTCCAGTTGAATTCATAGCATTCACTTACGCGCAAATACCCTTGGTATTAAAAAAAAATGGTAATAATCAGTTTCTTCCCACATAAAAATAAGACCATTTGGGTAAAAAAAAATTAATATTATTTATTTAATAAAAATAAAGACATTGATTAGAAAAAGGAACCTGAAGAAATTCTGTTTTAAAAATGATCCTTAACAATTTTAATTTATCTGTTTTTAAAGAAATAAAGTAGATTTATATATTCCATCTTTTCGTTTTTATTTTATTCTTTTTATTTTATGGATATTTGGCTCGTAATAAGAAATCGGAAAACCGAGCTCAAATTCCAGTTGAGTTCATTGAATTCAATTACGCACAAATAAACTTGGTATTGAAAAATGGTATTAATCCGTCTCTTCCCTCCAGCTATGATTTAAATAACAGGACAGATTGAGTTCTATAGCTTGAAGACCTATCTACCTCAGAAAATAATGACAGTTTACTGCGAGAAGATTAGTCATGTCTCTTTGGAGACATGATCACCCTAGTGTTTATTACGTATAGCACTTAACTGATTATTGTCATAGCAGAGTGTACCTGATGCAGAGAATTTATTTGACGCGAAACGTAAGATTATCGAATGTGAATGCATATAAATTTGGAAAAACATTGCCTAACATTTTGAAAATTTATTCTTTTATACTCACAACTTAAGATGAATGTTTATCTCTGTCCGAAGCTGGGTTGTCTTGGAGTGTTTCGTGTCTCAATCTCCTTTGTTTGTTGCAGGAATTCACAACGTGGACACTGAGTTGGAAATTCTCAGCGGACACTCAAATAAATTGCCGTATGTACGCGCCCTGACAGACACATTATTTTAAAATGTGATAAGCATCCCTTGAATCGGTCCACAGTGAGATTAATGCGAAAGCCTATTGTTAAAGAAAGGAAAAACTTGTCCCTATCCCGTACGAAAATAAAATCAATATATCCGACGTTCCGTAAAGGTTTTGATGTGTTGGGCGTAGGGCCCCTTTAAATACAGTTAACTGCTACCAAACTGTTTTAATTTCTACATTACATCACTTCTAAGTTAACCTAAATTTAAATCCATACTCTTATTTGAGTACATACACTGTTTTTCTTTAATGAAACGGTATATTTAATATACAGGGTGTCCATATAGTTAGTGTGCACTTTAAAAACCATATAGTAATATACAGAGTGTCCATATAGTTAGTGTGCACTTTAAAAACCATATAGTAATATACAGGGTGTCCATATAGTTAGTGTGCACTTTAAAAACCATATAGTAATATACAGAGTGTCCATATAGTTAGTGTGCACTTTAAAAACCATATAGTAATATACAGGGTGTCCATATAGTTAGTGTGCACTTTAAAAACCATATAGTAATATACAGGGTCTCCATATAGTTGGTGTGCACTTTAAAAAATTTATAATTTTATTAGTATTTGCGATAGAAATAATTTGTAAAAAGGATTAGAAAGATTTAAATCTATATTTTTAACGTTTTATTGAAATTTTATTTTATGTTTCTAAATGTCCTCCATTATTAGCAATAAAATGGATAATACGATTTGCAATATTGTTCACGGTAAACATTTGCCAACTGATTTAGAGTAATGTCAGAAATCACATTAATTATTTTAGCTTTCAAATCTTCTAATGAACTAGTTTTGGTTGCATACACAATTGTTTTCACATGTCTCCATAAAAAAATCTAATGGAGTCAAATATGGCGAACGTAGAGGCCAATAAAATTTACGATCCATCCGTTAGGGAATTCCTGATTTAGAAACTGTCTGACATGCAGAGTAACGTGACAAGGATCTCTGTCTTGTTAATGTATAACATTTTTACAGATTATTTCTATCACAAATACAAATAAAGTTATGATGTTTTTAAAGTGCACACGAACTTTATGGACACCTAGTATAATCGAGAAATATTTTTAGAAAAATATGCGTTCTTCTGCAAGATATTTCTCTATTTCTCGACAAACTCCAAAGAACGATTTGTAATCTGACCTGGCATTTTGAATTCACTCACTTTCTCACCGACTTGACGCGGCTTCTATCTGTCTTTTCTATAAATGTTTTCATAGCAACTGCTCTGAAGAGCTTTTTTCTCCTCGGGCCTTGACCACATGAATATTAAGTGTGCTACTAGATTGGCATCTAGGTCCCACTAATTTACCGTTGGAATGCTTAAATATAACTACCAATTTTATTCTAACAGTTTCATACATGTGGATCTCTCTTTCGTTTTCTTGATTCCCTGTTAACCACAATATTCAAAAAATGAAATGCAACACCAATTGCCATCTTCTGTTTTCTTGAATCTCGTTCACCTTTTCTCTTTCCGTCAATACTCTCTGTACCCAGCTTTTTCTTTCACTATAACCGCCTTTACACAAGTGGTGATCCAACCTTGCTTGAGAGTGAAATGATCAAAAATATATATTGGTAACTTGAGAACTGTTGTTATCCTGACTCTTCGGTACGTCTGAGGGACATGGACACTCTACAGGGAGACATCCGCAATCTTGAAATATACCATCGTCAAATTCTGCAAAACACATGACAGGAGCAGATCCCGTACAAAAAACGTTCGTCACCATGCAAATATGGAGATCCTAGAAACCATCATGAACCGCCACCGATTTTCGATCGGCTGGACACCTTGACTGAATGCCGTACATCCACCAACCTATACAAATTCTCTTCTCAAAAATTCACATCTAGTGTCGAACAATATGGCGTCAATTTAAAGATCAACGGAGAAACACTTTGCTGATGACAGAAATCGATCTACTCAATTGGGAAGCGTAAGCTGCAGAATGAGTCAGTCAGTTAAGTAACATACGGGATACACGCTTGGGTGATCATGTCTCTTTCGAGACATGACTGACTGGGCAGAAGATTATCCCACAGTAGGTTGCCATTATTTCCACGGTAGATTGGTTCCCAGCCACTGCTATAGAACCCAATCTGTCCTGTTATTTAACCCATAATTAGAAGGAAGGGACGGGTTAGCGTCCTGTTTGTGCGTTGTGGTGCAGTGGTTATCTGCTCGGAATGAGAAATTGGGGAGCCGAGTTTGAATTTGTTGTGGAATAGTTTTCACACTGAAGGTTATAATCGTGCTATGTCGGTTGCTAATCGACTTAACGTACCCAAAATGTTAGGGAATTGGTAATCTTCAACTGAAAGCTGACTCCTTAGTATTCGGCTAACTGCTGACTAATATCAACTGCCTAGTAGTTCTACTGAACTCTAATATAACGCTAAAGACCTCCTATGAACTTCCCAAGCACTTCTCAAGAACTTCCCACGTTAACTTCCTGTTAACTCTTATTAATATAAGAGGAAGGGTCCATTATATGAAGAATAGGTGTGTTTCCCCATAACAGAATTCCAGTTGAATTCCTTGCATTCACTTACGCGCAAATATCCTTGGGAAAGGTATTAATCCGTTTCTTCCCTCCTGTTTTGGGTTAAATAACAGGACAGATTGGGTTCTATAGCCTTTGGTGGCAACCAGTCTATAGCAGAAAGTAATGGCAACCTGCAGTGGGATAACCCTCTGCCCAATCAGTTATGTCTCTTTCGAGACATGATCGCCCAAGCGTGTATCACGTATGGCACATAACTGACTGAAGCTGCAGAAAGAACCAACTGCAGAAGAGCAACCTACAAAAAAGGTCCTTAAAAAAAAAGAAAACAAAGCGAGAGACGAACAGAGCCCAAAGAAAAGCCAGAGCTTTTCATCACCTGAAACCTCCTATTCTAACTTGTAGGTCTTTTTTCATATCCAATATAAGACAGTATGCAATGTACGGAAACAGTTACACTAACATCAATAACAAATTGATCCTTCTTTTCAAAACAGCGAGAAACGTCTTCTTTCGGGGTCACCATTAGCTGCAGTGTCACGTTCTATTTTATGTCATACATGGTCTGAAAATAAAGTTTGTCAAATCAGAACACGTGACAGGATCGGATCCCAAATAACAACGATCTCCTCCGCGCAAAGATGAAGAGTCGAGAAATCATCAGGACTCGCTACCGACTTCAGTGTGCCAGACGCCATTACCGAATGCCAGACATCCAATGACCCAAACAAATTCTCTTCTCGAAGCTTGCATCTGGGAAAGGGAATTAAAAAAATAATAATAGTAAGTAATTATGACATTATATTGTCCCTATTTTAATTTTTTAACCATCACAGGTTACATTCAGGGCATGAGTGTCAGAATGAGGCAGAGAATAACCTACCTAACGAACTTGTGAAAACCTATGGCAGAAACGGGAATAGAATGGATTTTTAAAAAATAAACATTGTTCGGTGCTACCAAGGAAAGGAAGTTGTCGAGAACCATAATCGCCTGAAGCGACTTGGTATATAGACAAAGATTTTAACCATAACATATATGGTGAAATAATGAATGATATAAATCAATATTTTCTGGGACTATATAGACAATCTTTATTGATTTATTTCTTCCAATAATACTTTGTTTGACTTCACAACGAATTCACCGCCCATTTCTGCGACATGTCAACGGAAGTTTCGACAAATACGTTATTGAAATTTGACGGAATTTCATAATGTCGAAAGAGTTTTAACCCTAGGCTGTGATATTTTTAGCAATCGCAGTCACGGCGGATATCAATAAGCAACATATCTTTAGTTTTCCATTGATGTTTTCAGTCATTACTACATCATCATCGTTGTCATTAACTTCAGTATGCTGACCGGATGTGGTCATAGGATCGAAATGAAGCTGAACATCTGATCATCTTCATCAACATCTCTCGGTAAGCCAGGTCTATTCTGAAACCGAGGAATTACTGTCGATTTGAAATTTAGGATCTGACATCCTGAATAACAACATATTTTTTTTCCAAATCATTACCGTATTTTTAGGAAATTAGTTTAAAGATTAAAAATCTTAACGTTTGAATTACCTTTCTGTGATCATTGAAATCCTTGTAACTTATTCTGCTTTTCCCCCTGAGTCCAATATGTTAGTGATAAGGGAGGGGATATACATATGGTGTACGTATTCATAATTGCGATGAGAATAATCTCCAAAAAGTCAACCTCCCCTACCAAATGTTCCAAAAAGAGGACGCAAGATAACACTTTTCAAAACAGAAATTATGGTCTGGAATTTGAATAAAAGCAATGATGACACCTTCCCTTCCAAATCATTACCGTATTTTTAGGAAATTAGTTTAAGGATTAAAAATCTTAACGTTTGAATTACTTTCCCGTTATCATTGAAATCCTTGTAACTTCAAATTTAAGCATTCTATAACACATTGCAAACGTATTTACCAATGAAAAAAAAACAAAGTACTCTGCTTTCCCATCTGATTCCAATATGTTAGTGATAAGGGAGGGGATATACATATGGTGTACGTATTCATAATTGCGATGCGAATAATCTCCAAAAAGTCAACCTCCCCTACCAAATGTTCCAAAAAGAGGACGCAAGATAACACTTTTCAAAACAGAAATTATGGTCTGGAATTTGAATAAAAGCAATGATGACACCTTCCCTTCCAAATCATTACCGTATTTTTAGGAAATTAGTTTAAGGATTAAAAATCTTAACGTTTGAATTACTTTCCCGTTATCATTGAAATCCTTGTAACTTCAAATTTAAGCATTCCATACCACATTGCAAACGTATTTACCAATGAAAAAAAAAGAAAAGTACTCCGCTTTCCCATCTGAGTCCAATATGTTAGTGATAAGGGAGGGGATATACATATGGTGTACGTATTCATAATTGCGATGAGAATAATCTCCAAAAAGTCAACCCCCTACAAAATGTTCCAAAAAGAGGACGTAAGATAACCTTTTCAAAACAAAAATTATGGTCTGGAATTCAAATGAAAGCAATGATGGCACCTGAATGCATCAAAAAAATAAAATATGCGCAATTAGCAAATATTAAATAATTCAAAAACATTTAAAGCTGAGTTAGAATTACAGTTGAACTCGTTGAATTTCCTTACACGCAAATAACCTTTGGGAAATCTGCCGCTTCTCCCTCCAGCTATGGATTAAATAGCAGTACAGATTGGGTTCTATAGCCTTGGTTAGCAACCAGTCTACCACAGAAAATAATGGCAACCTACTGCAAGAAAATGTTCCGCCGAGTCAGTGATGTCTTTTTCGAGACATGATTGCCCAAAGCTTGTATTACGTATGGAACTTAACTGATAGTCAACAGCGTATGGATCAGTTATAATAAAATTTCGTATAGAAAAAAAGACTTTGAACACAGAATAGGATGCAGTAGTGACAGTTTCACTATTCACAACGCAAAATATTTTTATAAAATTTTAAACCTGAAAATTCTAGTTATGTTCTTAAACAGGCTTAGAAAATCGAGATTGTATAAAGATGTCATGCATGACGCCCAAACCGTTCTAAACATTCAGCTCGAAACAACCTTTTCGTTACTGATACGCAGGGGGCTGCATAAGATTAAAATTGTAAACAGAAGGAGAGTGAAGAGATAGATGAAACAGTTACAGTGGGTGTCATAGAAAGGTCAAGAGAAGGATGGGAACACAGGTGTGAAGGCAGTTGCGAAGGTAGAGAGAAAGGAAAAGAAACAGATATACAGGGTGAAGTCATGTGCTAAAGAGATGAGGATTGAAACTGCATTTAAATACCTGGAGGCTGTAGCCGTCAGAAAAACAAGTATATGGAAGGGAGTTTCACAGGCGGGAAATGCGAGAAAAGAAGCTAATGAAGTAGAATTATCGGTTGTATTTGGTTTATCTAACTGTAAATGGGTGGGACCTTGATGCCAGTCTGGTTGCACGGGTAAATTCTTGTAGCATATAATAATTAGTAAGAAACATGTCAATGAAAGTATTGTCTACCTCTAGCCACTATATTTCGCATCTTTCTGGCAGCAATTGCATTCTGCGTCGGAAAAACGATACATATTTGAGGCTAACCACGAGTCAACCCATTTTTTGTCATCGCCATAAGAATGAAAGTGTTGTTCAGCAAGTCCATGTGCCATCAATAGAAACAAATGATAATCGAAAGAGGCAATGTCTGTTGAATACGGTTGGGTGAGCTAGAACTTCCCATTTAAGCATTTCCAAGTAGATTTTCACCCGTTTTGCAACATGTGGTCTAGCGTTGTCATGTCGCAAAATCACTTCGTTGTGTCTCTGTTCACGTAGTGGGCGTTTTTCTTCAAAGATCATCTCAAATGCATCTATTGTAGTCGATAGCGATCTCTTGTGGTGGTTTCGATTAGTTTGAGCAGCTCATAATAAACTACACCCAGCTGATCCCACCAAATGCAGAGCAGAAACTTTGAATCATAGATATTCGGCTTTGCCGGTGATGTTGGTGCATGGTCAGGCTTACCCCCACAGTCTTCTTCGCTTAGGGTTATCATAGTGTATCAACTTTTCTACGCCGGTCACGATACGATGCAAAAAAGCTTTCCTTTTCTGTCGTTGAAACAGATGTTCAAGTGTAACAAGACGCCGTTCGACGGTCTCTCGGATTCAACTCGTACGGCACACACTGTCCTTGCTTTTGAATTATTCCTAATGTTTTCAAACATTTCAAAACTGTTGTGTGATCAACTTGAAAAGATTTTTCAGGTTCATCTTGTACCTGATATGAGTCTTAATGAAGTAATGCCTTTAAAATTCGTCATCAAACCTTTTTGCTTCACCAGAGCTTTCCTTATTTTCAACATCAAAATAAGTAATTTTGAAGCGTCTAAAAGTATCTCTGCATGTTGTTTCCGACAGAGCATGGTCGCCGTAAGTCTCAACAAGAATTCTGTGTGCTTCAGCTGCAGATTTCTTTTGAATAAAGTAGTGCAGTAAAATTCCCCGCAAATACACTTTCTTTGGCGCGAAATCCGACAGGTTTAACTCTATGAAAAACAAAGTTGTTCACATTTCGGCGAAAGGACATACAATTAATGTCAAGCTTGCTTATAGTACTTCTTTATAGGTACATTACTATCAGAAACTACACGCCCGCAGTTATAGGAATGCCATCCGTTAGAAAACAGCAAGAACTTATTACGGTCCTAATTATTTGATGCTGTGTCTTTTTCAATATGTTGGTAATTATGACTCCCCACATCAAGGTAAAGGTAAAGGAATGATTTTCTGTTGCTTTTTTGTATGGTTTGAAATTTAGAGTTGTCATTTTTGTAGTCATACGTCTAGAGATCCAAATCCACCCTGCGTATTTAATCCATACCTGTTAAAAGAGGAAACAACTACATGCTTTTCACAGGGGCCTTTGTTGAAAAGTGAATGCAACGCACGGACAGAATTTGAACTCAGCTTACCGAATTCATTTACCGCATGGGTATCTGTTACATTAACCGCACAGTGTAAACCTTAGTTATACGACCGCTCTTTTTCTATCTTCTTTTGTAGGTTTCGGTGGCGAGGGTCGGGTGTAAGATCTTTCTCACTAAACATCTTAACTCGTATCATACTAACCTCTATTTGGCAAATATCATATTTCAACCTAAACTTACTAACTGGGTATTTTGGCCTGCAGCCATTTCTTAATAAGCACTCTTTACTGTGCGTATGAATTTATTACTTTTTCCTTTTTCCTTTTTTTTTTTGGTAAAAAGAAGAAATATTAAAACAAAATTAAACTGCTTTCGCGTTTCTGACTTTTATCTTTGATTATCTCATTGTATGTTTTCGGCTTATGATTGCTAACTCCTCCTCGAACAGAAATTGCTTCCATTCATGCATCTCTATTGGGTGCTGAAATTAGTTGTACATTGATCGTGTCTCTCACCCCTCGAAGGCAAAAAAGGTCACTCGACTGGCCCGCAAGCAGGTCAATCATTGCAGGACAGAGTCCAGCCTTTGACAAATAAAGGAAAATGCGTTGACAAATCTAAGCGGGCAGCCTACATACAATGTGGCCCTGGGCAATACACAGAGGTCAGCCGATGCGAGACACTACGCAAAGCTACAAACGAAAGCGAGAAATCAATTTACAATTCATGCCAATGATCCTTGCGTGTTTTGGTCAGTTGCGACTCGGTTGGTAACAGACATTTCTGTTTATCGTTATCATACGCCTGTTCAAACAAAAAAAAATGATCGAAATACAGTAAAAATCTTTTTTATTCTATTGCTTACTTTTACAAATACTCCCCAAATACAAAACCCGAGAGCCACTCAAGGTTGAGATTACTGTTTAAAATTGTATTACCTTAGGAAAGGATAGGCGTTTGAAGTATAGAGCTAAAACAGATTTTCGAAGAAAGCAGAAACCCAATCCTAAATAAGAGGCAAGGAATAAATCTCTACTCTTGTTCAAATTAACGGAGAGGATTTTTTTTCAAGTTCTATTTGTCCGGTCAGGTGAGCTTTGTCCCTTTGTCACGGTGACACATGACCGACATATAGAACCTCGTTTCTGAACTTTCAACTTCTCGTTGCCAGCTTGTGGTCTTCATGCCTTTCGTTGCAAACAATTCCGTTTTCTTGTTTTTAGCAGCAGCCGGCCAGTTCCATCCGTCCGCTTTTCAAATCTCTTTCCAACCTCTCGTCCCTAGACATGGGAGCCGACTGACTAATTTCGTCTTGCATTCTGACTTTGTTCAATAGGCACCCAGACCGGGATGAAAAAGAGGTGTATAAGGTTTCCATTTCCCTCACTGCATAACTTTTACCAGCTCGAAATGAAAACAATTACATTTAACTATTTCGACTTCCAATAGAAGGGAAGAAAAATACAGTCACCTTTATTGTCTATCTGCGTTTATTAACTGTCCTGGTAATCCAGTACACAGGAAATTGTTAAGACCCCATTTCAAACTAGGGTCACAAAACCCACTGACATATATTTAGACTAGAATTGCTTTAATAAATTCGTTTAAAAATAATTTTCTACTCATTGTCCTCCGCATCTGCATTTTCCACTTGTTAACATTTCGACTAGCTTTCCCCCCAAAATAATTGTATTTTCCAATCTTTGAGAAATCTTCTCTCATTTTGAAAATCACTTAAAATTAATACTAGCCACCTGAAAATGGGGTTACAGAAGCATTTAGATTTCGGAAGTAAATAACTCATAAATATTTTGATATGCCGCTAAACAAATTAATCAAATCAGTTATTCCTATTTATAGTAAAATTACTATTTAAAATAAAATGATCCAAGGTACCTTTTATCTGTAGTTGAAGACATGCAATTGCGTCCAAGATATGTTTAGTTGAAGGCATACATTTGTGATCCAAATATTTAGATTCGGCATTAAATAACCCCCCCCCCCACACACACACATATATATATATATATTAATGCAGGTTTCATTGAATAATATAGACAAGTTTTGTCTATTAATTTTGTGTAGGATCCGTTCATACCGTCTGATATACTTGATGGTGATATCATTGAAAGACAACAAAAAATCACAGTAATTGTTGATTTTTTTATCGGGTCTAAGCTTTCGGCTCACATAAGCCATTATCAAAGAGTAAATATTAACACACAGTAAACATAGAACATTTAAGTTATTATATATATATCAACATATATATATATATATGTTGATATGCCGTTAATCAACTTCAACCAACAGTCCAAATTTTCAAATCATAAACCAGGGAGACAGATGTTGGAAGCTCGTAGTTGGCAGTAAAACAAGGAGCTGATAGAGAGTTCAAAATGTAAGCAGTGCGTAAGAAGAAACTGTTAGCATAGAACTGACGGTTACATTTGCATTCAACCATGAAATTATGAGTCTTAATCTAGAATCTAGTCAGTCAGTCAGTTAACGGATCTGCATAATATCCTCTTGGGCGATCATGTCTCTTTCGATCTATGACTGACTCTGCAGAAGATTTTTCCGCAGAAGCCATTACTTTATGCTGTTTTACGGGTTGCTAACCAAGGCCATAAACCCCAATGTGTCCTGCTATGCAAATCAGTCACTTGACTGCCATACGTGTTACAAGTTTTCTAAACATGACTGACTAGGCAGAAAAATTTCCTCCAGTAAGTTGCCATTTTTTTCTGCGGTAGACCGGTTGCGAACCAAGGCAATAAAACCCAACCTATCCTGCTATTTAACCCATAGCTCGACAGAGAATTAATATTAACATTAATAGCTTTTCCGGTAGTATTTGCATGTAAATTAATGCAACGAATTCAACCGAAATTCGAAATCGGTTCTCCGATTTCTAATTCGGAGCAGATATCCTTGCACCAGAAACCAAAACAGCAATAAGAAAACTTCCTTCGAACAATTAGCAGAAAAATATTTTGACAAAAACAGGAAAAAGTAAGTTTGGAAAAGTCAATGTGTTTTCCATCATTTTCTACGACATTATGACATTGTTCAGCCACGGTATGCCATTCGTAAAAGAATAACTCTAATTTTAATTCGGTAATTTTTTGGAATATTCCGTGATGTGCCAGCAAAGTTAAACTCATCCTTCCAAAAACACGATAGTTCATTGCATCGCACGAGATTTGATCGTGACTGATGATATAAAAAAAACTACAGAACATATTAATTCGGCAATTAATCTTCTTCGAAGTAGTCCGCTTCTAAAGCCAAACACGTTATCCAGTGTCGTTTCCACTGATGGAAGCATTCTTTAAACTCATTTTTTGGGATAGCATTCACTTGGACTCCATCGGCGTCTTGAAATTTAAATTTAATCATAATGATTTAGTGAAACAAATTTTATTACTAAACCAATACTTTGGAGAAGATTAGATTTCCCTAGGGTATTTTCGCGTAACTGGATATAACGAACCCAAAAGGAATTGGAGCTCGGCTCTATGATTAACAATTCACCACTACACCACTGATATATATATAATTTTACAGCACCTAGTATTCTCATGCGATTACCCGTCTGACTAGGGTCGACGTTGCTTAACTTCGATGATCATACGGGAACCGGTATATCAACGAAATATGTCCGTAGGGCCAGACAAGATGGATGAATGGAAGAGGTATCAGATAATAGATAACGTCAGGTGTACATATATATGGTATTACCAGCTTTGCAATATTACAAACAAAAATAAAAACAGTTAAGAATTATGTTCCATTGATAAGGATGGTTCCGTAGCTGAAAATACTGTTCGAAAGTGCTTCGCTAGGCTAAGAAGAAGAACTTTTGAAAGAACGTTCCGGTAGGACAGTAATTGTTGATGATGACCAAATTGAAACTTTGATTAAACATAAATCTTGTCACTTATTTATGTTATATGTGTGCTGTAAAGCATTTGAACACATATGGAGACTTAATCGAGGCAATGTCTGTTGGCGTTATAATTGAAGGAGAGAAAAATCATATCTGTGATTGTAAGCTCAAC
Organism: Ascarosepion bandense; assembly: GCA_037127315.1. Lineage (NCBI taxonomy): Eukaryota > Metazoa > Mollusca > Cephalopoda > Sepiida > Sepiidae > Ascarosepion > Ascarosepion bandense. Next base: position 824,398 of record JBBBDQ010000732.1, read on the forward strand.
AACAATCAAAACAAACAATCACCGGAAAATTGATTGCTTACAACAATGTAGAGCTGAAAAGTTTTGAGGTGAACATAATAAATGACAAGTTAACCACTGTAAAATCTGTTTTGCATCAGGAAAAGGAAATACCGTATTTTTGGTGGGCGATTGCATCTTATTGGTTCCTTCACCACAAATCAGACATTGAATTCATATAACTATTGTTTCCAGTTTTAACCAATGAAAGACGCCAGGGAGTCCCTAATCGGAAGGGTATATTTTTCTACCAGGATAGGACTTACGGCCATATAACATTGAAACAGCGGCTCTCGTACTATCATCGAAGTTAAGCAACATCAACTCTAGATAGGTGCCTGTATGGTAATATAGGGTACTGTAAGCTTGGATGTGATAATAGAAAATTGCTCGAAATTTTTAATCGGATAGTCGAGTTCCAGTTCCAGTCGTACTCTTAATGTGGTTTGGAAAAACCTGTGGCCCGATGCTGTTACCTCACGAGATTTTGAGGGGTTCGAGGTGGAGACTTGGAACCGATTAGCGCATTTATAGGGTAAAAAGCGTCTCTACTTACGAAATTTTCGCGTTACGAAACGACTTCCAGAACGAATTAATTTCGTAAGTAGAAGTTCCACTGTATATGACTTTCACTGAACCTTTGATCGTCCCACTTTTTTTTAATCTATGCCTCTTTGTACTTTTTTTTTAATCATATCACTCCGAGCAAGGCGGTAAGGACACTGGTGCGCAGGGGGCTACGTAAGAGTGAATAGATTGGAAAAGAGAAAGCCGGAAACCACATCCTAAACAGGGAACAAGGGATGAGTCTCTACACCTGTTCAATAGACGTGGGTGGAGTGTGAACCGGACGATAGTTCAGTCTATCTACTCCAATTGAAAAAAAAATAAGGAAAAGTGAAAAGATTGGAAAAGAGAAAGCCGGAAACCACATCCTAAACAGGGAACAAGGGATGAGCCTCTATACCTGTTCAATAGACGTGGGTGGAGTGTGAACCGGACAATAGTTCAATCTATCTACTCCAATTGACAAAAAAATAAAGAAAAGAGTGAAAAGGTTGGAAAAGAGAAAGCCGGAAACCACATCCTAAACAGGGAACAAGGGATGAGCCTCTACGCCTGTTCAATAGACGTGGATGGAGTGTGAACCGGACGATAGTTCAGTCTATCTACTCCAATTGAAAACAAAAATAAGGAAAAGTGAAAAGATTGGAAAAGAGAAAGCCGGAAACCACATCCTAAACAGGGATCAAGGGATGGGCCTCTACATCTGTTCAATAGACGTGGGTAGAGTGTGAACCGGGCGATAGTTCAGTCTATGTACTCCAGTTGACAAAAAAAAATAAACAAAAAAGAAAAGTGAAAAGATTGGAAAAGAGAAAGCCGGAAACCACATCCTAACTTACCACCCGTATTAGCCTTTCCAGTGCCTGTTATATATTTTCTATTTCAGCATCACAATTTAACATATTATGATCTCCATACAATCATCTTGAAGCAAATTTCAATAAAATTTTTCAAAATAAAAAAAGAAGATCGAATTGTGTCTGCTGATGTATTTGACACTTATGATAGAATTTCCCATCATTTCAGAGAAATATATTGAATAAATATCGAGGTTTGGCAAAGCCCTCTAGTCCCGGAAAGATAGAATTATCAGTTTTTTTTAAGTTTTGAATGGATATAGCCACATCACTGACTGTTCAATTTGAATGGAGTTACTTTTTTTATTTTAATTTTGGTGTTTCCAACAAATGAAACCTCGAAAAAGTCAGTCATAGTGATGACATCTAGTTCTATTGATGGGTTTCATATTTATATAAAGACGACGGGATCTTGTCCCTCATCACGCAGATATATACATAAATATATTGGGTTAGATTTATTCGTATCAATATAAAGAATATTCTACAGCAGAAAATCAAGAAGACATTTTAAAAGCAAAATGGTATGGCATCATCTGTCCAAAAGAATATGTACTGTATTTTTTCTAACATTTAAAATTTTCACGTGCCTTTCTTGTACATTTTTAAATATTTTATATTAGAAAAAATATGAATAAAAAAATTAAGTTAAAAATAGTATAAAAAATTGAAAACTAAAAACAAAAAAAAAATAACAAAAAGTAAGTAGCAAAAATAACATGTCAAGTGATATTTTATTTTTGGATAATACAAAAACTGTGGTACAAGGCCAAAAATGGGGATAGAGGAAAGCTGGTCTTTATCTCTCATATATAAAAAACTTAGCTAACCACAATCACTGACCCATACAGACCATGCAATATTCCTTGCACCAAACCATCACATTCTTACAACAAACATCATAATACTTCAAACATTCCTAACTAGTATCATATGCACAAATATTGCCGTAAAGTAGTAGTTTCAAAATTCAACCTGATTAACAAAGAGAGTCGTCTTGTATTTGAAAAATACAACTACACAATAATGTGTTTCTTGCCTATTTTTGTTATTTTTTCTTTTTCTTTTTCGAAATATTCGGTTTTAATACTGAAATTAAATTGAGTATCACAATAAAAATACTCTTTTTAGTTATTTACTGCTGTTGTATCGGCGAATGAATAGATAAACAGTGAAATGTAGATAAACTACTTTATTACCAGAGTGAAATAACCAAGAGGGATATACAATATGTACAGTAGTAGGTGTTACTCCACGAATTCCGTGATAATGACAACTCCTCGTGCTACACACACATTGGGGCTTACGGCCTATCACGTTGAATACACCGGTTCACGCTCGATCACCGAAGTTAAGCAACGTTGAGCCTGCTCAGTATTTAGATGGGCGACCGCTTGGGAATACCAGGTGCTGAAAGCGTATAATGACGGATGTGCGTTGTGGTGCAGTGGATATCGGCTCGGAAAGAGAAAGCGGTGAGCCGAGTTCGAATTCCAGTTGACTACCCTGTATTCACTTAAGCACTGGTACGCTTGGGAAAGGTATTAATCCGTTCATTCCCTCCAGTTATGGGTTAAATAACAAGGGTAGGACTTGGAGACCCTGCTCTTAAAAACAAATCCCAATGAATCGTGAAAAAGAAAAGTGTTGTAAAAATAAAATAACCTTACCCAAAAATCACTGGTTATGACCTTAAATGATACCATAAGGATTGATAGGTCGTTAAGCCTCAAAACAAACAAACAAACAAACAAACAAACAAACACACACATTGTCTTTTATACATCCGGGCGACCGGATGTCACATGTTACGAGCCACGACACAACAAATGCCAAGCAAGGCAATAAAGCCACTAAGGCGTTAGATGTTAGAGAATATGAGAAAGACACCAAGGAATGAGAACAATAAAAAAAAGACTTAATCCGACAGAAAATAATGATTTACATTGAATTTAAATTTTTGAAGATTAACGTTGACTGGGAAGCAAAAAGCTAGAAGAAACTATTAGCTAAGAACTTCCGGTTACATCTCGTCATTTCAATTGTAAAATGATATGACCTTGCCACCAATCCAGTTCTGTACTTGAATAAATAACGTCCAAGTGCCACATGAAGAAATACATCAGAACAGGCTTACGGCCACATCACGTTGAATACACCGGTTCTTGCTCGATCACCTAAGTTAAACAACGTTGAGCCTGGTCAATACTTAGATCGGTGACCGCTTGGGAATACCCGGTGCTGTAAGCGTTTAGTGACGGATGTGTATTGTGGAGCAGTGGATATCGGCTCGGAAAAGAAATCGGTGAGCCGAGTTTGAATTTCAGTTGAATACCCTGCATTCACTTAAGCACTGGTACCCTTGGGAAAGGTATTAATCCGTCTCTTCCCTCCAGTTGTGGGTTAAATAATAGGGTAGGACTTGGGGACCCTGCCCTTAAAACAAATCCCAATGAATCTTGATACTCGAAAAGAAAAATGTATTACTATATACAAAAACTTCAATAAATTTTTGAAAAAAAAAATATTACCAGTAATAAATAAATAAAATTTAGTTAGCAATAAATGACCCGCCAAGGTTGATATGCCATAAAAAGAAAAAACAACCAACATCAGAGCAATTACCATGAAAGTATTTATAGGGTCCTGGGTATGACGGTTAACTGCATGTAGCAGCAAAGCCTCTAAGTAGGACGTTTTGAGGAGCATTGAACCACCTCTTAATTGCTGTTGTTCCCCGGTCCACCCTGACCCAGGGTGGTAGTTTATAAGGGTTGTAGAAACCCAGCAATTTTTAGGTAGTTCGAGAAATTTATGATATGCACTTGAAATAATCTATTTTTATAAAGAAATGTTTTTGAGTAAAAAATTTAATATCAAAAAAAGAATTTTTCTAATTCATCGCCCAAATTCAAATTAACTGATAAAGTTTTTCAGTAATACGTTAACATGAGTATTAAGGTTCAATTTTTTCCACAGCTAATACATAAATTTGCAGATATATGTGGTGATGTGAGTGGTAAGAAAGGAAAATGATTCCATCGGGATATGAAAACAATGGAAGAGCACTACCAAAGACGGTGAAACAAACGAATGATAGCAGAATACTGCTGAAGTATCAAAAGGAACTTAAATAACACTGCACATAAGAGACAATCAAGAAAGAGAAGGTTTTTAACATAGGTCTTATTTTCACGAAGATTTTATTTCTGTTGTTAGTTTATTAAATGATTTGATGAAATACTTGTTGGTCTTGGTATATATAATCATGTTATTTTTAATGCCTTAAGGTCAATTGTTATTGAAAAGTAGTATTTCTCAATAAGCAGACCAATATTTGTTGGTTTAAATACAAATTGAGAGGTTTCTACGATTTTAAATTGAGAAATATTGTCATCGGTCAATATCATAAATACAGAAAATAAATTGATATATCACGGGATAAATAGATTGATATATCAGAGAAAAGAATAGTGCAAGAATAATACTTAACACTGAAGATAGATTAGAAGAGATTTATTATACAGCAGTACAATAAACCAATAGACGTACAAGAACAATCAACGAATAGTAACGGGAATAACGATCAAGTAGCAAATGTCTCCGCCTATGACGTATTCGTCCGTCTAGTGACGTATGCTGACGGCTAGTTACGTATGCTCCCAGTCACAATCTTTTATAGACTAGACCTTATCCATTAAGGGGTAGGATAGGATGTTCCTCTACAACATAAATGAAAATAAAAAGCTTTTTTTTCCCCAAAAATTAGGCATTTCTGTACAGCAAAAGCGGTAACTAACCAAGAAAATGATTCAGCGCCCTCAAATTAGTTAAAAAATATGTTTAGTGTCTCAACACTTTATGAACCAGTGTCATCAGGGAGCACAAACACTGTGAGATGTTAAAAGAATAGTTAGAAAAAAAACTCTGGAAAATACAAAATTCTAAGGAATCAGCGCATATGCTAGGCCACAAAACACTTCTAAGTCAGCCAAGCATACAAATGAGAACAGTATGGGAACCAGTGATACGGGTTACTAGAGAAAAGTAATTATAAACAAGATTGTAACATGGGCTCTCGTAAAAACATGGTTACTAAGACATTAGGTTTATAAATACCAAAAATTCTCTGATATCCTCAATTGACTTAGTGTATTATAGTGTTGTAGAGGGAGAACGAATGACAGCAAGGAAGAAAGAAACAGTATTCTCTCTCTTCTCAAGGCGAGCTGGTCTTTGTTAAATTGTCATCAATATCAGCCGATGTCATTTTCGTGAATTCCTTGTATTTCGTCTTTCTACTATTTCCTGGTCACCTCAGCACTTTTTTTCTTCACCTCTTTCTCAGCCCTTCTTAAGAAAAAAAAAATACGCCCACAGAGATATTCTCCAAATATCTATTCCGGGGTTCGAATCCAGCGTCTGTCGATACTTGGTTTAACTTGTGTGGATAAGGAACACTTACAGTGTTACAATACTATTTGCAGTGTCCTCATCTTTATTGCTATGTTCAGGATGTTGTACGCTCCGACCTTCTTCGATTGAATTTTGAACTAAACCCTTTATTTAGTCCAGGATGGGTGGATGATTCTAGTTCCACGTGCCATGACTTTTTTGGATATTTCCATTTCCGTTCAGATCGGCTGCAGTCACTCTCTCACCGGCGTGACGTGGCTTCCTTGTGCCTCTTCTATAATTATTTTCACGGCCTCTGCTCCGATGAACTTAGATCACTGGTGCCCCCTAGGCACGAATTTGCACGAGATACTAGATTAGCAACTAGATCCCACCCTTTTACAGTGAAACCGATAAGATCTAACCCCAATTTCTACTGTAACAGCTTCTTTTCTCGCACTTCCCGACTGTAGAATTCCCTTCCACATGATTGCTTCCCTGACTGCTACAATCTCCAGGAGTTTAAATGTAAGGTCAATAGACACCTCCAAACACACTAACTCGCATCCATTCTCTCAAACATTCTTCCCATCTGCCCAACCCTCAGCCTCGGTATCCTTACCCGTATATCACCCTCCTTCTGACATTTCCTATATCTAACTACTCTTTCTTTTCACCTTCCCCTATGTAACTCTCTGCGCAATGGTGGCAGTGGAATGCCTTGTTTGGGGTGAAATGTTTAAAAAATTCTTTTTAGTAACTTACTCTCCATTTTGTTTTTCTTCATCTATGGTGTGGCCAGTTATTGAACTCGGAATACTTTGCATCAAGTCGCTGGATTACTTCAATAAACGCGTCTTTGTCCGTTTAAATGGTGATTGACTGAACGTCTTAGTCAAACAGAAAGAAGTTTTCTTGTAATGTATGAATTAACCGAGAGCTAGATTCTGATAAAAGACGACATATAAAAAAAAATAACCAGAAAAAAACAGAAAGTGTAACAACTGGTCACTTGCAATCAAAATAAACAAATGATTGCATATATTATTATTGGGTGTATCTTTTGCTATAGAGGTGGGTGACTGTTAATCAAGGGATTTCATTTCTATCAACTGTACGATAAAACATACCAATAATGTAACTAATAATAACGATAACACTGGTCAACGCGAGATTTAGTGCCAATCTTAAAATTAACTAATGAACCTATCAGTAATAAGCTAAAATAAGTATATAAGGTTCATATTTACATAGCCAACTACATTTCCGGATAATTGCGGCAATGGGAAGGGTGAGCAATGAGAACGATTCCATCAGTAGTACAAACGAATGATGACTGACTACTACTGGTATAACAAATTGGACTTAAATAACATTGAACATGGCAGACAATTTAGTTCATTAAGTGATTTGATAAAAATATTTGTTGATTATGGTATAATCAACCATGTTATTTTTAAAGACTTAGAGTCTTATTGTTATTGTAAACATAGTATCTAAATCTAAACTTATTTATAAATGGAACTTTGTCTGTGTGTGTGTGTGTGTGTGTGTGTGTGTGTGTGTGTGCGTGTGTGTGTGTCCGTTACCTATAGACTCCGAAACAGTTGAACCGATTTTCTTGAAAATTTACACAGTTGTACCATAAGCGCCTGCGAGTGTTATTAGTTAGGTTTTGTGTCGAGATACCCCCGATAAATATCGAAAATCGATAATCGAAAAAATCGGGTTATAGAAGCAGTGGTCCGATTTTAATCAAATTTTATACACTCATAGACAAAGACATAAGAAACGATATTCAGAAGTTTCAAGGTTGCAGTTTTTACAATAGTATATAAAACCGATAATATATATATATATATATATATATATATATAAGGCAAGATATTTATCTGTATGTCTGTATTTTTTCAACCCTTTTATTTTAGTTTTTGCTTCGGGTTTGGCTCTAAGTAGGTATAATTGTAGTTCTTAGTCTCAGCCATGATACCATTTACTCATAAAACTTATTTAGCCTTCAAAATTCATATCGATACCATGAAATGAAAATTTGACTTACATCCATTAATTTTTCTTTCAGTCTACGGTTTCGCTTTAACTGGAATCAACTATTGCTTTTTAGTCTTTCGTGCCAACGTCCAAAGTGTCTGAGCTCCAGGACCATGGATTATTTAAAGCTTTCATTACACCCGAGCAACGCTGGGCTATACTGGTAGTTTCTCAATAAGTAGAACAATATTTGTTGGTTTAAATACAAACTGAGAGGTTTCTATGATTTTACTTTGAGAAATATTAACATCGGTCAGTATCATATATACAGAAAGCAAAGTTATATTTCCCCCTCAAAAAATGAGGTATTTCTGTACAGCAAAAACGTTAGTTAACCAAGAAAAATTAAGGTTATTTTCAGATTCAGTGCCCTCAATTTTGCTATAAGGAATGTTTCGTATCTCGACACCATTTCACCTTTTCTTTTTTTTTCTTTTTAGACCAGTTGGCGAAATCTAAATAACATGTCGTAATGAGTACAACGTTGAGTAAAAGTTAGTTCATCTAAATGCGGACTATTTTCTTTATCATCCGGCCTGAATCAAATGCTTGCCGCTCAGTGTAAATAGATTCATTTAATATACGATTTTCCCCATTTCACTGACCATGACTAGAGATAACTCGTTTAATTTTTTTTAATCAAATCACCCCGAGCAAGGACAAACCATTTAGAATGCAGCAAGAGAAGGAAGAGAATACAGGTGTGATGACAGTTGCAGAGGTGGAGAGAAAGGAAAGGACATACAGGGTGGTAAGGAAAGCACTAGGGTCAAGTGGTTAAGAGATGAGTATTGACCTTGCATTTGAATTCCTGGAGGTTGTAGAGGTCAGGAATGCAAGAATAAGGAAGCGAGTTCTACAGGCTGGAAAAATTCTTCCCAGTCACTGTCCGTCTCGTTTCTTCAGAGAATTAAAAGACAGAACTTTCAATTAATGTCATTAAATTTGCAAAATAAAGTTTTGATTCATTTTGCTGTGGTGTTCTTGGACAAAATGCTAAGTGTAGAGTTTGGCGTTTCAAATATAACCTACATACTTATGAGGCTGCAGCTGTTATTTGTGATTCTTGACTTCATTCACAGTTTTCTATTTTTTTTTACTACTGTTGTTGAAGCCTTCCTGGCAAGTATATTATTATTAGGTATGCCTACCTATAATGCATCCAACTTTGGGTAGATTTTCTAGTTAGTAAAAATACAAGAATGCTTTCAGTCCGCTGTTGACGAGATCTAGGGCCTTAATAAAAATTAGAGCAAGAGAAATTTTCAAAAGTTTCATTCAAATAAATATTCCCAACGATTTTAGTTAAATTTTTGTTTTAGGTGCCGACGCCTTTTCCCCCTTCAAATGTATCCAAAATAGCATTATTTCTGTGCAAATGTATACGCTGAACTCAACTCAACAATTAGTTATTGAAGAAACTTACGTTTTTTGCTTTGAAAGTCCATAAAATAAAACGAACTATATCTCGCACATTTCTCTCCCGTAACTCTCACGAAGTCATGTAATTAACTGCAGAATGACGTTCTACGTAGGCAGCAATTTTGGTCGAATTTCGTGCTTTATTGAAACTTCCGGTGATGTACTTCCTGTTTTAAGAGTAATAGGCGTAGAAATACAATAGCGCATTACTTTAATTACCGGAAGTACATCGCCGGAAGTATCAGTAAATGAAGAAAAATCTGCCAAAATTCGATCACATGCGCAGTCCGTCATTCTGCAGTTAATTACATGACTTCGTGAGAGTTACGGGAGAGAAAAGTTGCAAGATATAGTTCGTTTTTTTATGGACATTTAGATAAAAAAAAAGGTAAGTTTCTTCAATAACTAACACTTGATTTGTGTTCAGCATATACATTTGCTCAGAGATAATGCTATCTTGGATAAATTTGAAGGGGAAAAGCGACGAGAATAAAAACAAAAGTTTACCCGATTTTACAGGATCGGTAAGTACCAAATTCTATATCAAGACATAAATCCAACATCTATAATTATGTATGCAATAATCTGTTTACTTCGCTTCGCATCTGATCAATGGTTTTGCCTTCTATGTTTCTGCTTGTTTTATTATCTGTCGTCTTTCCTCTGTGGTTTTTTGTCTGACGTCTTTTGTCGAACTCTGGCTATCGGCCAATTTGTACAAGATTACCTCTTTCTTTATGACTAAGGAGTTCAACAAGCCTCTAAGTAAACGGACATAGATATTTGATTTCGTTATAAAATAGATATACAATAAATATTTTGCTTATTTTCATTATAGAGGAAATTTGAGATGTGAAAAAGCATCTCAATAATTATAGCCTGTCTGCTTTAAATAAAACAAAATTTAGAAACTGTCAGAAGCCATAATTTGAACAACATAAGGTATGCAGATGATGCAGTGCTGATTGCAGACACGGGAAGAAAAGTACGAAACCTCCTACAGAAGGTAACTGAGGAGAGTGACAAAAAGAACTAAAATAAACAGCAAGAAAACTGAATGCATTATCATCAGCAAAAAGAACAAACCAAAATGCCAAATACAGGTAGGGGATACTAGAATCAAACAAGTACAAAGATTTGAAATACCTGGGAAGTGTTCTAACAGGAGATGGAAAGTTCGACACAGATCCGAAGGCGAATTGGCATGGCGAAGGACGCGTTCCAGAAGCAAAGTAAAGTACTAAGACACAGGAAGATTTCCCTAGAAACAAAGAAGAGAGTGCTAGATTACTTTGTAATGTCAGTTCTTCAATACGACAGTACATGCTGGACAATATCATCGAAGATGAAAAAAAACTTGAAGCAGCGGAAATGTGGTTTTACAGAAGGATGCTGCGGATATCATGGGCCGAACATGTGAGCAATGATGAGGTTTTGGAAATGATGGAAACGAAAAGAAAATTAATACTGAGCATCAGGAAGAGACAACTAAAGTTCCTGGAACATGCAGTGAGGAAGGAGGGTTTGGAGAACCTGATAATAACAGGCCAAATAGAAGGAAAATGAGACAGAGGAAGGCAGCGGATAACATATTTGAAGGGCCTGATCAGGTCGATGCCGGAACGGGGTTTGCGTGGAGTAACAGGAGAAAAAATATTAAGAGCCACCAGGGATAGGAAGACGTGGAAAGCAATCATCGCCTTCATCGTGAAAGGATAGGGAACATAGAAGAAAAAGAACTTTCATCTGGTTTTGAAATTACCGATTCACTGTGTAGCACCATTTTTGTCTTGGATAGTAACTATTGTTTCATATCTGCTAACATCTAGAAAATATAACAAATGGCTTTTATGTCCTTCAATCTTAGATTTTCTAACAAACATAATGATATTTGTAATTTACTTATTGCTATTGGATAGCTTGCAAATGTGAACATTCTAATCCCCATAATGCATGAACAAAACAACATATGATTCAAAAGTATTCATTCTAAGACTGGCAGTATAGGCCGGCGTTGCTCCGGGTGTAATAAAAGCTTTAAAAATAATCCATGGTCCTGGAGCTCAGACTCTTTGGACGTTGGCACGAAAGACTAAAAAGCAATAGTTGTTCCCAGTTAAAGCGAAACCGTAAACTGAAAGAAAAATTAATGGATGTAAGTCAAATTTTATCAGATAGGTTTTTTTCTCCGTAAACTGAACTTTGAAGGCTAAATAACTCCTCTGGGTAAATGGTATCATGGCTGAGACTATGAACTACAATTATACCTACTTAGAGCCAAACCCGAAACAAATAAAAGGGCTGAAAAAAATAGAGACATACAAGCAGATAAACAGACGCCCACACAAACATATTGCCTTTGATATATATATATTATCAATTTTCTGCACTATTGTAACATCTGCAACCTTGAAACTACTGAATATCGTTTCTTATGTCTTTGTCTATGAGTGTATCAAATTTCATTAAAATCGGACCACTCCTTCTATAACTCGATTTTTTCTATTATCGATTTTCGATATTTATCGGGGGTACCTCGACACAAAGCCTACCTAAGAACACTCGCAAACGCTTATAGAACAACTGTGTAAATTTTCAAGAAAATCGGTTCAGCCGTTTCGGAATCTATAGGTGAAGGACACACACACACACAAAGTTCCATTTATAAATAAGTTTAGATTAATATTAGAAATATAATAAAAAAATAGAACTGGTCAGCTTTTCGCGATTTAGGTTTATACTAAAAACTGCTTTTACAAATTAATCTCTCAATACAGTCTTCTATTCTGTTTTCGTTATATGATCCTTGTTAGCGGTGTTCATGGTGGAACCTGGTGGAATCTCTCGACTTGCTCTTCTGTGTACGAACCCATGTTAAATTCATCAAGATGGGTGTCAGAGATATGGGCTTTGAGGCACATCTTGGAGCTTATTTCGCCATAGATCTTCATCAGGGTCTCAAAAAACTCCACATAGTTTTCGGGCTTGTGATTCCAGAGGAATCCTCGAAACACTACAACAAACCTGTTCCACGCCGCTTTCTCCGTCTTATTGAGATTCTTGACGATTTCCTTGCAGTGTGGTTTGCTTTATTCGTGGTCCTACGAAGAGACCGTCTTTGCTGCAGACAGCTTAAGGAAGAAGTATTGAATACTGCAAACCCCTTATGTAAAGCTGTGATTTCTTTTTCACAAGGTCCATTTTTAAGAGCAGTGGAGGAAACAATACCTAGCAGTGGTTAGCGTTTGATTTTGTTTCTTCCCACACTAAACATGATTGTGTTATGGTGAAACACACCTATTCCTCAGATAATGGACTCTCTCTCCTATATTAATAAGAGTTAACAGGAAGTTAACTCGAGAAGTTTTGGGGAAGTTCATAAGAGTTCTTAAAAATTCTAGAGAGTTCTTTTAGAGTTTTGTTGGAGTTTAATAGCGCTACTAGGCAGTTGATATTAGTCGGTAGTTAGCCGAATACTAAGGAGTCAGCTTTCAGTGGAAGTTTTCGAAGTTCCTAAAATTTAGGGTACGTTAAGTCGATTAGCAACCGACATTGCACGATTATAACTTTCAGTGCAAAAACTACTCCACACAAGATCTGTTGTAGCCAATCCTGCCAGTGGTACTGCGCTGCTGTGTTCCTGATGTCTCAAACTGTGGTGGATTCCGGGTGAGGAACCGCACAAAATAATGAACATCAAACCAGATATTCGAGATAGAAAAATATGTTACATTAAAAGTAAAGATACAAACTGGAATGCAGGTTAGTAATCCAGGAATACGATTAGTAGGAGTATATATATATATATATATATATATATATACGAGTCTTGAAATGAAGCCGTGCTGAAATTAGTATGTCCACGTCGTAACTGACGTTTGCTGTGTAATATTATTCTGGCTGAGTGGAGTTTAGAACTACTATGACTACAGACGCGGTATTTTTTTTTTAATCATATCACCCCGAGCAAGGCGGTAACACCACTGATGTGCAGGGGGCTACGTAATAGTGAAAAGATTGGAAAAGATAAAGCCGGAAACCACATCCTAAACAGGGAACAAGGGATGAGCCTCTTAACCTGTTCAATAGACGTGGGTGGAGTGTGAACCGGGCGTTCTCTGTGAAACATCGGTATCGTTCGGTAACTTACGGATCAGATACGTTACTCTCACGATTATCACTATAGCAGGAGTATATTTATACTCAAGTCGATTCCTTATCATAGAAAAAGGGAAGATCCCACAACTCAAACATAACCAGGAAACTTGGAAAGCCGCCTTGGAAGGTCTCCGATAACGTTCCAAGCGACATCAATCAATAATCGTCACTGTTGTATTCTTCTTTGAATTGCCTCGAGTGAGTCAGGGGAGGAGACGAATCGTTATTAAGTAGCACTGCGTTGATACTCCTGTATGAGTTTTTGACAAAGAGGCGCTAATCGTAGGTTTTAGGGGCTATTTCACTAGCTCGAACCTATTGGTCACATTGTGGTAGATGCAAAGCGTATCCTGATGAAGAAAAAAGGTTAGGAAATACTAGTGACGCTTTTTCTGACCTGTGACTTGCACAATTTCATCTAATAAAATCATCTGTGTGAGTCTGGACATCAAAACCTCTGTATTAGACTCTGAGGCTAAGATCTTTGACCAGGTTGCTGAGGTCTTTTTGATTGGGGGTAGTATGCATTTCTCTCTTCAGCTTCCTTTCTGTAATCTGGATCAATAACTCTATCCTTTTCTGAACTGCTCTTCTGTTCTGAATATGGCTGCTCTCCGTTTGAAGGGGTTGGTTCGGATAGTTCTAAACAGTGTGTCACTGGGGCAATGAGTAACAGATATATGATAGCAGACACATTTTTGCAGTGTTATTTCGTCTTGATGAGAAGAAAAGCTTTAAAAACTCTGGGGAAGCGATTTCTGAGTGATTGACACACTTTCATCAAACAATTTCGCTGGAAAATCCGAAGGCGAATTGGCATGGCAAAGGACGCGTTCCAGAAAATGAGCAAAATACTAACACACAGGAAAATCTCAATAGAAACGAAGAAAAGAGTTCTAGACTGCTACGTGATGTCAGTTTTTCAATACGGCTGTGAATGCTGGACAATACCATCGAAAATGAGGACAAAACTGGAAGCGGCCGAAATGTGGTTATACAGAAGGATGCTACGGATATCGTGGACTGAGCATACAAGCAACGACGAGGTGTTAGAAAGAATGGCAACAAAAAGGAAATTGATGCTGAGCATCAGGAAGAGACAACTGAAGTTCCTGGGACATGCAATGAGGAAGGAGAGCCTGGAGAGACAGAGGAAGGCAGCGGATAACATATTTGCAGGGACTGATCAGGTGGATGACAGAACGGGGGTTGCCAGGAGCAACAGGAGCAAACATACTCAGAGCCACAAGGAATAGGGAGACGTGGAGAGCCATGATCGTCTACGTCCTGAAGGGACATGGCACATAGAAGAAGAAGAAGAAGAGTCTCGTCATCAAAAGCTCGACATTTGACATTGTGAGACCAAGATCTCTGATCAGATCGTTGAGATTTTCTTGGTTAGAGTATTATGGGTTTCTCTCCTCATTTGCGCTTCTGTAATCTGGATCAATGATTTTATCCTCTTCTGAATTGTTGTGCTGTTCTTAATATGACTGCTCTCCCTTTAAAGTAGTTGGTTGGGGTAGCTCAGGACCGGATAATAACAGGCCAAATAGAGGGAAAATGAGACAGAGGAAGGCAGCGGATAACATATTTGAAGGGCCTGATCAGGTCGATGACGGAACGGGTTTGCGTGGAGTAACAGGAGAAAAAATATTAAGAGCCACCAGGGATAGGAAGACGTGGAAATCAATAATCGATGGGGCGATGGATGACAGATATATGATAGCAGGTTCATTCTTGTTGGGTGAGAGTCCTTCTTGAAACTAGGGAAAGCTTGAAAAACACTGATGATGCCTTCTCTGACCTGTGACTTGCACACTTTCATCTAACAAATTCTGCTGTTTGAGTCTTGACATCAAAAGCTCGGAACTGAATTTTGTGAAACCAAAATCTTTAATCAGCTCGCTGAGGTTTTCTTGGTTGGGGTAGTATGGGTTACTATTCTCAGCTGCGCATCTTTGGATCAATGTTTTTATTCTCTTCTAAATTGTTGGTCTCTTCTAAAACTGGCTGCTCTTTCTCTGTAGGCGTTGTCACGGGGAGCCATAGGCAATGTGGAACTGGGGTAATGAATGACAGAAGGTCTGAATATATGATAGCACGCGCATCTTGCCAGCTAGACGTCTGGAAACGTCCACTATGCAGAAGAAGCTATTGTTTGAATGATCAATTGGTTCCTCCCAAATTCGCCGGATTTCGAATTTCAGGGTTCTATTTTCCTCTTTCTGCTATCCTGGGATAGTATAGTATAGGGATGTGCGTTTTGGTCCAGTGGATATCGGCTCGGAACGAGAAACCGGGTAGCCGAGTTCGAATTCCAATTGAATCTCTTGTATTCACTTACGCGCAAATACCCATGGGAAAGGTATTAATCCGTCTATTCCTTCCAGTTATGGGTTAAATAACAGGACAGATTGGGTTCTATAGCCTTGGTCGGCAACCAGTCTACCGCAGAAAGCAATGGCAAACTACTGCGGGATAATCTTCTGCCCAGTCAGTCATGTCTCTTTTGAGACATGATCACCCAAGCATGTATCACGTATGGCACTTAACTGACTGACTGACTATCCTGCACAAGAGAAAATAAATATCTGTGCATAAAAATGCAAATATATTTCAACCAGTGTTATTGAAAATTATTTAAAATAACCTTTTTTATTTTTAAAATCTCTAAAAGTCGTGTGCTGGATATGTAAAATTCAAACTTTCAAATTAATTTAGAATACGGAATCTTGAATACTGATCATGCTTAATATTTTGAAATTTTCTCTTACCAGTAATCCGTTATAGAAAACATGATACTGTGAACACTACTGCGCGATTGTCGAATCATATTTAATAAATATTTTCTAACACTAGTTTAAGAAAAGCTAAAGTAAAATATACTTAAATTTAAAAAAAATATCCCAAACTGTTACATTTTTAAAAATCCCTTATCCCAAGAAACAAAACTTTCCATCCTACCGTCTTGAGTTCATTTGCAGAGTTCGCTTGTAGAATTGGATGCTCAGAGTTGATCCCTAGCAATCATGTGGAAATATGCTTTAGAGGCCACACCCATTTTAACAGCTGTTGATACAGAGTTCTTTTTCGCTTTTGTCTCGATAAATTAGTACAGACATAGAAAAATGAGTCTGCCCAATGCTTCCAAACTCCTGATGCCATTTGTGACTAATGCATCTATCAACGACGACTTGTCTGCACTTGAACAGCTAGACGTAAACTGAACTGTAAAATCTATGATCCCTGTATTTATATTGCCACCTATACTGCAGGAACGTTCTAGAAATTTTTTGAAACATTTAGAAACTTCTAGAAAATTTTCCTTCAGCAATTTAACATATAATCTCCCTGGAATGTAATGGAAAATAGGTTAGTCGCAAAATATCGATGTCCCAATCACAAAAGCATAGTTTAAAAGGATTAATAGTCATTTCTTTGCTTTCGAGACAGAAGCAATTAAATAATAATAATACATTCTGACCAGTGACCAACAGAGACAAAATTTTGTTACAAATTGTTATTGGCAAGAATAGGAATAAAATGAATACATTGACAAATATGCAGTCATCTTAGATTTTGTAAGGTTACTCATGTAGAATATTTGTAATTAAAAGTTTCGCTACTACTCCTGCGGATGTGTGTTGTGGTGCAATAGATATAGAATCAGAACCACAAATCAAAGAAACAAGTTCGAATTTCAGCTGTGTTCACTAACGTGCAAATACAATTGAAAAAAATGTTTCTCCCTCCAGTTATGGGTTAAATAGCAGAACGCAGAAAGTAAATGAAACCTACTGCGGGGAAATCTTCTGCCCACTTAGTCATGTCTCTTTCGAGACATGATCACCCAGGCGTGTATCACTTATGGCACTAAACTGACTGACTTTCAATCCTATAATTCCCTTGTTTTTACACGAAGTATTTTTAAAAAGAAGAAAAAAATGAAATAAAACAATTTCTCTTTTACTACTCACACGTCTTTTGTCCAATACGATATCATCTTAGGTATTACTAAATCCTACATGCAAGTGAGGCTCCTGAGTGGAAGAGTTTTTGAGTAGCGTGGAACTGCCTTTTAATTGCTATTTTGACCAGGCCCACCCTGACGCAGGTCCACGCTATGGGCAAATAGTGAACACCCACCAAAACAGAAATAGACAGTAATTTTTTATAAGATGACCAACAATGTATTTCTGTAGTAAAACGACAATCAATGCAACACCAAATACATATAGTAAAATTACTAAAATACATTTTATGATCGCCAAATGACTTTCCATTTAAAAAAAAATAGAACATAAAATGATGTACAAAATAGCTGTAAGTAAAAGCATAAAAATGACTAACAATATATTTCATTTGTAGTTGAAAAAATAATCTTACGTTTAAATTTTTTTAGATTGATATGCTGCTAAACAAAATCAACCAACCATCCAATAGGATAGTTATCTCTCTATTGGTAACATGTAATGTTTGAGCACCATGCAATATGTATTCCTGAATATTTAGCAAATTCCCAACTTGATATTTAGCAGATAAAACAACATTTTCCTCCTGGCTTAGTTAAAAGTCTGATATATATTGTTGTTATTATCAAGTTGATTGCCTTCTCACTTGAATTTTCGGTATGAGGAGTTATCATTATTTACAGTCAGACAAACATCATCATCTTTGTTGTTACTGTCACTTAATTACCTTCTCACTTTGTCTCATCTTTGTTGTTATTATCACTTGGTTGCCCTCTCACGTGAACTTCTAGAATGAGGAGTTAACATTATTTACAGTCAGACTTCTTTTTTGTTTTCATCACTTGGTTGCCATCTCACTTGAATTTCTAGGATGAGGAGTTCTCATTATGTACATTTGTGACACTATCTCCCGCGGTGATACTTTCCCTTCTCCCGCGGGTATACTTTCCTTTGATTGAGAAATCGATACTGGCAATGTTGTTAATGTTTTATTGCGTCACGCGATGTGAGCTTAGTAAAAAAAAAAACATAATAATTTTAGTGCCGTCGAGTACTTCTAAAAGCCGGGAGCATGAATTTGATTATTTTGGGAAAATATACATTTCTCTCCTTTCATGTTTTCATATAAATTTCTCTTCTTTTGGAGTTGAAATGTTGATTTCGCTAAACTGGAAACTGGTAGGCAAAATAAGTGTCTGGGTGATTTAATAAGGTCACCCGAAAGCCAAGACCGCTAATGAACACAGGGTCTGTGAGAACCCGAATAGAATCGAGCTCCGATATTAGTTGGCAAAATCTCATTCGTTGAGCTAAAAAATTCCGCCAATCGAGCGGGGCGGAGACCGATTTTCATTGGCTGAAGTCTGTGAGCCGACCGGATCCCCAGAGAGGATCGAAATTGGTTATACAAATAGATGCTTGACACGAAAAGTTCAGTTTGTTT
Organism: Ascarosepion bandense; assembly: GCA_037127315.1. Taxonomy (NCBI): domain Eukaryota; kingdom Metazoa; phylum Mollusca; class Cephalopoda; order Sepiida; family Sepiidae; genus Ascarosepion; species Ascarosepion bandense. The sequence goes on from JBBBDQ010000732.1 coordinate 843,282, forward strand.
AGTTGAGTTAGAGCTGCTATCAGTCGAAATGTAACGACTGGAGAAAAAGACCCCAGCCGGGGAGCCATGACCCACGGCTGGTCGCCCACCATAGAACTTATGGCTAAAGAGTGAATTTCGAATGAAGCCTGCCGCAAATTAACTCAGGGAGTTAATTTGGAATAATGCGCCATCGACATGAATCCCGAAAGAAAGTTATTGTTATTTTTTTTTTTTATCACGGGAAAATCGAAAATTCTGATTCTTCGTTCGTTCAACCTCGGCAAACTCCGTTAAACTCCGATAAGAACCCGAAAGAACTTTGCTGTTTTAGATTTACCTAGAAAACTGACAATCCTGATTAAAGAGAATTAATGAAAAGACTTTAATGAAATACGTGAAGAGACTTTGGTGAACATTTGAAGAGATCTGTTTATTTCAACGCTAACAAAACTTAGACATTTTACTTGAATATTAGAAGCTTTGATTCTTTTGGCGAACTTTCTCTCTCCGTTGTACATATCATTTTCAACAATTGTATTCTTGGGAAAAAAGACATTGTTGTTTTTTATATATAAAGACATTCTTCGTAGCTCTCCAGGCGGGTTCGACTTCGTTCATTTATTTTATTACGTTTTTTTTTTTTGGTACCGTAATTTTTTTCAAACCACAAGTGTACACAAGTGTCCGAACTGGCTAAAAGGGACGACTATTAAGATTGCAAGACGTGGGATCTAATCACAACGTGGGACAGTGGCCCGTTGTTGCAACAGTCGTCCTGTAATCCAGCTTTTGTCGCAACATCATTGGACGGGATCGTCCCGACCAGCAACAGCGACCAAACCAACCGTACAACCGGGTAGCAGTGTCACAACTGGGACATCACGACCGTCAGCGAGAACGAGCGTCACATTGGACAGACGGCCAGCCCGGCTTGTGGCGTCACATCTGGTGCCGTTTCGACCAGGATCTGGTCTGAGGGCAGCCAGACGGCGTGCTGAGTGTCACACATTCAAACTAATAAACCTGGCAACTACTGCCATACATGCAAAACAATCGGTGTCTAATTAGGACACGAAATGGTTTGTAAATTTTAACGTCTTCAAAACAAAACTGCTTTCATTTATTCACCACAGATAACCGTTTCTGTTTCTTTTTTTCCATAGTTGGGACCCTATAGAGGTGCCACCACTTCGGGTCAGGTTGAACCAAGGAACAACAGCAATTAAGAGGTACGCTCCTCAAAACCTAGCAATTAAAGGCCTTTCCAGGATGAAGTCATATCCAGGACCAAATCTTTAGTGTTTAACTATTAACACAACTTTTTTTTTCTCTTATTATGGTAATCCCCCTGTCAGTCTCATCTAGTGTTTGAACAACCTACAAGATATTTTTTCTTGATATTTAGCTAGTTCCTAACTACGTATTTACGCAGATAATACGTAGCAAATGGCAGGTCACATTTTATTGATCAGTCAAGAAGTTTTGCGAATATATTTGACATGTAACTAGAAGCATTTTTGTTGATTCGTTTTTTACGGTTTGTCAACCTTTTGCTGGTTATTTAAAGCCAGAAAATATTTTCAGGTTGTAAGAATTTTTGGAGATATTAATGGTCTTGTGGAAGCAAGCCTTACGAGTTAAAATATAGCTGAGGGAGAAGAGCTTGATTCCTGTCTCTCAAAATATTTTTATAATCATATTCCCCCAAGCAAGGCATTTTACTGCCACTGTTGTGCAGGACGTTACATAGAAGGAAAGTTATGAGAAAGAATCAGGAAGTGGGTAAGAGAAGGATAAGAATATTGATGACAGTGGAGTGGACGGAGAAAGGAGCCTGAGAGAGAGGATAAACGTTAGGGAGATATGAGATGACTGTTACATTTAAATTCTTGGAGATTGTAGCTGTCGGGGAAGCAAGTAAACGAAAGGGAATTTTAAAAGCTGGAAGTGCAAGAAAATAAGCTGATGAAGTAGAATTTGCGTTTACATTTTATTGGTTTCACAGTAAAAAGGTTCTAATCTTGTCGCTCGAGTAAATTCATATATAGAGGGGCACCAGAGAGCTAAGTTCATAAGAGCAGAAGCCGTAAAAGTATTTATAGAAGAGACACAGGGAAGCCACATTACGCCGGTGAGAAAGTGACAGTAAGTGAGCTGCCAAATCGAGATCAATCACATTAGAGATTCTCCGCTGGATTTTGTCAAGGACCCCTAGGTGTATAGCAGAAGCACCCGATCAGAAATAGCAGCAGTATTCTATGCGCAGGCTGATGTACATTTATATGTGTGCAGGATTGTTTTAGACAGAAAAAACTTCCTGGCCCTACACAGGGAACCGACCTTCTTAGCAGAGCATTTAGCTATGGATTCTATATAGTCATTCCACTTGAGGTCTGTTGTGAGAGTTAACCCGAGGAGGTTAACTTAAGATGACATCTATCTTCTTCCCAGTTTACATAAAAGCTAGGAATTTTGACGCACAGGATCACGTAATTTCCGTGAATCCATCTTACCCGAAGGAAAATACCTGCCCATAATCCCACGGGAGCATTGTTGACATCACCCACTACTTCGAAAGAAAAAAAGTTAGGAAAGCCCTGTTAAAGCTGAACAGATCGATAATGGTGGATCTTGGAAAGTTATTTTTCTGAAGAATTGTTCCAATTTTTTTAAAATTACAGCTGACAATAATACTGTCTTCTCGGTCAATGTATCTCGAATGTTTCCTTATAATAAAACTGCTACTATTACCATTAAAGTTATTAATGTATTTGAAAAATATTTAAAATGTAAGTTCACACGGCTTCTGCTTAGATTACTGGTGCCCCGCTAGGTACGAATTTACACGAGCTACTAGATTAGCAACTAGGTCCCACACTTTTACAGTGAAACCGATAAAATGTAACCGCAATTTTTAATCCAACAGCTTCTTTTCTCGCACTTCCCACCTGTGGAATTTCCTTCCACATACTTGCTTCCCCGACAGCTACAATCTCCAGGAGTTTAAATGTAAGGTCAATAGACACCTCCTAACACACTAACTCGCACCCATTCTCTCAAACACTCTTTCTATGTACCTACTTACTCGTCTATCACCCTCCTTCTGACATTTCCTATATCTAATCGCTCCCTCAGCACCTTCCACTATGTAACCCCCTGCGCTATAGTGGCAGTTGAATGCCTTGCTTGGGGTGAAATGATTAAAGAAATGTTACCTTTCACCATTTTCCTTGAAAATCTGCAGGAAATTTTATTCCATCGTGAGAGTTAACCCAAGGAGGCGCAGTGTTTTGCACGTAAGTGAAAACAACGACCCAACTGAAATTGGAACTCGTCTATCCGTTTAGCAATTCCGAATTGTTATCCATTACACCACCCGCACATCAAAACTTACCGCACACGGTTAACTGCCTAGGTTCTAACCAGGCTCTAAGTTGTTTAATGTCGGTCATCGCACAATAGTTGGTATAAACCTAACTACATAGAGTTTTAATCATTACTAGTAGGATAGCTCGGCGTTGCCCGAGTGTAATGAAAGCTTTAAAACTAATCCATGGTCCTGAAGCTCAGACTATTTGGACGTTGACACGAGAGACTAAAAAGCAATAGTTCTTTCCAGTTAAAGCGAAACCGTAAACTGAAAGAAAAATGAATGGATATGAGTCAAATTTTGATTTCCTGGTATCGATATGAATTTTGAAGGCTAAATAAGATCTCTGAGTAAATGGTATCATGGCTGAGACTAAGAACTACAATTATACCTACTTAGAGTCAAACCCGAAGTAAAAACTAAAATAAAAGGGCTGAAAAAAATACAGACATACAGGCAGATAAACAGGCACACACACAAACATATTGCCTTTGATATATATATTATCGATTTTTTACACTATTGTAAGAACTGCAACCTTGAAAATTCTGAACATTGTTTCTTATGTCTTTGTCTATGAGTGTATAAAATTTCATTAAAATCGGACCACTCCTTCTGTAACCCGATTTTTTTTATTACCGATTTTCGATACAAAACCTAGCTAAGAACACTCGCAGACGCTTATAGTACAACTGTGTAAATTTTCAAGAAAATCGGTTCAGCCGTTTCGGAGTCTATAAGTAACGGGCACACACACACACACACAGATACACCCAAACACAGACAAAGTTCCATTTATAAATAAGTTTAGATTTAGGTATATTTTGTGAAATGCAGGCAGTTTTTATTTCCATATTATAATTTTGGAAATTTACTTACAAACACAATGCATTCTGAACATTAGCATCATATTTTGAATGACCATGGACAATCATAGACTTGTTTTGAAACAGAAGTAAAGAAATAGAAGTTTATTCAATCGATGCAATTAGTTTCTACAGTAATGGAAAAAAATAAGATGTAAACACATTTTTGCGGTAGGAAGACATTAATGGATGAATGAGTTCCAAACGGCATGGCCACTTACGACCAGGCATTCACCGAAAACAAAGAAACAAAATAAAAAGCAAGGGAGTAAATATTTCATATTGTTTTCTTTTCCCGATTACAATTAAATCTCCATTAGTACCGTGGGGTTTTAGAACAACCCACAAAATGTTTTTCCTTCCTATTTATTAAGAGCCAACCAAACTTTTATGATCAATAAAATAACTTACTGATTGCCTCTGTTACGTAACTAAAAGTGATTTCTTTTTTATGTAATTTCACCAGCAAGCAAGGCAACAACGTCACTAAGACGCAGGGGAATTACTGAGTCCTAAGAAATATATAAAAAAAAAAGGAAAACATTTTTCATAGGCAAAAACAATGATAGAACAGGAATTAAGAAGAAAAACGGTAGCAACTGACATTGCATTTATATTTATGAAGATCATTTTTAAATACATTTGTGTGAATTACAGTCACGACATCGTAATTGAAAACCATCCTTCAATAAGTGTGGTTTAAGTCTACGTCGAGACTTCAACAACATTCTTCTTAATTGCGTAAAATATAAAATAAAAATCCGTTGTTTTCGCGTTGTGGTGTACTGGATGATTAATCATTTCACCCCAAGCAAGGCGGAAGAGACGCTATAGATCAGTGAGAATACAAACTGGGTATATAGGGTATAGAAGAAAGGATAAAAGCTGAACAAGATTCTTCTTCTTCTATGTGCCCTGTTCTTTCCGAACGTAGGCGATCATGGCTTTCCACATCTCCCTATTCCTGGTGGCTCTGAGCACGCTTTCTCCTGTTAAACCACGCAACCCCCGTTCTGTCATCCACCTGCTCAGACTCTTCAAATATGTTATCTACTACTTTACCCAGTCTCTTTTTCCCACTAGCTGGCCTGTTAGTATCAGCTTATCTAAGCCATTTTCCTCATTGCATGCCCAGGAACTTTAGCTGTCTCTTCCTGGTGCTCAGTATTAATTTCCTTTTCGTTTCCATTCTTTCCAAAACCTTATAATTGCTCACATGCTCGATCCATGTTATTCGCAGCATCCTTCTGTAGAACCACATTTCAGCTGCTTCAAGTTTTTCCTTTATCTTCGAAGATATTGTTCAACATTCCTTGCCGTATTGAAGAACTGACAACACATAGCAATCCAGTACTCTCTTCTTAATTTCTAGCAAAATTGTCCTGTTTCTTAATACCTTACTCAACTTCTGGAATGCTTCCTTTGCCAAGCCAATTCGCCTTTGGATCTTTGTGTCGCACTTTCCGTTTTCTGTTCGTACACTTCCCAAAGAAAATAGAAGATTGCAATTGACGTTGCATTTAAATTTGTGGAGATGGTAGAATCTGGGAAACAAGTACACGAGGGAATAATTTTCCCAGGCGGAAGGTGCGAGAAAAGAAACTTTGGTGTAGAATTGAGGGTTACATTTATCTTATTTCCAAGGTAAAAAATAGGGACCTCAATGCCAATCTAGTAGCACGCTTAAATTTATTTGGTCGGGGTACCAGGAAAAAAATCGTCAGAGCAATTACCATGAAATTATTTGTAGAAAGAAAGAGGAAAACCCACGTCCCGTCTGTGAGAAAGTGACTGAAGTCGAGATACCAAGTCAGGGTCGATTACATTGCAGATCCTTCTTCGGATATTTCAAGAACCTTAAGATGAATAGCAAGAGCACCCGACCGGATATGGAAACATTATTCAGCTCTTGGATGAACAATAGATTAATAAATGTGTAAGATGGATTCTGACGAGAAACCTTGCTGACCCGAGAATTAAACTGAACCTTTCTAGCAACGGATAGATCGGTCCGGAATAAGAAATCGAAAAGCCTAGTTCTGAATTTCCAATTAGGTTCGTTACATTCACTTACGCGCAAGTACTCGTGAGAAAGGCAGGACAGACTAACTCCTATAGCCTTAGATGAATTGGAGAATTGTGTGCCTGACTTTTTTCAGTTCGCTGAATATATGTGAAAATTGAAATCCGACTTGAACGTTGTGTATTTTGTGTCGTTCGATACAACGAGTCTGTTCTCGAATGTGTCCAATTGACAAAACAATTGACATTTGTGCTGAACTCTTGTGTCGTGGTTCCACAAAGTCTCCGTCCTTTCATGAGAGTTTTGAATTTCTAATCGGGTTCGTTACATTCACTTACGCGCAAGTACTCGTGAAAAAGGCAGGACAGTTTACGTCCTATAGCCTTAGAGTACAACCAGTCTACCTCAAAAAGAACCAACAGCTGCAAAAACTTTTGCCCAGCCAGTCATGGATCAAAGTAGACATGGTCGCTCAAGCGTGTATCGCTTCGGGCACTTAACTGACCGGAGAGGAGCCAGTTTTATTATATATATATATATATATATTAAATCACTTCACCCCAAGAAAGGCATTCCACTGCCACTATTGCGCGCAGGGGGTTACCTAGGGGAAAAGTGACGAGAAAGAGTGGTTAGATATAGAAAATGTCAGAAGGAGGGTGATAAACGTTTAAGGATACCGAGGATGAGGGTTGGGTAGATGGAAAGAGTGTTTGAGAGAATGGATGCGAGTTAGTGTGTTAGGAAGTGTCTATTGGCCGTACATTTAAACTACTGGAGATTGTAGCTGTCGGGGAAGCAATTATGTGGAAGGGAATTCCACAGGCGGGAAGTGCTTGGAAAAAAAACTGTTGGAGTTGTAATTGCGGTTACATTTTATCGGTTTCACTGTAAAAGGGTGGGCCCTAATTGCTAACCTAGTATCTCGTGCAAATTCGTACCTAGAGGGGTGCACCAGAGAACTAAGTTCATCGGAGCAGAAGCCGTGAAAGTATCTATAGAATAGGCACAGGGAAGCCACGTAAAGGTTGTACTGAAAAAAAAAAGATAACCATCTTATATATTGGAATTTTGAAAAAAATTTCACCTCATTTTTTTAAATATTGGCTCTGAATTTGAGTTTTTTTGGCAAAACAGAACTTTTCCTTTTTTTTTTTTTGTATTGTTCTTATATAAAGCAGAAAGAACATTAAATATAATATTTGCAAAGAAAATTAAGAAGTTAGTGATATGCCTATAAGACTTTGTTATTCTTTTAGTTTTTACGGCTTATCAACCGAAACATATTTTTGGATTGTAGGAATAATTCTTTTTTTTTTCTTTAGTGAGGTGGGAACAAGTGAATATTGTATTAAAAAATCTTAGAGCTATCAATGGTTTTTTGATACAGTTTAAATATTTAAACCCATAGATGGGAGGGAGAAAAGTTACATTCATACTTTTCCCGATTCTATTTGCTCGTAAGTGGGTGCAATGAAACTAACTGGAATTAGATCTCCGCTCTCCGATTTCTCATTCGAATCCCTTACCCGTCACACCACTCACACAGCTTACAGAACCTAGTATTCTCATGTGATAACTCATCTAGCTACTGACAAAATTCGACGTTGATCGGATCGGATTAGAAGCGGTGTTTCTACGTGATATGACCGTCAGCCTATCCATATTTTAAATTTGCTGTTTTAAAAACCCATTGTAATGATGTTATGTCAATGCCTTATTTCTACTCACGAAGAAATATAAAAATCACAATAAATATTGTATTTCAAATTTATTATGAAGGGAAATATGTTAAACGCTGATAAGTTTTGTTACTTTTTTTTCAACAGATTATAATATTTTTTACAATAATGTTCCTTCCTTACAAAGTCCAGGAGCCACTCAAGCTAAATAGTTACAAAGTAAGTGATAAAAGGAACAGTTTATTAGACTTCTCCTTTTATGTGCCTTGTCCCTTCAGGACGGAGGCGATCATGGCTTTCCACGTCTCCTTATACCTGGTGGCTCTGAGCACACCTTCTCCTGTTACACCACTCAATCCTCGTTCTGTCATCCACCTGATTAGGTTCTTCAAATATGTTATCCTCTGCTTTCTCCTGTCTCTTTCCCTCCCTAACTGGCCTGTTAGTATCAGGTTCTCCAAGCCCTCCTTCCTCGTTGCATGCCCCAGGAACTTCAGCTGTCTCTTCCTAATGCACCGTATTAATTTCCTTTTCGTTTCCATCATTTCCAAAAGCTCATCATTGCTTACATGCTCGCCCACGATATCCGCAGCCTCCTTCTGGAGAACAACATTTCAGTTGCTTCAAGTCTCTCCTTCATCTTTGATGATATTGTCCAGCATTCACTGCCATATTGAAGAACTGACAACATATAGCAATCCCGAACTCTCTTCTTTGTTTCTAGCGAAATTGTCCGGTTTCTTAAAACTTTACTCGACTTCTTCGCCATGCCAATTCGCTTTCGGATCTCTGTGTCGCACTTTCCGTATTCTGTTAGAACATTTCGCACATAGGCGTAAAACAATGCTTAACCCTAGACTTGAACAGGTTAAGATTTTACTGAGCAACTATCCTCTTTGGAAACTGTGCGAGTGAAACCTAAATATTGACCAATAGAATATAAAATGTATGAGGGTCTTTTTCATGTGCCGTGTCCTCTCAGGACGTAGACGCTCATGGATTTCTACTTGACTTTATATCTCGTGCTTCTTATTAGTTACTCTCTTTACATCCCTCCCAAAACCAGTTTCACCCCCTGCCTACTCATCCGTCACGTAGGTCTCGGGCTGATCTTTCCCCTGGCTCTCTTTTCTGCTATCTGTCCTGTGAAGATTAGGTTCTCTAAGCCCTTCTTCCTCATTCATCCAGTTAAGTTCCATACGTGATACACGCTTGAACGATCATGTCTCAAAAGAGACATGATTAACCGGGGAGAAGATTTTATTGCAGTACGTTGTCATTACTTTCAGTAAACTGGTTGCCAACCAGGGCTTTACAACTCAATGTCCTGCTATTTAATCCATAGCTAGAAAAAGAAGCAACGGATTAATACTTTTTGCAAGTGTATTTACGCGTAAGTGAATAGAACGAATTTAATTGGAATTCGAACTCTAGTTTCTGATTTCTCCTTCCGAGCCGATATTCACTGCACCACAACACACATCCTCATTCAGTCAGTTTAAGTGCCATACGTGATACACGCTTGGGCGATCATGTCTCGAAAGAGACATGACTGACTGGGCAGAAGATTATCCCACAGTAGGTTGCCATTGCTTTCTGCGGTAGACTGGTTGCCGACCAAGGCTATGGAACCCAATCTGTCCTGCTATTTAACCCATAACTGGAAGGAAGAGACGGATTAATACCTTTCCCAAGGGTATTTGCGCGTAAGTGAATGCAATGAATTTAGCTGGAATTCGAACTCGGCTCCGCGATTTCTCGTTCCGAGCCGATATCCACTGTACCACAACACACTTCCTCATTACGTGTCCTAAAACCCTCAGCTATCTCTGCCTGGTGTCAAGTATAAGTATTTCGATCGCACTCTCTCGGTTTCCATGGTAGAAAATACTCGAAATTGGTTGACCGATCAGCCAGTAATACCTTTCTCTTATGTGCCGTGTTCCTTCAGGGCGTAGGCAATCATGTCTCTCCACATTTTCCTGTCCTTTGTTGCTCTTTAATTCTTTTGACATGTTATTTATTCTAGAACCGCCTCTGACATCCATTTGATTAAGGTCATTAAGTATGTAACACAGTTTTCTTTTTTTTCTCTCCTTCCTTCTAACTACCCTGTGTGTATCAGATTCTCCAAGCTTTCTTTCCTGATTCAGTCAGTTAAATGCCATTGGGCGATCATGTCTCGAAAGAAACATTACTGACTGGGCAGAAGATTATCCCGCAGTAGGTTGCCATTGCTTTCTGCGGTAGACTGGTTGACAGCCAAGGCTACAGAACCCAATTTGTCCTATAATTTAACCCATAACTGGAGGGAAGAGACGGATTAATATCTTTGCCAAGGGTATTTGTGCGTAAATGAATGCAAGGAATTCAACTGGAATTCGAACCCGGCACCCCGATTTGTCGTTCTGAAGCCGATATCCACTGCACCACAATCCACATCATATTTGCACGGTATTCTTCTAATAGAAACTCTACTAGTCTTTCAAATAACGCACCGGTCCATCTTTATTACGATCACAGCCCGGCGGATGAGGCCGGCAAGATTATTTCCTACCGGATACCGCCATTTGACCCTTGATCAAAAGTACGCCAAGAGGAAGCAAAATAGATTTGAAAGCCGGGCAAAATGTCCAATTCTCCTGAGTTCAATATGAAAAATTCCTACTCAATTACATATGAGTGATTTACGTTTTCTTTATGATATTCATACGTGCTCTGGTTAATGGCGTTGACGTAAGTGGAGAAGAGAAATTGAAATGATCTTTACTTCATAGGATCTGACCTTAGAGCAAGTTTTTCATTCAGGTTTTTTTTAATCCTGACAAAACTAAAATATCTAATCGTTTCACAAAACATCCTCTTCTGTTTCCACTTCATTTATTTTGAGGATATTATGAATCGGACATGTGAGCTACGGGGAAGTTTTAGAGAAAATGGAATCAAAAACGAAACTTACGCTTACGAGGATGTGCGTTGTGGTGCAGTGGATATCGGCTCGGAACGAGAAAATCGTGGAGCCGAGTTCGAATTCCAGTGGAATTCATTGCATTCACTTACGCGCAAATACCCTTGGGAAAAGTATTAATCCGTTTCTTCCTTCCAATTATGGGTTAAATAACAGCACAGATTGGGTTCTATAGCCTTGGCTGGCAACCAGTCTACCGCAGAAAGCAATGGCAACCTACTGCGGGATAATCTTCTGCCCAGTCAGTAATGTTTGTTTTGAGACAAGATCGCCCAAAAGTGTTTTACGTATGAGACTTAACTGGTTGATATTATGAATCGGACATGTGAGCAGCGGGGAAGTTTTAGAGAAAAGGGAATCAAAAACGAAACTTACGCTTAACATCAGGGAAAGACAGTTACAATTTCTAGGGTACGTAATGAGGAAAGATGGTTTGAAAAATGTGATACTCATAAGACAGACTGAAAGCAAGAGGGAATAGAAAAAATACCAAACCTACCCATAACAATTTTGAGCTCGAGTCGGGAAATTCATGGAGATGCATACTCGCCAACGCCTGCTGGGACATGGCAAACAAATAATAATAATAATAATAATAATTGTGGTGATCATGCACTTTCCATTAAAAAATCTCTTAAATCTGGTCACTTCGTAAAAATGGGAAAAGATTTGGACATTAGCATTCATTAGAACAGGGGTTGGCGACGTTTTGGAGTGAATGAACCAGAAAGCTATATAACGTACCTGACGAGGCCCATTATATCAAATGTAATTTAATAAATTATTTAAATCTTATACTGCTCCGTCCAAAACGTTAGAAGTTTTAAGCGAAAAACCTCTAAGTTAATATTTACATTGTGAGGACTGTTGTCCTCATCTTTACTGACATATTCAGGAAGTTTCGGTCATTGTACGCACCGACCTTCTTCAGACGATTTTTAATTTCGAACCTAAACCTTTCTTTCGATTAGTGGGGTATATTGTTCTCGTTCAATAAACCATGCTATTTCCGGATATCTTAGTTATTTCCTTTTAACTCAACTCTCTAAGTTATTTGTTCATCACTGCTGTAGCCTGGTATTAAGCTCAAAACCTTTTGGGTCAAGTCACTGGATCTAAACAACGCTTTTATCTACTTAGCTATGTGTCCCTGAAAACATCAGTGTTCGGAATTCCAATCTTCTGAAGAATGCCAGAGCGTACAATGCTCGAAACGTCGTGAATACGGTAATAAAGACAAGGAGAACAGTCCGAACAATGTAATTAATATAAATACTATCTCACCTCATAAGCATAGACAAACTTTAAACTTAATACACTATTATTTAAAAAAAAAAGAAAGAAAGCTTTTTTATCCTACTGCAAGAATAACAGGATTATTGTGGAGTCGTTATTGAAATAACTAACGAGAAGACATCGGGAACTGTGAAAAACAATAATGTATTAACAAAAATACAATTGGTGTTAATGCCGAGTCATGTCTCCGCTCAGCTACAGGATGAATCTGGTTACGACCCTTACTCCTTCACTCTCTACCTCTGACTGCCCGAAATACATAACTTGGTAACCGGACGTGACGTCAGGAATAGTCCATTAGTCAATCGACTCACAGGAGTGCCACCCTAACAGATATTGAATTCAATCCTCATTGGACCAAGATTAACTTAATAAATTTCTGATAGCGTGAAGAAGTCAACTTCCTGACAAATTGACTATGGTAAGATTCGAACTTGGGTCTCATGGTCAGAAAACGAACATTTTAACCATTTCGTCATGTGCCCATACCTAAATATAATATTTATAACAAATATAATATTTGTAGTAATGGGACATATATAAAATTTGTCACTTAGCTGATTGTTAGTTTCAGCAAATCAGTTCTCAAGTTCCATAGATAATGATTGACTCTAAACTTGAAGACATTACAATTGTAGTGTGTGGGAGAGAATCCTGTGTTTGGTCCACGAATCCACAACTAATGGGAAGAGGTCAAAATGAAACTTGTTTCTTACCAATGGAATAAGAGTTTTTGTGTATATGGCATGGTTGACCTGAACTGAGAGAACTAGGAAATATAGCTTGTCAGAACATTTGCCATGGATACAGTTAAAGAGCTGCAACAGGCTTGCCATATTGCATCAGTGGGATAAAAGTTGCAGACCATTAATAAAAGATATTATTGTGGAGTTATGATTGAAATAACTAACGAGAAGACATAGGGAACTGTGAAAAACAATAAGGTATTAACAAAAATTCAATTGGTGTTAACGCCGAGTCATGTCTCCGGTCAGCAACAGGACGAATCTGATTATGACCCTGACTCCTTCACTCTCTACCTCTGACTGCCCGGAATACATAACTTGGTAACGGGACATGACGTCAGGAATAGTCCATTAGTCAATCGACTCACAGGGATGCCACCCTAACACAGGATAATAAGTAACACAATCAAAACAAATGTAAATTCCTTACTACAAACGAAACACAGAGAGGAACGGCAAATTATTTACATTATTGACACTGTTCGAACTGTTGCCCTCAAATTTAATGCCCTGTTTACGACATTTCGGTCGTTCTATGCTCCGGCCTTCTTCAGCTGCTAGGATATTCGAACCGAACCCTTTATACGAAATTCCAAGCACATGAAGAAGGTCTGTTTGTCCAATGGCTAAAAAATCGTAAATAAGGCAATAAGGATGAGGAAAACAGTCCGAAAATGTAAATAGTGCGAATACTCCCTCAACTTAGTAGTATAGACAAATAATACAAATTATTTAATCAGACATTTGTTTTTTTTTTTTGTTTTTTTTTTTACTTATCGTTCGATAAATTCTCCACATCAGTTGAAATATTTGTCGATGACAGGAGAGAAAATTCATCCTAGTGGTTATCAGTCAGTCAGTTAAGTGCCATACGTGATACACGCTTGGGCGATCATGTCTCAAAAGAGACATGACTGACTGGGCAGAAGATTATCCCGCAGTAGGTTGCCATTGATTTTGCAGTAGAATGGTTGCCGACCAAGGCTATAGAATCCAATCTGTGCTGTTATTTAACCCATAACTGGAAGGAATAGACGGATTAATACCTTTCCCAAGGGTATTTGCGCTTAAGTGAATGCAATAAATTTGGCTGGAATTCGAACTCGGCTCCCGATTTCTCGTTCCGAGCCGATATCCAACGCACCACAACGCACATAGTGGTTATCACCAAACGAAAAAATATTATTCGCAAACAATATCTACCTTCAAATAATGATACCATCATTTTCACATTGTTCAATAGTTAATAGTCAATTGACAAAATTATTTCTTGTAGAAGTCAGCAGTGGATTTTGGAATTAAATTTTGATTTAAAGAATTCGTCGAATCGTAAGTCAATTAACTTCAACTGATTTTTTTTCTGCCACTCGCTTCGCAAATTAATTAGATAATTAATATCCACGCGTTAAGGTGGCGGACCGGACAAAAATCCATTTTGGACTAGATGTGACTCGGGGGCCAGAGGTTGCCAACTCCTGCATTAGACCTTCGTCTATCCACGGCATTTATCAGAAGCGAAGAATATTGATTTTTATCAATTTAGCGGTGGCATGTTCATAATATAAATACAGTCTCGAAGCAACACCTGATTTCGTAAAGAGTTATCTGCATTTTATTTTATTTACAAATTTCAAATCTGAAACTGAAGAATTCATTCTTACATTTAAGCGTTCTTTTTCCGCGTCGGTCCGGGGTCGCCAGTGAAAAGTGGGGTGCCTCACTGAAAATGTAGAATGCGTGTTACGTGTTCTTTTAAAAAGGTCGGTGGTCACCAGTGTAACGTAGGGAGATAGTTAATTTTTCTAGTTAATTTTTCTTTGATTCGCACTTGCGTCAGACATAACCGAACTCCCTACAGCTTACAAGTGTTATCCAGAATTATCATCATCAGAAGGTTTTCATCATTATCAGAATTATCAGAAGGTTGGTTGTCGGCAGGATGGAATGTGTGTAATAGTGTAAGAATAATAAATACATTTCTCATTTTAAAATAGAAATTTATTAAAAGGAAATAATCACAAGAACTCGTAAAAATTAATGGTCAATGAGAAAGTTAAAGATATCAAGAGTTCGTACAAAATATTCGTATTAGTAATTATTGAAAGAGATAAGGAGAAAGAGAAATAGGACAATGTCTGAGTCGCTTGAAGTTGAAGTTACACTTTAGATGTTTCGTCTCGCGGCTCCCATCTGACTCTCTGACTGACTAACGTTGATGAAGTCCTTTTATTGTAATGTAGATTTTTTCGCACTTACTTGCAAAGTCTTTTTGGTCTTGCAAGTCGCTCCTATTCGTCAAAGATCCTTTTAACACCTAATTGCGAACTCTGGTTTCGATCTTTTCGTTAAGCACATGGTCAATCTCTTTTCTATTTGAGAAAAACCAGGATTTCACACGTCATTGGGAATTTTTGTGAAAGTGAAGAAGAAGGTTGATTTTAATTAATTTCTTATCCGCTACAAAACTATGCTTATGTTACTGATAACTGTATTTACATTGCATTACGGCTATGTTACATTGAACAACCGGTTCATTTACAATCACCGAAATTAATCAACTTCGTGCGGGGTTAGCATCTAGATGGTTAACCGCTTGGGAAATCCAGCTTGGATATACGATTTGTGTAATGGATAATAAATTAAAATTTAATAGGAGAAACGAGTTGCAATTCGCACTAGATTCATTATATCCACTTGGGTGCAATTATTTTCGAAAATGTATGAGGCTAGCCGGATGTGCGTTGTGGTGCAGTGGATATCGGCTCGGAACGAGAAATCGGGGAGCCGAGTTCAAATTCCAGTTGAATTCATTGCATTCACTTAAGTGCAAATACCCTTGGCAAAGGTATTGATCCATCTCTTCCTTCCAGTTGTGGGTTACATAACAGGAGAGATTGGGTTCTATAACCTTGGTCGGCAACTAGTCTACCGCAGAAAGCAATGGCAACCTACTGCGGGATAATCTTCTGCCTAGCCAGTAATGTTTCTTTCGAGACATGATCTCCCAAAAGTGTTTTACGTATGAGACTTAACTGGTTGATATTATGAATCGGACATGTGAGCAGCGGGGAAGTTTTAGAGAAAAGGGAATCAAAAACGAAACTTACGCTTAATATCAGGGAAAGACAGTTACAATTTCTAGGGTACGTAATGAGGAAAGATGGTTTGGAAAATATGATACTCATAAGACAGACAGAAAGCAAGAGGGAATAGAAAAAATACCAAAATTAATTTAATTTACATTGCGATACGAATATTTCTGTTTCGAGATTTTTTCTCGTCATCAAGCAATGTTTTAAATGTAAGTTATTTTCACAATAAAAGTCAACTTTGCCTGATGACGAGATAACATCTTAAATCATAGTCATTTCTATGTCGCAACGTAAAATTAAATTAATTTTAAACAAATTTCATTGTTATAATATTATGCTCTACAGTGTATGTTGTATTCAGCACTTTGTTTAAAAAGTAAACTCCGAAGAACTCGGGATTCTAAAACTGTTGGTTCTCGTCACCTGGATATATATATATATATATATATATATATATAATAAAACTGACTCTGTACGTATCTAGATCCTAAAATTTTACCAAAGCAAACATTGAGGACCACAAATAACCGGCAGAATCTAAGTCCGTTACTGTCCGTCGCTATAAAGCGTTGGACAAGAGGGGAAAAAAAAAGAAAACCGCGGAGTACCGACAATACATACAGTACCTCGCAGCAAAGAAAAAAAAAACAAAAAAAAACCCTCAAACGGAACCAACCACAAAGAAAGAAAAGTGCTCGATACAAACTAACCAATTCGAATTAACAAAGAGGAAGTAACGTAGAGCAAAAACACACGTGAAAAAATCACAAGATCGCCAAGACCTACCGCGGTTTCGCACAACGGCTCGTCAGTCACAAGATCGTCAAGACCTACCGCACAACGGCCCTGACGAGCCGTTGTGCGGTAGGTCGTGGCGATCTTGTGATTTTTTTCACGTGTATATATATAATATATATATATATATATATATATATATATATATATATATATATAAGTCTTTTTATACACCATAATGTAAACACATGGCGTGTCTAGTCGTGAGTTAACAGAGAAGCGTTTCGTTTAAAATTGTCAGAATATGATTTTTACAGATTTATGCAGATATGACTTTTACATTCGGCAGGGTGAATGGTAATGGACGCGAGTCTGCACGGCTGTATCAGATTGCGTTTCCAGACCGAAGACAGCAGAGACATCCGACGTTTGCTGCTGTTTATTGACGTGTGCTGAGACAGGTTCCGTGGCTTAACAAACTATGTATATAGGAAGGCAGAGATCCGCTTGTACGCCTGATCACAAAGAACACATTCCACAGGCTGTCGGAAACGACCCAGTTATCAGTACGCGTCTAGTGGCCCTAGCGTGTGGTACATCTCATAGTACTGTAAGGATGGCACTTAAAAAGCAGCTTCCGAGTTCATATCATTTACAACATTTGAAGTGTCTTTCGGCCACTGATCACTCACCACCAGAGCTTTTGGCGATATGAATATCCTGTTAAACAGAACACTTATAAGTTAACTCATTACTACACATGTTAAACGTTGGAGATAGACTAGCCATAAATGTACACGAATGACAAATGTAACTTAGTCTACCTGGCAACACAGCACTATCTACCGTAAACTTTATACTTAATAACTAAAAAACGAAGGACTTGCGTACATTTGTTTATTTGAAATTTGTTTTGGTTGGAGGAACTTCCACCCAAAGATTGTAAAAAGATTTTGATACACCTTGTACATATTAAGAATTAGATCATGCTGTGTATTTTTTTAACAACTTTTCGTGTTAACAATCACTTTTTGATTCACTTACAAGGCCAAGTTGATTAATTGGTATCCATTTTTTTCAGATAAACTTAACGTATAGAATTTTGTTGGTCGTAGTCTGAGATCGACATTTTAAGCTTATCAGGGGAGTGTTTGTAAATGGTGAATGAAAATGTAATAATGGAATCTAAAGACACATTGGCGTTGACAAGAATTTCTTCCAAAGGTTACATGCAGTATTAAGACAATAGAATCTAGCTAGAAATAATGAAAGGTTTGCTGAACTGCTATATAACATCAATCACTCCCTATGGCTGAAGAGACTTGAGAATTTGAATAAGATATTGAGAAACAGGACAATCTCGCTAGTAACAAGGAAGAAAGTACTGGATTGATACGTGTTTTCCGTTCTTCAATATGGCACTGAATGCTTAACAATATCATCAAAGGTGAAGGAAAAAGTTGAAGCTGAAATGTGGTTCTACAGAAGGATGCTCTGAATATCAAGGCTCGAGCATGTAAGAAATAATGAGGTCTTAGAAATCATGGAAGCAAAAAGGAAGTTAACACTGAGCATCAGGAAGAGACAGCTGAAGTTCCTGGGACATGCAATGAGGAAAGAGGGCTTGGAGATACTAACAGGCCAGATAGAGGGAAAAAGAGACAAGGGAAAGCAACGGATAACATATTTGAAGGACCTAATCAGGTGGATGACGGAATGAGGGTTGCATGTTGTAATAGGAGAAGGCGTGCTCAGAGCCACCAGGGATAGGGAGACGTGGAAAGCCATGATCGCCTACGTGCTGAAGATACAGGGCACATAAGAAGAAGATATGTCAGTATGTACATACACCTGACAACGACGAACGCATTCTACACAGCCTTTTGGACATATGTTTATGAGGGAATTTTGCATTGTTTTGGTGTCAGACAGTTTTGATACACCTTCTTCTTCGTCTATGTGCCCTGTCCCTTCAGGGCGTAGTCAATCATGGTTCTCCACGTCTCCCTATCCCTAGTGGCTCTTAGTATGTTTTCTCCTTTTACACCTCGCAACCCTCTTTCTTTCATCCACCTGCTCAGGCCCTTCAAATATGTTAACAGATGCCTTCCTCTTTTTCCTTCTATCTGGCCTGTCAGTATCAGGTTCTCCAAGCTCTCCTTCCTCATTGCATGTCCCAAGTACTTCACTTGTCACTTCCTGGTGATCACTATTAATTTTCTTCTCGTTGCTATCCTTCCAACACCTCATCGTTGCCTGCATGCTCAGTCCACGATATCCGCAGCATTCTTCTGTAGAACCACATTTCCGCTGCTTCAGGTTTTTTCCTTATTTTCGATGATATTGTCCAGCATTCACTGCCATATTAAAGAGCTGACATCAGATAGCAATCCAGCACTCTTTTATTTGTTTCTAGTGAAATTTTCCTGTGTGTTAGTACTTTACTCAGCTCCTGAAACGCGTCCTTCGCCATGTCAATTCGCCTTCGGATCTCTGTGTCACAGTTTCTATTTCCTGTTAGAACACTTCCTAGGTATTTAAATTTTTGTGCTTGTTTAATTCTGATGAATCCGGCTCCACTTCTAAAATGATAAAATTTAAATTTTATTCTGACAAATGTTGTATGCAAGGGAAGTTCTAATTAATATTAATGCAAAAACTTATTCATTAAATTATTTTTCCGGCGTTTTATTTCGGACCATTTAATTTAAATAGTTCTCGTCTGTGAACTATTTTGTGTCTCTCAAAGCCAGACAAACATAAAAAAAGAAGTTGCTAAATTTTTATATGTACTGTTACATTTAGTTTAATCCATTAATGCCCATTGAAATATACAGTATTAATTATGGGAAAATTAAATCAAATAGAAAACGCATATATTTATTATATGTTTATATCATATACCAGATTAATTATGAAATAAAAATCAGGTATTAATATACATTTCGAAATATTATATATATATATATATATATATATATATATATATATATAAAGCAAGATATTTATGTGTATGTCTGTCTGTCTATCTGCCTGTCTGTCTGTATGTCATTTATACAAATCCACAATTTTTATTTGATTCTCACCAAACTTTAAACAAATATTTTTTAGGCTTCCGGTCAGGTCATGGACTACTTTTTCCGATTTTTCCCAGATGTTGAAAATCGATACCCTGATATCCAAACAGGTCTGATCAAGATCAGGATTTTAGCCCTTTTATCGTATTTCTTGCTGCAGAATTTGCTCTAATTTAATTGCCAAAATTATAGATTTTAGTCTCAAACATTAGTAGATCTCGGACCACTCATTTTTTCCGATATCGGAAATCCATACCCCCGATAATATATCGAATCTGATAAAAAAAGAGCTATATTTAGCCATCAATATGGGTCATTTTCTCTAATTATATCCCTGATGGGGTTTCATGAACTTATTTTATCCTTTGATGACTTATTTGATTCCTATATTGGAAATCGATACCCCGATATCATATTGGGTCTGATCAAAATCAGGTTTTTAGCCCTTTTATTTTGGTTTTTGCTTCGGGTTTTGCTCTAAGTAGGTATAATTTTATTTCTTAGTCTCAGCCATGATACCATTTACTCAGAGGACTTATTTAGCCCCAAAAAATTCAATTTGCGACGGAAAACTTATTTGACATCGATACCGGAAATCAAAATTTGACTTACATCTATTCATTTTTCTTTCAATCTACGGTTTCACTTTGACTGGAAACAACTTTTGTTTTTTAGTCTTCCGTGCCAACGTCCAAAGAGTCTGAGCTCCAGGTCATATATTAGTTTTAAAGCTTTCATTACACCCGAGCAATGCCGGGCTATATTGCTAGTATATACATACACTGCTACGGAGAATACCCAAGATTAACGGAATGGTTTTAACAACCATCATCTTTAATTTATTTGTTTGAACATTGTTTTTAATCGATACTTGTATTTGAATAGATATTCAGTTTTTAATCAAATACGAGTATCTATTAAAAATAATATTCAAATAAATAAATGAAATAAGTCGGTTGTTAAAACCACTGCGTTAATGTTCGACATTTCCCGTAACATTGGATGTTAACTTTTGTTGACATTATGATACACTTTCAGAGCAGAGATGGTTATTTACGTAGAATCAAAAATTGTGTTATATAAAGCTTGATGTAACTGTGGCATCACTCGTGGTCGAGGGGTCTAAGACACACCAGATCAATTGGTGGTTTCCCCTGTGTAAATAGGTTCGAATCCTGCCGAATGACAAAATCTATATTAAATAATCAGGCAGATAGAAATAAATATATAAATATACTGTTCGATTAAAATGAGAATATCTACTCAAATACGAGTATCGATTAAAATAATGCTCAAACAAATAAATTAAATATAAATATTTGTAATGTGTGCATTATTAATTAGGGGTTTATAAAAATCTGGTATTAATTTAAGGGATTTACTAGTTTACATTTTGAAACTTAATCTCGTAGAATCGCCAATTCGAGTTTTGATAGTTGGATTAACTTTTGCACTAAAGACCGCGGGAAAAGGTACCGATATAACTTTCTTTTTTCTCAGCTTGCTGGGCTATTAGCCTTAGATGGAAACTAGCCAAATAGAAAGAAAGTTCTTAATTCCGAATCTTAAAGAAGGCAACAGACGTACGTTGTGGCGTAATGGATATCGATTCTGAAAATAAATGAGTAATCGGAGATCCGAGTTCGATTTCCAGTCGAGTTCATTAGATTTACTTACGTGCAAATAGTCATGGGAAAAGTATTAATCTGTGAGTTCTCAGAACAGTTAGCGTGCTTTAATTTTGTTGACAGAAGTTGACAGGCAACCAGTCTACAGCCTAGTACATCGTGTATCACGTACGGTACTTGATTAACTGAAAGAAAGGAACAGAGAAGACTGGTAATTCAGGGAAAATTAAAAGAAAAAAGTGAAAGTTTAAGAAACTAATTTCTCTCTTTAACATATACTAAATACAGCGGACATCAATGAATAAATACAAAAATATTGATAGCGTCCAGAAAAAATCAACAATCTTTTTTATGTGCCATGTTTTTTCATGGCTCTCCCTAGCGTCCTTTACGATACTTTGCTGTTGATAACCCCCCCCACCACCACCAACGTTCCACCATCCATTCACCCAAACTCGTTTTGTAGTTGTTTTCTACTATTTCTCTTGCCCTCAATATTCGCAGTGAAAAGTTCTCCGAACCGTCCTTTCTCATTGTATACCCAAGGAATTTTAGCTGTCTCTTCCTGATTTTTAATATTGACAAAGAAGGATCTGCAATCTACTCTCTCTGTCTTTACTACAGATATTTTCGTGACGAGCTACTCGGTTGGTAGCTAGGTTCCTCCGTTTTACTGCTAAAATATTAAAATGTAACCGCCACTTCTACTCCAACGATTTATTTTCTTGCACTTCCCTCCTGTTGAACTCCCTTCCGGTTATTTGCTTTCCTGATAGCTAGAATCTCCAAAACTTTAAATTCGGTGTCAGTTGCCATCTTCTATTTTCTTGAGTCCGGTTCATATTTTATCCTTTCTTCAATAACCATGTATCCAGTTTTTCCCTTAATGTAACCTCCTGCACACTAGAGACGGCCCGTCTTGCTCGGAGGAAAATGATTAAACACTATATATATTGTTGCTATTTTATTTAAGAATGCATTGTTGCTTACTCGCTCCGTCCATGGAATTCTTGGCATCCTTCTGTAGAACCACATTTCTGCTGCCTCTAATTTTTTCCTCATAAGTAGATAGATTGTTCAGCATTCAACTTCTATGTTTATAATATTACATTATGATATTAATATATGCAGCATTTACAAATTTACCATTCGTTCATGCTTTCAATATTGCTGCCAAATCTGGTCTGGTGTTTCCGCTGTGTATTTAAAGAATAAGCAATGTTATTGTGCCTGACATGGTAACTCAGCTTCAATCACATCCCTACCACCGTAACGTAGCTTCACTGTACATTTTCTACAAATGCTTGTTTTTTTTTGTTTTTTTTTCAACCAATTCTCCCCAAGCAAGGCGATAATTCCACTAAGATACAAATGGCTACTTGGAGTAAAAAAGAATTAAACGACTTTAGAAGGAACCAGACTTCAGTCCTTAGCAGGAAATAAGATATAAACCTCTATTCTTGTTTATTCGAACAAGAAGCGTGAACCGGACGATAGACAAGCCTATCTATTCCTCGAGAATGGTAATTATTCGCATTAGCTTTCGTCTAAGGTATCAAGACATTATGAATTTAAGCTCAGTACTAAATTATCGTTGTGATGCAGTGAATATCGGCTCGAAAAGAAAAATCGGGAGCCGAGTTCGAATTCCAGTCGAATTTCTTGCATTCACTTACGCGCAAATACCCTTAGGAAAGGTATTAATCAATCGCTTCTCCCTCCAGCTATGGGTTACATAAAAGGTCAGATTGGGTTCTATAGCCTTGAATGGCAACCAGTTTGATGAAAAAAGCAATGGCAACCTACTGCGGGATAATCTTCTGCCCAGTCAGTCATGTCTCTTTTGAGACATGATCGTCTAAAGCTTGTATCTTTAGCTGACTAAATTGGCGGTAAGATCTCATTAGTTCACAATTAAAGTGCTCGGAAGTTTTATTTTAAACGTTTCTTCTTTTTCACTTGTTGCACAAGGAACTCTTTTTCCAGCTTCTTGCTTCCCCGTTTTCGTAATGTCAATCCTATCTTCTTAATTTATGTACTTTTATTGTTCTCTCTCATTAATGGCGTTTTTCTCTTGTATATTCTCTCACACTCAGTAGCTTCTTGTGTCTTAGTGGATTTATTACCTTACTTTGGGTTAAAGTGATCAGAGATTTAAGATGATATCCACTGAACAAGTTCGTTAACCCTAAAAGTAGCCAGAATCTTTATTTACAGAGTTTACTGATTCTTTATTTACTGAGTTAAAATATGGGCAGCACAAAATATGAATGGTACTCACTACAGTAGTAATCGTTAGACAGATTTGTACAGTAATCTCACAAAACGTTAAGATTTTGACGTTCCACACAACTTCAAACTAAATGTTAAGAAGGCAACCGCTCTTCATCAATATTTCTGTCATAGTAAAAATTGGCTGCACCACGAGTCAGCTGAATATTACACTAAGGTCAGAACCTCCACTTTTATTTCGACTGACAAATTCATTCATGTCTTAAAATATTTGTACACTAGATAAGTGTAAAAGTTTCTAAGGTTATTTAAAATTTTTATTTCAGAAACTGGACTATTTTATACTATGTATTCGGTCTGTAGTAAAAACAGGAGGGGTCGTTGCAGATTTTTACACACCCTATCTATCTACCTGTCTACGGCTATATCATGTTGAATACACCGAAGTTAATCAACATCGAGCCTGGTCAGTACTTAAATGGGTGACCATTTGGGAATACCAGGTGCTGTAAACGTAAGGACCAAGAATGGTCCACCGGTCCTCCAGGCTTTGGAGTTGGGTGCAGGGCTAACAACCTTGCCTGGTAAAAAAAACAGTTTCTTTACAGAAATAGCAACCAAAAGTTGCTGCCCTATGCACCATCT
Organism: Ascarosepion bandense; assembly: GCA_037127315.1. Classification (NCBI taxonomy): domain Eukaryota; kingdom Metazoa; phylum Mollusca; class Cephalopoda; order Sepiida; family Sepiidae; genus Ascarosepion; species Ascarosepion bandense. Next base: position 867,624 of record JBBBDQ010000732.1, read on the forward strand.
GGGTGTGATAGATAAATGATGATGATCTATCTAGATAGATAGATTTGAAACAGAATGGAATTTATGGATAAATCTTGGTTCCGCTTCGAGATAGATAGATAGATAGATAGATAGATAGATAGATAGATAGATAGATAGATAGATAGATAGATAGATAGATAGATTTGAACAAAGGAACATAGATATAATGAAACAAAATAACATACATAGTTAATGGATACAATGGTGCTCAGCCAATGACCAGGTAATTACTAACACCTGGTTCCAAGAACACCCACGACGTTTGTAAACATGGAGAAGCCCAGGAGGCGACACGAAGAACCAAACAGACTATATAACTATAAACAAGAGATTCAGGAACGCGGTGGTCCAATGCAAAACATACCCAGGTGCCGACTGCGGAAGTGACCACGTCCCAGTCATCTGCAAACTAAGGGTGAAACTCCGAAGACTGAAGAAGCCCAGCACATCACCAAGGCTACAATACGACACGCTAGAGAATGACCTCACCCTGCAGAAAGAATACAATAACAGTGTGAGAAAGAAATATGAAGAACATATTGGAAAAGAGCACTAAAAATGGGATTCACTAAAAGAAGCGATGGTGACCTCAGCGAATAACATAGCCCCAAAGGAAATTAGACGCAGAAGAAAAAACGAGTGGATAACCGAAGTGATCCTCCACATGATACAAAGGAGACAAACAATAACGCCAAGACATGGAGCAGATTAAATGAAACTCCACAGGGAGATAAGGAACAAATGCAGACAAACCAAAGAGGAATGGCTCAACAACAAATGCAAAGAAGTAGAAAGACTGAGCAGGAACAACAAAGCAGAGATGCATAAAGAGATAAAAGAACTAACAGGACAAGAAACCTGCTCCTTAACAGGATGCATAAAATCCAAGGATGGAACAATCATATTAGAGAAAGAGGAAATACTCCAGCAATGGGAAGAATATATAAAGGATCTTTTTTGCGACAAGCAAGAACAACCGAGAATACACAAAGAGATGGATGGACCGGAAATACTAAAATCCGAAGTGGAAGCTACAATGGCCAAAATGAACAGAAACAAAGCAGCTGGTCCAGATGGCATAGTAATAGAGCTGCTGACAGCCTTAGAAGAATATGGCATAGAAAAAATTACCGACATAATAAACGAAATTTATAGCAGCGGAATAATACCAGACGACCTATGCAAGTCGATATTTATAGCACTGCCGAAGAAACCAGGCGCAAACGAGTGTGAACTACACAGAACTATCAGCTTAATGAGCCACATTACCAAACTGATGGTCAGAATCCTGATGAATAAAGCCAAAAGCAAAATCAGGCCAGAGATAGGGCAGGAACAGTGCGGGTTCGTCAAAGACACAGGAACAAGGAACGCCATATTCATGATTAGGATGCTCTCCGAAAGGGCAATACAAATGAAGAAAAATTTGTACCTATGTTTCATTGACTATGCGAAGGCATTCGACAAGATACGACACAAAGAACTGATGGAGATGCTCGGCAGCCTCGACATTTTCGGCAAAGAGATAAGAGTAATCAAGAATCTCGACTGGCAGCAAACGGCCTGCATATGGACAGGCAACGATCTCAGTAGATTTACAAAGATAGAAAGAGGCGTAAGACAAGGATGTGTCTTTTCACCGGATTTGTTCAACCTGTACAGCGAGAATATCTTGAGGACCCTAGATGACATGCCAGGATTTGTTGTTGGAGGACACAACTTGAACAACATAAGGTACGCAGACGATACAGTGCTGATTACGGACATGGAAAATAAACTACAAGATCTCATACAGAAGGTAGCGACAAAAAAGGACTACAAATATACTTTAAGAAAACTGAGTGCATGATCATCAGCAAAAGGTGCAACCCAAAATGCCAAATAAATGTGGGAGATACTAGAATCAAGCAAGTACAAAAATTTAAATACCTAGGAAGTGTCCTAACTGAAGATGAAAAGTGCGACAGAGATCCAAAGGCGAATTGACATGGCCAAGGACGCGTTCCAGAAGCTGAGCAAAATACGAACATACAGGAAAATCTCACTGGAAACAAAGAAAAGAGTGCTGGACTGCTACGTGATGTCAGTTCTTCAATACGGCCGCGAATACTGGACAATATCATCGAAAATGAGGACAAAACTGGAAGCAGTGGAAATGTGGTTCTACAGAAGGATGCTACGGATATCATGGACTGAGCATGCAAGCAACGATGAAGTGTTGGAACGAATGGTAACAAAGAGGAAATTGATACTGAGCATCAGGAAGAGACAACTGAAGTTCCTGGGACATACAATAACGAAGGAGAGCTTGGAGAACCTCATACTGACAGGCCAGATAGAAAGAAGGAGAGACAGAGGAAGGCAGTGGATAACATATTTGCAGGGTTTGATCAGGTGGTTGACAGAACGGGGATTGACAGGAGTAACGGGAACAAACATACTAGGAGCCACAAGGGATAGGGAGACGTGGAGAACCATGATCGCCTACGTCCTGAAAGGACAGGGCACATAGAAGAAGAAGAAGTTAATTTTCTAAACGCCGCTTAGATATGGCACAAGGCCGAAAGTATCAGGTCCCCAGTGAGGATCGAAATCAATACTCAGTTGTAATAGGTTCTAGCGAGACAAGCTTGCTGACCATTACACCACGTCAAGGTGCCCCATGCATATAAGGAAGATATGTTTAAAAAGGCATAGATAGATAGATAGATGAATAGGAAGGAAGGAAGGAAGGAAGGAAGGAAGGAAGGAAGGAAGGAAGGAAGGAAACAAACAAACAAACAAACAAACAAACAAACAAACAGAATATGGTTTATGGATAGCTATTAAATCCGCTTAGGTAGACATAGATGTGAACAAAGGAACATAGATCTAATGGATAGAAAATATGGATTAGTAAGTTTGAAAAAGGCATAGATAGATAACAGAAAGAAATTATTTTTTTTAAAATAGCACAAGGCCAAAATATTGACAACTAAAACAGATTTGTCAAACGAGCGAGCTAAGAATTTTCCTACGATTTTGTGATTCGAAAACAATAAATAAACAAATAAAATCCCCCGTATGCTTTTTGAACATATTACCAACCACAAGTGGGAGATCTTGTCCAAAATGAAGCGTTTGTACAATAGACTCTGGTATTTGGGATGGAGAGCGCAGAATTTGTTCAATTTACCATACTGAATTGTCTTTAGGGGAGGAAAATCCTACTTTCGGGTATCTCGGTAAATGCATTTTATTTCTCGAACGGTTAGTCATTTGCTGAAAGACTTGATTTGCAAAAGAGACCAGGGTCATTTTTCAAAACTATAAAGACAATGTTTAGTAACCAGCATGTTTTAAAAAACGCCGATATTATTTATCTATTTATATATTTTAATGCTGCGTTACCATCCGCTGTCACATCTGATTGGTTGCCCCTGCTATTTACTTCGACTTCTTGACAAAATCCAACAGAGATACAGTCATGTGATCGATACCGACTTGGCAGCTCGGTAGCAGTCGGTCTCTCACCAGCGTGATGTGGCTTCCCTGTGCCTTTTCTACAAATACTTTCACGGCTTCTGCTCCAATGAACTTTGTTCACTAGTGCCCCTATGTATGAATTTACACGAGCTACTAGATTGGCAACTAGGTCCCACCCTTTTACAGTGAAAACAATAAAATGTAACCGCAATTTCTACTCTAACAGCTTCTTTTCTCGCACTTCACGCCTGTGGAATTCCCTTCTGTATACTTGCTTCCCCGACAGCTACAATCTCCAAGAATTTAAATGTAAGGTTAATAGTCATCTCTTATCTCACTAACTCACATCCTTTCTCTCAAGTTTTTTTCTCCTTCCACTCCACCCCCATCACCCCGGTATTCTCATCTTCCTAATACCCTTTTCCTGACACCCCCTATAACCGTACCCTCTTTCTCATCATTTTCCCCTATGTAACCCCCGCCGCAACAGTGGCAGTAAATCTGCCTTGCTTGGGGTGAAATGGTTAAAAAAGGACTATGAAAAATATATTTTGGCAAACAGGTATTTTATCGTGAAGCGCTCGAAATCTTATTGTAAATAGAGCGTTGATATATATATATATTACACTTTGAGTCCTGTAATTATCTGTAGAGCTAATCTAATATCATTCTATTCAATGAAATATATTGTTGCTATTTTTAATGAATAACACTTTTATTATTAGTTTATTGGTCTGATTCATCCCCAATTTATAACCTCATGTTTATGCAAGAAATTTATTATTTTCATTTCAATGAATAATTATTTCGTCGGTTCAAGTTTTGATTTAATTTATATTGTAAACGGGTTTGTCATGTCATTTTTTCAGTGGTATGACAACATTTACATATTTGTAACATAATAAATATTTACTACAATACAAGTTCACCGTCGTTATCGTAGCTTTAGATAGCGGTACATGATCCTATAAAGTTCAGTGTAACGAAAGGTTTGCGAAAACCGGGGCAATTATCAATTCACAATTGATGAAATTCCCAACGAGTAGAACTGACAAAAAACTGTCAAGAAAGACTAAGATAAAAAAAATACAAAAAGGAAATATATATATATATATATATATACAGTTGGGTTGGAGTGAGTTTGTGACTTTTTTTAATCGTATCACCCCGAGCAAGGCGGTAATGCTACTGTTGTGCAAGGGGCTACATAAGAGTAAAAAGATTAAGTAGAAGAGAGTGAAGAGGAAGACGAACCAGTTAGAAAGGAACAAGAGAAGGATGGGAATACAGGTGTGATGACAGTTGCAAATGTGGAGAGAAAGGAAAGTATATACGGAGTGGTGAAAGAACTAGAGTCAATTTGTTAATAGATGAGTATTGACATTGCATTTAAATTCCTGGAGGTTGTAGCCGTCAGGAAAGCAAGAATATGGAAGCGATTTCCACAGGCGGGAAGTACGAGAGAAGAAGCTGCAGGAGTAGAATTGTCGTCTGCATTACGTTAAGATATATATTTTTTTTGTTTTTCTTTAATCCGAAGTGGAAGAGTAGGAAGGTAAATTCCAAGAACCTGATCCTAATCAATAGTAAAAAAAATTAACATTAAAAAGTGATGCAGGCAAAGAGCTCAATGTATCAAGAATACAGAGCCAATATAAATTAGAGAAAATTTTCAAAATTCAAATTTTATATTGGCTCTGTATTCTTAATACATTGTGTTCTCTGCCTGCATCACTTTTTAATGTTAAACATTTTTAATATTGATTAGGATCAGGTTCTTGGAATTTACCTTCCTACTCTTCCACTTCGGATTAAAGAAAAACAAAAAAAATATTTTGCTCCCACACCTTCGGTGGTTGAGCTCTCTTAGTTCATTTCCGGATCTTTCAACTATTCATTCTGCTGTTCCAAAATGGAGAAGTTTACCCCGGATTATTCCTTGAAAAATATTCCTTACCCAAACACTCACTCTTTTGTCCTTCACCTCACCGAAAAAATTGAAAACTTCATAAGGAGACTTCGATGGAAGGCACACTTTTTCTCCGCTCTACAGACTCTGCACATCATCTCACGGATTCCTTTAACCTGAGGACCCAGCGTACACCCCCCGTATGCAGATTTCTGAACTCTTTCGAGAAGGACCTTTTCGACCTGATCCCCAAAATCAAATTCTGTGGGGCTTCAAACAAATTCCAGAACTTACTAAAATCAGACATTAGAAACCTGAAAAAATCTAAGCACCTGTGGGTAAAATACAACAAAACTAACAACATTTATAAATGTGATCCTTTAAATTACATAAGTGTCCTTAAAAATAACCTAACTAGTAATTACAAAGTAGACAGAAGGAACCTAGCATTATCTGAAATACAAACACAGCCAAATTCGCCAAAGAACTAAATATTAGTGACAAAATTGGCAAAATCACCACTAAAGAAGCTTACGTTTTATTTAAGGACCACAAACCAAATTTCCAAAACAAATTACAAACCAGGCTAATCAACCCTACAAAAAGTGACTTAGGCATAATTTCAAGGGAAATTCTAAAAAATCTAATAGAGAAGCTACTATTGAATCTACAACCAAACCTTTGAAAAAGTTCTTCAGATACGATAGACTGGTTTAACAACATCAAAAACAAATCTAAATCCACCTTCCTTAAATTCGATATTGTCGATTTCTATTCCGCTATATCAAGGGACCTTCTTGAGTGTTGTTTAAGATTTACTAAACATTACGTGAACATTTCGGATAGGGACTACGAAATTATCTTTGTGGCCAGAAAATCCATTCTCACCTTTGATGATTCCACATGGGCAAAGAGGCCGGTGGAGGTTTTTGACGTCCCTATGGGAGCAAATGATTCAGCCCAGGTGGCAGATATTCTAAGCAGAATTTTAGACCCAAAACAATTAAGCTTATATCGGGACGATGGATTAATAATTATCCCTAATTCCAATGGGCCCTACACAAATAGGATACACAAAAAAATTGTTAGAGCCCTGAAGTACCTCAGTTGTAAAGTCGAAGTCACCTCTAATCTTAAATTTGTAAACTATCTAGACATCACCCTTAACTTAAATGATGGATCCTACCAACCATTTCTCATAGAAAATAGTTCCCCCACTTATATTAATATTTCATCCAACCACCCCAAACATTTATTAAAACAGATACTCAATATAGTGAATAATAGAATCAACCAATTATCATCCAACATTAAAACGTTCAACGCAAGTAAAAATATTTACAATAAGGCCCTTCAAAAAAGCGGATATAAGAACAAGTTAACATATAATAAACATACAATAGACTCCGAATCATCCAAGAATAAAAATAAAGGAAACTGTAGAAAAAGAAAGATAATTTGGTTTAACCCCCCTTATTGTAAACTAACTAACATCAATATTGGTAAATATTTTCTCAAGTTAATAGACAAAAATTTTAATAACAGTAACCCTCTACGGAAGATTTTTAATAGGTACACCCTTAAAATTAGTTATTCTTGCACCCCGAATATGGACAGCCTTATTAGTTCCCATAATAGGAGTATTCTGGTGAACTTGCGCAATGCTGAATCTAGGTCCGGAATTCTAAACGAATGCAACTGTAATTCTGTGGACGCCTGCCCGGTGAAGGGAAAATGTAAATCCACCCAGGTGATTTATGAAGCCCGCATTTCTCCATCTAACAACAAAAAAAACGACTTCCGGACCTATATCGGTATGTCCGCCGGTTCTTTCAAACAAAGACTGTATAACCACAGGTACTCCTTTTCGAACCCCGGTCAGACAGCCCTTTCGCGGGCATTCTGGAAAATGAAAGAAGGGATGAATTCTGAAATTAGCTGGAAACTGATAGGTTCAGCCCGTATTCCTAGGAATTTTCGTGTCTATGCTTACTGGAAAAAATTTCAATATTAAAATACCCCCACCAACACCGGCTACTGAATCTTAGGAGGGAATTTATCAGTAAGTGCCGCCACAAGACAAATTTTTCGAATAGTTAAATTTAGAATTTAAATCCCCGTTGACTAGATGTTAGAATATAAATTAAAAGGATTCAATTTAAGTTTTAATCTTAATTTTACCCTAACGTTAACCTTAAAAAGTATTTTAACCCCCTACCTTCCTCTCCTATCTTATATTGAAACCCATTCCTTCTAGCCTAAATACACTCTTCAAACAGCCCAAAATCTTAACTTTAAAAAGTAATTTAACTCATTTAGTTGTTTGTCTTTATAAAATATGAACTCCTATTCCTCCCCTTCCTAAATATACCATTTCAACATCCTGTAACCCCACGACAACCAGCTCTGTCCTTTTCAACTTTGTGATTGTTGTTAACCTAAAACCCCTTCACACTCTAAGCCAGGGACTTCGTCATGTCGAAAGATACATCCCACACCTTTGAATTTTGAAAATTTTCTCTATATATATATATATATAGAGAGAGAGAGAGAGAGAGAAAGAGAGAGAGAGAGCGAATAAAAAGGGTGAGAGGCAGTGAAAGTTTTGTTTAAAATGTATATGCATTGTTGTTGTTATTAAACATGTCATGATGCGTTATGTCTCTGGGTTTCACGCTTTTGCGATCGTCAAAAAGCTTGAAACCCAGGGTCAGAAATTCACCCCTTCCCAACTGAATATGTTAATTCTATTACTGATATTGAGCGCTTTCAAATAAGTACCGCGCATATATAATATATAAATATTATAAAATATATTACAAATTGCATATATATATATATATATATATATATATATATATATATACATTTCACACAGTTATATATATTGTAAGAAAGTATATATTGTATATATATATAATCATTTCAAATTGTTAAATAAGAGGAACTACATACGTAAAGCTACAAATTTATTCGCCTGAAGAGTGTCAATCTTAGACTCAAAACACGTGTAGCGTCACAAATACCATTGTGGACAGTTAAAGTAACATAACATATATAACATCAAAAACAATAAATATACATTTTAAGCAAAACGTTCACTGCCCCTCACACTTTTTATTTTCTCTCTCTCTCTCTCTCTCTCTCTCTATATATATATATATATATATATATATTATAAGAAATAAATCGTTTCCGCTATTTAATTTTAATTCCACATATCACCCGAAGAAGAGCAGTTCTACTCCGAAACAAGAAAATCTTTGGGTAGTGATACTATGCTTTATAAACCATTGTAACAACTATTACCACACACACACACACACACACACACACACACACAGAGTCTCATATATATATATATATATATATATATATATATATATATCCATCCAAGGGAATAACGGACGAAGAAAATATTAATAACGTTCAAAACATTAATTTAAAACAGTGCTAATTATAGAAATAGCTCTATGAATATTTATTAAAAATTATAATTTATAATATGTACAAATTACAAACTACTACAAAGTGTACATTTTGTTTCACCATTAAAAGGACAATGTCTCATCAGGTAGTAAACGCTATGTTTTTCTCGTTTTTTTAGCGTTTACTACCTGATGTGACATTGTCCTTTCAATGGCGAAACAAAATGTACACTTAATAGTAGATTGTAATTTGTACATGTTCTCAATTATAATTTATAACGGTTATTCAGCTTCCTTTATCATATCGTTTGTTTCTTTCCTCGTTAGCCAGCTTTTGCTGACGATCCGCTTCGATGAAACCTTGGTAGGTTTGTTGGCTCACTGGGTATACTTTATATATATATATATATAGAGAGAGAGAGAGAGAGATGCACAGACAGTTCTGTTTCGTTGTATTAAAACTCATCAGTACGGTTGGATATCCGATTGCTTTAAGACAGGATTGAACCCCGACTAAACTGACATCAGCCGGCGATTTTATTACTAAGCGATGGGCGCTCGGTATAAGAGGGTAGATTTTAGCATGTTATATACACAATGTAAGCACACACCAGTAAACGAGTGTGTTCAAAATCATTATTGAATTAATGATGTGTAAATAGCGCTGAGTAGCTGCTGTTTTTAAAATCCACTATTTCTCCATAGTGTTTAATCGGCAAGCGAGATCGTAAATAGTCATCCACAGACAGTCCTGTTTTGCTGTATCACACGTCATCAGCCAGCTAGCTAGCTAGCTAGCTAGATAGATAGATACTTTATTGAATATGGCCGACAATGAGAATTTAATTAATTTTTGTATATTTTTCAGCATTCTAACATTTTTCTGTTTTGTTGTAGTTAAGAAATATTAAAATTTCCCATAGTTATTATTGTAGCATGCGCTTTCGGCCATTTTTATAGCCATTTTCAAGGGTAATTTCTGTGTCTGTTGTTATTTTTTCCTCAATTCTTCAAATGAAAAATTAATTAAATCTTCCTCGTCGACCGTACGACCGTATTTAATAAAAGATGTTTGAAAGAAAGCTTGCTGCACAAACACACATTAATATATATATATATAATGCACATGCAGTTAGTAATTACCTAGCAGCTTGTAACTTTTACGAAGAAAACCTTAAATAAAATAAAATATTTTTCAGTTTATGCATAATAATCATCGGCCATTTTATAAATTTGCTGGATTAGGTTTTATATTTTGCCGCAGAAGAAATCTGCTAATATATTTTATTCAGGGAAACAACAGGCTATCATGCTTACTGTTGTGGAGTAGTTTTCCCACTCAATGTTATAATTTTGCTATGTCAGTTGCTAATCGACTTAACGTACCCAAAATGTTAGGAACTTGGTAATCTTCCACTTAAAGCTGACTTCTTAGTTTTCGGCTAACTGCTGACGAATATCAATTGCTTAATAGTTCTACTGAACTCCAATAGAAGAACTTTCATGGACTTCCTGTTAACTCTTATTAATATAGGAGGGAGAGCCCATTATCTGAGGAATAGGTGTGTTTCCCCATAACACTTAAGTAGAGGGCAGGTCATTGATACATTTTCAGGTCCTCTTCGATTTGAGACCTGTGCTATATACGACTGTTTGGATTTACGACTGCAACCGCGAATTAGCTGACTTCACCACTGATCAGCGGTTAGCATCGTGAGTGCTTCTCAGCTTAATGTACGACAATTTCAGCAGGTCTGTCATTCACTCGCCCGACTCATGCTCAGTGTTAGTTCAATCTCGCTACAACACACTTTCCTCTCAGTCCGTTTCTGAATTTAAAATTTAGAATAAAATACAACCCTCCTAGAAAAATAAAATGCACATTTTGAAGGACCGGAACCAGACAACGAACGATTTGCAAGGCTTGAATGGATTGAAAATAAATAGATCCTTGAAAAAGTCCAACATGGCTGTACAAAAAACAACACTACCTGAACATCCGAGTCCTGCCCCATCGATTATCCACAACCAACTACCAGCGGCTAATGTTTTGTATTATATATATTTTGCTTTGTTTTGCAACAAAAATATTTACTGTTTTGCACACCTGCATTTTGTTTTTCGTTTTTGGTAAATTTAACAAATATTAAGCCAAGTGCACTGTAACATGCAGTGTTTGACTAATGTAAAAATAAAAACCAAACAATGCGTAGATAGATTATACATATAGTATTAAACGTACACTACCGGCCATAATCTTTAGGCCACCCCAGTTTTTTTTTTTAAATGATGTACGGGTGTCACACAATAAATAAGGTGAATTTTTCGGTATAAGAACTTCTACGAGGGTCACAGAATAAATAAGGTGAATGTTTCGGTATAAGGACTTCTACGAGGGTCACTCAATAAATAAGGTGAATGTTTCGATATAAGGACTTCTACGAGGGTCACTCAATAAATAAGGTGAATTTTTCGGTATAAGAACTTCTACGAGGGTCATTCAGAAAATAAGGTGGATTTTTCAGTATAAGAACTTCTACGAGGGTCACACAATAAATAAGGTGAATGTTTCGGTATAAGGACTTCTACGAGGGTCACTCAATAAATAAGGTGAATTTTTCGGTATAAGAATTTCTACGAGGACCATACAGAAAATAAGGTGAATTTTTCGGTATAAGAACTTCTAATACAGATAGAAGCTGACTTTTTTAAATTTCTTTCATTCACTTCTTTTTCAAAGGCATTTACATTTTTTTTTTTGCAGATTACAAATGACTTTGAGAACTTTGCATATTAACAATGATGGCCGACCAAGACGTATGTTCAAGGACTCAACAGAGGTCAGTGATCAAGATTTTGGTTGCTGAAGGGTGCAAACCAGTTGAAATTCATAGGAGAATGTCAACTGTGTATAGTGAGACATGTTTCAGCCAAAAAATGTGTACAATTGGGTTAAATTGTTTAAAAAAGTACAGACCAGAGTTGAGGATGAAGACAGGCCTGGGAGGCCTACAGAAGTGAGGTCTCCTGGGGTGATCGAATCAGTCAATGATCTCATTCATTCTGACAGAAGGGTGACAGTGGCTGGCATTACAAAGATTTTGAGCCTATCTGTTGGGGCAGCACACAAAATTGTCCATGATGACCTTGCATACTCATCAAGACAACGCAAGGCCTCACATAGCATCCTAAACTTTCAGACCTGGGCTTGAAACTGCTTCCTCATCCCCCTTAAAGTCCAGACCTTTCCTCTTCAGACTTTCACCTGTTTGGTCCCTTGAAAGCGTTCACAAGAGACACGAAGTTTGAAAGTGACGATGAAGTCAAAATTGCTGTGAGCGATTGGCTGAGATATCAGTCCAAAGGTTTTTACGCTGAGGGAATACGGAAGCTTGTGCACAGATGGGAAAAGTGTGTGACACTGCTGGGAGACTACATTAAAAAATAAAAAAAGTAAGCTTCTATCTGTATTAGAAGTCCTTATGCCGAAAAATTCACCTTATTTATTAAATGACCCTCGTATTTCATACTATTTTCAGTATTTATTGCAAAGTGGATAATTCTAGACGAAAATAGAATGGCTCTTTTGTCATTATTACTTTGCAAACATTTTAAAAGGCAAGGAAGCAAAGATGAACTCGTCCGAATCACCCTAAATTTTCTTCATTCTTTCATTGATGAAACTGCAATATAGGTAATTATTAAATATTTATAAATTGCTTTGATGCACATGTTATTGTGCAGTATTAACAAAAGAACCGTTCTACTTTCATTTACAATTATTCACTTGGGAATAAATACTAAAAAATAGCATGAAATACATCATTTTTTAAACACTGGGGTTACCTAATAATTATGGCTGGTAGTGTATATAACCAACAAAAATTATTTAATACAATAACGACTAAAGAAAGACAACATTTATTGCGGCTAACATATGACCACATCGATTTACAACCTGTCAGTCGTAACCAATAGTGGTTGACACCTGTAATGCAAGTCAAAAGCAATTCAAGACTGAGAAGACGGTAAGACGTTAAAAAAGCAAAACAAAAAACAAAAAATAATAAAATAAATACTACAAGGTTTTAGGAACAGAATACTAAAATTCTTTTTTTCTTGACATGCATTGAATGAAAAGCCTAACGAATTCCGTTGCAGGTCTTGCTAGCCTGTTGGGCTAGATAGATGCGAGATAACACGCTCAATAACCCAGTGCTGTTCAATAGGATAAGCAGTCAGCAACATCGATGACAAATATCTCTCCGACCAAGTGAGGGCTATTAGACATCGCGTGCTTCTATAAAGAATTAATGGTAACATGACATGACCCCGTGGGTCATTCGTTGCAGAAGTTAGATGGTGTTGATTGAGACAAGATTCTCGGGTAGCTGAGAATGAATGAGACAATTTCACCTTTCCGAATAACAGTGGAAAGCCGATCATTTCAAAATTGTTCTTTTGCCCATTCTACACGGACCTTCGACCAGGAAGGGATGTCGGCGGTTGATATCGCCATATTGTAACTAAACGGATGGAAAGGTGAATAATATATATTTATTTCTCCCTCTCTCTGCATGAATCTATCGATTTTTATCACTCTCTTTATTCCCCTCACGTAATATCACTCTGCTCTTTACTATTAATCTATTTACAGCTTTATCTCTCACTTTTTCTATCTCGGTCAGTTCTATATATTTATTTATAACGTAAGTATGCTTATGATATCACCCCAAATGTGGCTATTTTGCTTATGTCATGTTTATGTTATAAATTGTAAGTAAATATTATCCGCTCTACTCTGTATTAAGCCCATTTTTAAAAATGGTGTTTTTTGGATACGGAATTTTATTCCATCCACACTTAGCCTAGTCATTCGCAGACAGATCTGTTTTGCTGTATCACATTGCTTAGACATCCGATGGCTTGTAGTCAAGATTGAAACCCGACCGAGTCGGCGATTCTTACTCTGAGCTATGGGTGCTCGATAGGGGAAGGCGGACTTGAGCGGGTTATATACAATGTAAACATACGCTAGTAGCCGAGAGTGTTCAAATTTATTACTGAATTAACGATGCGTAGATGCGTGAGTTGCTACTGTTTTTTAAGTCTACTATTCCTCCATATATATATATATATATATATATATATATATATATATATATATATATATATATATATATATATATATATATATATAGGAAGGAATAATTGGATTTTAGATGACATACTAAAAACAAAGACAAAAAAACAATCCTTTTCGTCCAGAGCTTATCAAGTTTTGAGTTTCTGGGATTTTCTAAATCGTGATTAAAAGATGAAATGATAATTGAGGGGGCAAGAAAAAAGTTCAACTAGAGCCCCATCACACTCGGGCACAAAAGGCATTCTCTCTACTTACAGAAAAAAGGACTTCGGGATCTGATGTATATGGACACTAGCACCTTTACATGAAAGAGTGAGTGGGACCTTTATTAAAATTGTAAAGTTCTTACCACTCAGTCCAACCACACAATTCCTGCTATTTATTACATGCTGTACAATTGAAAACATTCACAAGTTGGCTACTACTTGCGACTGAGTTCAAAATTCTGGGAGGTAAATGCTGTTTAACTCTTTGATCCAAACGCTGAGGTGTTCTACCTATGTAGTCGCATCTGCAACTACACTGAAATTTGTAAAGAACAGAACTAATATGAAGTGAAGGTAAAACATCCTTACGAATGGAGGAAAGAATATTACACGAACATTGGCAGAAAAATACATTTGCTAACAGACTGATAAATTCGCCTAGCTAAAACCTCACCATCTGTTCCAATATAAGATAGTCGTAAATAAATTGGACATTTTTTAACTACTTGTAACTTAACCTTATGAAAATTATTGATGACATGACGCATAAGGGAATCCGAAATCTCAAAAGGATATCCAGTTTTGAAAAGTGCCATCTTAATAAAGTCCATTTCACCGTGAAGAAAGGAACTGGAACAAGTTTTTAAAGCCCTTTAAGTTAAAGTTAAATTAAATTAACTTTACGTTGGCGTGGGCAAGATGAATTCCAACGTATATATAATCCAGAAAAAGTATCGTTTCTAAATACTGAAGTCAAAAAAGTCAGTAAAATTCCTATGAACTGGAATGTTCAAAAAGGAAAGACAGCAATTTGACTCCTTTTCAACGGCAAATTGTAAGAACGGATGAACAGAATTTTAAAAAGTGAGGAAAGTGTCGGCTTCGTCCTCATTATTAAAAAGACAAACATTATCATCCACATATCGATGATACATTAAAGGACGATCATTGCAAGAAAAAATCAACGTCTCACAATAACCAACAAAAATATTAGCCAGCGATGGACCCAAAGGGGAACCCATCGCAACCCCGTCAATCTGTCGATGAACAACATCATTAAAACTGAATTCGTCGAACGAGGTGCCGAACATCATCAAATTAACAAATACGCTCTTCGGAAAATCTGAATGAGACAAAGAGGAACGGTACAACATGTCACAACATATCTCTATTGTCTCAAATAAAGGAACACAAGTGAATAAGGAACAAATGTTAAACGAACACATGAAACCACTGATGGGAGAAAAATGTTGTATAGATTCCACAAATAAAAACGAATCTTTAATACAAAAACTACCGAAGTGCAAAGATACAGGCTGTAGCACTTTAGAACACTGTAGTGTTACTGATTCTTTCAGATTATGTATTTAAGATGCATAATATTTTAAATGATACATCTAAATTTATGAAATTAGGTCCAGTTCAGATCCATGATAGTACTCTGTCTATTCAAGTTAAATTTTAATGATAACTGCTGAAGTAGGTTAAATGAGGATTATTAACATCTGATATAACAAAGCTAATTAGACCCACTGGGTCTATTCGTCCCCGTTTATATGAGTTAGCAAAAGTCCATAAGAATGGTGTCCCATTACGACCCATCTTATCTATGATTGGGTCATCCCAGCATAAGGTCGCTAGTTGGATCTCTAAAGTGCTACAACCTGTATCTTTGCACTTCAGTAGTTTATGTATTAAAGATTCTTTTCATTGAGTTTCTTTGCTGGTTAAGCGTACCCTGGACGCGAAGGTAGATCTTGTACATGTCGGTGCTGAGGACCAGCTGATCCTGGCTGATATTGCAATGAAAAACAATGCGTTTCGACTGGTTGCGGTTTATGCGCCCAACGACCGGGAGGAGCTTTTTTGAAGGATGGACTGGTCTTACTAACATTGTTTATTATTTTAGTTTAAAATTTGTTTGTTTTTGGTCATCCCCCTCCCATCATGTCATCATTCATTAAATGTTTTAAATATATTACATTATTGTACATAAATGCATTTTTACTATCATAGGTTTGTTTCCCAACCTTTTTAGGTGCCCCTTGTTAATTTGTGGCATTGCTTTTAACCCAGGATTGAAACCCGACCGAAATGGCGTCAGTCGGCGATTTTACCTCTGAGCTACTGGCGCTCGGTAGAAAGAGTCAGATTTTTTAGCGTAAATATATTATATTATCATTCTACACGCCCAATTGCTGAGGGTGGCATTGTGGTGTATGAAGGATTAGGAGGTGATGGATGGGTTCTTGTGGTGAATGTGCAAATTGTAATGAGTGCATGGGTCGTGATAGTGTTTAGCTAGGTATAGGATAGCTAGTGAGTACTAATCTATGACTAAATGCATCCACAATAAGAAATACCTCTAAAGTTCATACATTCATTGCTGAATGAACGACGCGTAGATGCCAGAGTAGTTACTGTTTTTCAAAGTCTACCATTCTTCTAGAGTGCTCAATCAGGGTGTGAGAGGTGATGATTTTTATGATTACAATTGAAAATCACTGAAAATCTTTATCGCTCCATTCCTTCCCTACTTTTACACATTCTATTCTTACCTATTATTCTGTTCATCTCGTTTTCTATCTTTCGGCCTGTTCTTTTCTGTCTGTCTGTCTGATTCTCTGTCAGTTGTTCTGTATCATTCTCTGTTCATTTATATATCATTTATATATTGTGAACTCAATTTAAATGCTTTCTGAAACTGCTTTTTTCATGCGCATAAAAATAACATTTTTTATTTAGGCATCTATTTACGGCTTTTCTCATGCATAATTGGATTTTCAAATTTGATCGCATGTTTTCGAAAGGCAAATGTTAGCGTGCCGACAGTCGGAAATAATTTCATTCGTATTAATTATATTACCGTTCACTTTATTAAATTTTAGGATTTTTATGATTTTTACTTTTTTCTCCACATGTTTTCCTTTATATTCTGACCCTGTTTTTTTTAAATTTTTATATTATATACCGTCCGAGTTCGAATTCCAGTTGAATTCCTTGCATTCACTTACGCGCAAATACCCTTGGGAAAGGTATTAATCCGTCTCTTCCTTCCAGTTATGGGTTAAATAACAGGACGGATTGGGTTCTATAGCCTTGGTCGGCAACCAGTCTACTGCAGAAAGCAATGGCAACCTACTGCGGGATAATCTTCTGCCCAGTCAGTCATGTCTCTTTCGAGACATGATCGCCCAAAGCGTGTATCGCGCATGGCACTTAACTGACTGACCGTCTGATGAAGCCCAATTTTTCCTGGCTTGTTTTAAATCCAAAGTCTTCCTTCTCCTAGGCTGGTTGCCACCTATATCTATAGAACCTAGTCTGTTTTGCTATTTTACCAATAGATTGGGGGAGAAGATATTAATTTCCCAAGAGAAGTGAATGTAATAGGTTCGACTGGAATCGACCCTGCTCTACGATTCCTTTCCTATTCCTGAACCTGAGACGGTATTCATTACTCCACCGTGCCTCTCTCTCTCTCTCTCTCTTTCTCAACACACACACACACACACACAGACATATATATATATATATATATATATATAAGTGCTAATTTTGTATTTATTCAAATTGTCGTTTTCCAGTTATGTGTAATATATATATATATATATATATATATATATATATATATATCAGAATCTAACCGTACTGATGAGCTGTGATACAGCAAAACAGATCTGTCTGCGGATGACTATATATATATAGTCATCCGCAGACAGATCTGTTTCATCCGCAGATATATATATATATATTTATATATAGTCATCCGTAGACAGATCTGTTTCACTGTATCACAGCTCATCAGTACGGTTAGACTCTGATTATATATATATATATATATATATATATATATATATATATAAACTTACACTTGGTGCCAGTTTTTATAGTTGGGTGACCTTCACGGACAAATTCATCTTTGGAGTCTTTCATTAACATTTGAAGACGCGCCTTCCCAACTTTAAATTTAAATTTAAACTTCGAACTAAAGAGATAATGGGTTTTGTTCAACATAACAGGGCTGGTTTGGGAACAACAAAATATAAGCCATTTTCGAAAATGGGCAGTAAAGAAAAAAGAAAAATGGTGACCGAGGAAATAAGAATGTTTGAGGAGGAAAAAAGAACAGCCACTGCTGTTACTCAAGCAAAACAATGTGCATGGACAACATGGAATGATATCGAACCAGTCAAAATATCATGGACCAATTTAATATCAATGGAACCACTGGCGATATCATTCCTTTTACGGTCTACATATGACCTGTTGCCATGCGCATCAAACCTCAAACAATGGGGATATATAGACTGTGATTTATGCTATAGATACCAAAAAGATCGAGGTACCTTGCGTCACGTATTATCTGCATGCTCAAAATCCCTTCCAATGTTTACGTGGCGGCATAATCAAGTTCTGGGAGCGCTAATAGAAGTTATATCATCTCAAGTCTCACTAATCAACAAACAGCCTGTGAGACCTAGCGAACCCAAGGGTCAGTTTTGCCAGAAAGGCAAATGTCCAACAGGAAAAAAACACAGACCAAATATTAATAATATGAAATTATTAAATGGAGCAAAGGATTGGAAAGTTTCAGCAGATCTGAAGACATCTTTGAAATTTCCAGTGCACATCCTCCAGACAGACAAGCGTCCTGACATTTTGCTCTGG
Organism: Ascarosepion bandense; assembly: GCA_037127315.1. Taxonomy (NCBI): domain Eukaryota; kingdom Metazoa; phylum Mollusca; class Cephalopoda; order Sepiida; family Sepiidae; genus Ascarosepion; species Ascarosepion bandense. The sequence continues at coordinate 886,470 of JBBBDQ010000732.1, forward strand.
TCTGACTCTAAAAAGAGTATATTTCTAATTGAACTTACTGTCCCTTGGGAAGAAAATTTTTCAGAGGCCCATGAACGAAAGAAAAATCGCTACGAATTCGTGCGTGCCGAATGCATAGAAAAAGGATGGACATGTAATGTGATGCCTATTGAGGTTGGCTGTCGTGGATTTCTAGGACACTCCACTATTTCATTTCTTTCGAAAATAGGCGTCACTGGAAGGGATTTAAAGAAGCAAATATGTCGCCTTCAATCTATTGTTCGACAAGCGTCATGCTGGATTTGGCGCAATTCGAAGAAATTCGCAAAGAAAGCATGACGTCGTCTACTTCTTCCGTTCTCGTTCTGCTCTTGAATTTTAAAAAACTGTTAAAGCGTTTTCATCTGTCTCAATGTGCCAATTGATTTTATTTTTCTGTCATTTACTTTGCCCAGTAGCGATTGCTGCTGGTGGTGCCAGGGGTGGCAGTCCCGCTTTAAACCACCGAAACTGTGTATTCACCCTTGGTTAGCGGCTGATGAGGGCAAAGTAAATGCACATGTGGTCATTGGTCACATGTTGTATGTAAGAAAAAAAAAAAGAAAAAAATATATATATATATTACACATAACTGAAAATATATCTGTAAAACGACAATTTGAACAAACACAACATTTTCACTTATCTTATATATCTATCTGTGTGTGTGTGTGTGTTGATATATATATATATATATATATATATATATATATATATATGTGGTGGATATAGGCACGGAATGAGAAGGCCGAGGTCGAATTCCAGTTGAATTCGTTGCATTCACTTAAGGACAAATTTACTTGAGAAAAGCTTAAATCCATCTCTTCTCACTCCAGCTATGGGTTAAATAGAAGGACAGACTTGGTGGTCAACCAATCTACCGCAGCAAGAAATGGAAACCAAATGCTGGAAAATCTTCTGAGTAGTCAGATGCGTGTGTATCACTAATAACTAACATGTTGTCTGTGCCCCTAATGCATTCATAGACAAGCGGTCCCTTCATATATTAGGAATTGCTGCTAGACAAATTTTCCTATTGACTATTCTGACTGATCCATTGACGAAAGATTACCTCTAGTCTTTTTCCTCAATCTTTCAACGTTCACCTCTTTTTCACTTTTCTTTTCTAATAGCCAAATTTGTTTAGCCAAATGACAAATAATTTTGCACGGACATTTTCTGTTTCCTAGACTGCAAGCGTGTCAATTGCTTTTTCGAATGTATCGGTTGAATAAAACAACAAAAAAAGAAAAACATAATACGGTTTAGGCACTGGAGCTGGTCATTTCAAATGATCAATGGCAGGAAATGTCCGTTCTTTATATTTGTACCGAAATACCGATTTTTACGTTTTGTATAAGGCGCAGGTTTTAATCAAATTTCGCAGTTAATTAAGCACCTGCATGTTGCCTCCTTACATTAGAATTTGGATAAAGTACAAAGAAAGCACGCATCATGATACCAAGGTATTGGAACAAATACGAATTCTGTAAGAACATTATTATTTTTTTAATTTTATTTTTTTAATCGTATCATCCCCAGCAAGGCAGTAACGCCACTGATGTGCACGGGGCTACATAACAGTAAAAAGATTAACCAGAAGAGAATGAAGATAAAGACGAACCAGTTAGAAAGGAGCAAGAGAATGATAGGAATACAGGTGTGATGACAGTTGCAAAGGTGGAGAGAAAGAAAAGGATATACGAGGTGGTGAAGAAAGAACTAGAGTCAAGTGGTTAAGAGATAAGTATTGACATTGCATTTAAATTCCTGGAGGTTGTAGCCGTTAGGAAAGAAAGAATATGGAAGCAAGTTCCACAGGCGGGAAGTGCGAGAAAAGAAGCTGCAGGAGTAGAATTGTGTTGTATATGTAATAATAATAATTATAATAATAATTATTATTTTATTAATTATTACGTTAGAAAATGCGAAAAACTACAAACTTCTAAAAAATTGTACATCATGTCTGTCTGCAATCCATTTCCATCCTAATTTTGAATTTCTCCCCTTTAGCCGTTCACATTGGCTCTTCCCTTTCTACATTTTCTTACTTATTTTTCTCTTCACTTTGTATTTCTTTAGTGTCTTTACTTTTCCTCTTTCTTTTCTTTTTCTTGATTTCCCATCTTTTTATACTCTTTTCTTCCCTCTTTCTTTTTTTCTTTATTAATATCTTTTTAACTTATGCGGAAGTGTTATTTTTATTTAAAATATAAGGCATGTGCTGTTTTCCTATAATCAATTTTTTATAAATTTTTTTATTACCATCATTGTCAACTATCTTACGAGACATTGTTTTTTCAATGTCGAAACAAAATGTACAATTATGTAGTAATTTGTTGTTTGTCACATGTTCTAACGTAACAAATAATAATAAATATTCGTTGCCCTTTTTATATTGAGCACTGTTTGAATTTAATGTTTTGAACGTTGCAATTTTATTCTTCGTTCTTATTTATTTGTACACACACGCACACACACACACACACACACACGGATAGATAGATAGATAGATAGATACATAGATAGATAGATAGATAGATATGAACAGATTGCGATAGATAGATAGATAGATAGATAGATAGATAGATAGATAGATAGATAGATATGAACAGATTGCGATATATAGATATGAACAGATTGCGATAGATAGATAGATAGATAGATAGATAGATAGATAGATAGATAGATAGATAATGAAGAGGTTGTAATAGATAGATAGATAGATAATGAAGAGGTTGTAATAGATAGATAGATAGATAATGAAGAGGTTGTAATAGATAGATAGATAGATAGATAGATAGATAGATAGATAGATAGATAGATAGATAGATAGATCGTGTCGTGAGGTAGTTGTCATAAGAGGATGTGTTTGCTGTGCTGTCTTTAGATGAATCTTTGAGTATATTGGAGCTATTTTTAAAACTAAGTATGTTTTTGTTTTGTTTTCATTTTTGCAAGGGTTCTGAAGAAACGTGGGATATGCAAGACGACCGACAAAAATTGGCGGAGCGAAATATATCAGCCATAACAGATAGACCAAGTCAGATACTGATTCTTAAAAAACTATAAAATGTCTGTAATGAAAATGCCTGATATGACATTGACTTCAAGAAGTTAATTCATACTGTTAATATTTTGTGTGGTTTCTTGTAGTTTGAATGATTTTCTGAATGATTACAAATCCTTCATTATCTTCACAGATACTGGAGAATATTTCATGTTTGGCCTCCCACAGTATATGGTTGCATGGAATCTTCTGATGAATTCTACTCATTTGTTCATCTAATATTGGATTCATGATTTAATTCCGGGATCTCATCTGCCCAATCGGTCAATAAGGTGACGCATTCATCGATCAGTCTATTGTGTTACATTCAATCTGAGATATGGAATCCTGTAATTCTAAAAGATTTCGCCTTCATCCAATACTGGTATCAAATATTATTAATAATTCAGTAATACGATGTATTTAGCATTACTTCAGCTATCTTCATTTTCAACCAATTTTCTTGAACCATTTCTTTTTATGAAGCCCTGGGAAGTTTTCTAAAGGGGTACGAAAAGTGCGATACTGAGATCCAAATGCGAATTAGCATGGTCAATGGACATTCCAGAAGCGTAGTAGAGTACTGAATGATAGGAAGATTTTGCTGGAAACAAAGAACTGAATGCTGGACAATCTCATCAAAGATGACGAAGAGACTGAATGTAACTGAAATGTGGTTCTAGAAAAGGATGCTAAGGATATAATGGACAGAAGATGTGAGCCACGACGCAGTTTTGAAGAATATGGACACAAAAAAATTCCAGCTGAATATTTGGAGCCATGTAATTAGAAAAGAAGGCTTGGAGAATTTGATGATCACAAGACGAATAGAAAGGAAAGAGAGACAAAGAGAAGCAACGTATATTTGACGGACTTGAGCAGATGGATGTCAGAGCGGGAGTTAAGTAGTATAGCAGGAGAAGGAGTGTTAATAACTGCATCGGATAAGGAAATGTGGAAGGACAAGATCGCCTACGTCCTGAAGGGACAGGATACATAGAAGAAGAAAGCATTAAACTTTTACCTCCTTTCGCCACTGTTTTCTTTCTGGAAGGTGAATCATTTTTCTCACCTAATTCTCCTGACAAATTGACATTAATTAGAATTCAATGTCCATATGTGTCTTCTCACTGAATGTATTCAATCTGTACAGCGAAACAATTCTGAGAAAACTGGAAGTCATGCTTGGATTTGTCAATAGCGGCCACAGTCTCAATAATATAAGATAGGTTGGTGCCACAGTGCTGATAGCAGCGACGGAAAGGCAAAAATGAAGCAAGAGAAAGTAAGAAGAAAGGACTAAACATAAACTACAAGAAAACTGAATGCATTGTCATCAGGAAAAAAGAGAAGTTCAAAATGCCAACTAGAGGTCAGGATTACAAAAACCAAGTAAATAAATTTAAATACCTGGGAAGTGTTCTGAGAGGGAACGGAAAGTACGACACTGACATCCGAAGGCGCATTAACATGGCCAAGGACGCATTTCAAAAGCTAATAAGAGTGACAGGAAGATTCCGTAGCAAACAAAGAATTGGGCACTGGACTGTTACACGATATCTGTCCTTCTATATCGCAGCGAATGTTGGACAGTCTCCTCAAAGATGTAGGAGAGACTCGAAGAAACCGAAATGTGGTTTTACAGAAAAATCCTGGGGATATGACAGCCCGAACATTTTGAAAAATGACAATTTTTGGAGAGGATGTAAACGAAAAAGAGACTTATACTTAGCATAAAGAAAAGACTGCTGAAGGTTCTGGGAGAGATAATGAGAAAAGAGGGTTTGGAGAATCTAATACTCACGGGAGAGATAAAGGGAAGAAGAGACAGGGGAAATAATCGTGCGACATACTTGATATACTTGAGCAAGTGTGTGGCGGGGTAGGGTTTGAGAGAGATACCTAGATGGAAACAGTCAAGAGCGACAACGGATAGGGGTAAGTAGATGTCCATGATCGCCTACCTCCTGAAAGGACAAAGTAATTAAAGACAAAATAAGAATACATCTTCAACTAACTAACCATCTGGTTGGTTAATTAGTTGGTCGGTTGAATTGGTTTAGCGACATATCAATTTCTATGGGTTATTTAATGCCAAAATCTAAATATTTTGAACGTAATTTTACAAATACAAAGAAAAATCATTGTTATTAATTCTGCTATAAACAAGTATTGTTGGTAATTTTACTATAAGTAGATATTGTTAGTATTTTTTGTATTTATTTAAAACTGTGCTGCTGGTATTTTTTAAAAAAATGTATTTTTCTAAACTTTCATGTTCGTATTTTTTTTTCAATTCACGATTTGCGCATAGGTGGGACACTTAATAGGTGCTACTAACTTAGATCAAATTGGACTAGGGAACACCATCAATCGATTTCACGCTCCTCACAACCTCCAATCTCCCGATCAGGAGCCTTGCTCTCGGAATGTGATATTATCCCAAACATCAGTGGCCCACATGACTAAATTAAAGTCGACTTGAAATATATTTTTCTTTGTTTAAGGCTGGTTTCTGCGTTGAAATGAATCATTTTAGCCAATAGTCTTGACGAAAGCGCTTAGTGTTATCACTGTCGGTCAGTTAAGTGCTATATGAGATACACGCTTGGGCGATCATGTCTCGAGAGAGACATGACTCACTTGGCAGAAGATTCTCTTTCATTAGGGTGATTTCTACAGTAGGCTTATTGCAAATCAAGGCTACAGAACCAAATATGTTCTGCTATTTAACCAATATCTGGAGAGAGAAGAGACAGGTTAACACGTTTCCCAGGGATATTTGCGGGTAAATGAATGCAACGAATTCAATTAGAATTCGAACTCCCGAATTTCTCATTCTGAGCCGATATCAACTGCATCACAACGCACATCTTAGTGTTATCTACTGACACCAAATTGAACAGGTCGCGCTCATGCACCAGTTCTTTTACTGAGCAATAAATTGCAATATTCAAATCCGAAGGCGTGTTGGGACAATCAAAGATGCCTTCCAAAAAATAAGCAGCGTATTAAGACACAGAAAATTTAATTAGCAACAAAGAAAAGTGTACTGAACTATTACGTGGTATCTGTCATTTTATATGACAATGAATACTGGACAATCATTTCAAAATAAAGAAGAAACTTGAAGCAACTGAAATACAGTTATACAGAAAGTTAATAAATTTTAAAATATAAACTTCTTGTGTATTTAAAATACAATACTTATTAGTAAAAATCAGTAAGGTGCCATACGCTGAGGCGATCATGTCTCGAATGAGACATGACTGACTGGACAGAAGATTTTCCCGCAGTAGGTTGCCATTACTTTCTGCAGTAGGCTGATTGTGAAACCAATAGAACCCAGTGTTTCCTACTATTTAACTCAAAGATGGGGGGAAGCACGAAATAATACCTTACCCAATTATATTTCTGAGCAAGTGAATATCACAAATTCACCTGTAATTTCAACTCGGATCTCTGAATTCTCATTCCGAGCCGATATCCAATGCACCACAACATACATCATAAAACAGCAAATATATCTATATATATCAAAGGCAAGATGTGTGTGTGTGTGTGTGTGTGTGTGCTGTCTGTATGTCCTTTATACAAATCCACAGTTTTTATCCAATTCTTACCAAACTTCACACAATTATTTTTTAAACTTCCGGTAAGGTCATGGGCTACTTATTTTTCCCAATTTTTCGTCGAAATTAAAAATTGATACACCGATATTCGATCAGGTCTGATCAAGATCAGGATTTCAGCCGTTTTATCGTGGTTGTTGCTGCAGAATTTGCACTAATTTAGTAAAATTATAGTTTTTAGTCTCAAACATTAGTTGATTTTTTCCAGACGACTCATTTTCCCCGATATCGGAAATCTATATCCCGATATTCTATCGAATCTTACCAAAAACCAATATTCAGCCATAAATATGGCTCATTTTCTCCAATTTTTTCCCGATGGGTAGGATAAGTTTTCATAAACTTACTTATGTTAGTTTATCCTTGGATGATTTATTTGATTCCGATATTGGAAATCGATACCCCGATTTCCTATCCGGTCTGATCAAAATCAAATTTTCAGCACTTTTTTGTGGGGGTGCTTCGGGTTTTGCTAGTAGTTATAATTGTAGTTCTTAGTCTCAGCCATCATACTATTTACTCAGATGACTTATTTAGCCTTCAAAATTCAGTTTGCGACTGAAAACTTATTTGACATCGATACCGGAAATCAAAATTTGACTTATAACCATTCATTTTTCTTTCATTCTGCGGTTTCGCTTTGACTGAAAACAACTATTGTCTTTTTAGTCTTTCATGCCAACGCCCAAAGAGTCTGAATTCCAGAACCATGGATTAGTTTTAAAGCTTTTATTATACCCGAGCAATGCCGGGCTATAGTGCTATTTAAGTTAAATTTGTAAATTTTGATTTGTAAATATATTTTAAATTTGTAAATATATTTAATTTAAATAGAGAAGAATCATTAAGTTTCTCGCATTTAAATTTATACACAATGTCAGACATTAGATCTTGCAACACAGATCTGTGTTCAAATTGACTCTGCTTTTGATATTTTCATTTAAGTGTAGACCTACATGTATTTTTAGACAGTAAAAAATAATATAGAAGAGAGCATGAGTAACAACTATTTGTATGCCAATTTTCGTAGCTGTGGGAAAATTATAAGGGGAAACGGGCCGCCCCACTTAAGGTAAGTTTACAAGAACATCGCAATTCGAGGGGAAATAGAAAATCAGGCATAACTGACCACATATGAGTGGAGAAAAGAGATCACCGACCTTTATGGGATGAAATTGAAATAATTAACATAGAACATCTTTGGAATCTGCGTAAACTACAGTATCAGCGTATATGCTAAACAACAAATATTTTCTAAGCCGGCCAAGCATAGAAATGAATACAATATGGGAACCAGTAATACGGAGTGTTAGAGAAAATTATCAACTTCAAAGATTGCAGAATGAGATCTGATAAAATATGGTTCCTGAGATATTAGTTTTGTAAGTCTCAAAAATTCATACACTGTTATCTTCAAGGACACATGGCTCAAGGAAGTGAGTGAACATATAATCTGTCAAGCCTGAGTTTGCTAACCTATTTCCAACTTTCTCTGAAAGTTAGAAATAGGTTAGCAAACTCAGGCCCTCGGCCACGATGGCTTATGATTTCATGCTATAACTACCATCCAAGAATGTCTGCCCATTTTTGCTTAAAATGATCGTGGGTTGAATCGTGCTATAGTTTTTCAAAAACTACCCCACCCCTAAAAGCGATGCTATCAAGGTCACCTTCTGACAAGGTGAGATTCGAACCCAGGCCTCATGGTCGGAAAGTGAAAGTTCTAAGCACTTATTGATAGTCAGTCAGTTAAGTGTCATACGTGATACACGCTTGGGCGATCATGTCTCTTTCGAGACATGACTGACCGGGCTGAAGATTATTCCCCAGTAGGTTGCCGTTGCTTTCTGAGATAGACTGGTTGCCAACCAAGGCTATAGAACCCAATCTGTCCTGTTATTTAACCCATAACTGGAAGGAAGAGACAGATTAATACCTTTCCCAAGGATATTTGAGCGTAAGTGAATGCAATGAATTCAACTGGAATTTGAACTCAGTCCCGAGTCGATATGCACTGCATCACAACGCACAAGATACTGTCAAAATTGGAATGAAAGGTGGTAGCTTTACATGTTCTATACAAAAATAAATCCTTTCATAGACTTGCCATATTCTTAGATCCACGTCTACAACACGATTTCCGATAGACATATCTTTATTTATCTTTCATTATGTTCATATGCAATTATCTAATATACACAAAAATATAAACTTAATGGATGCATACCATCTTTTTTGGTCACGTATTTTTCTATTACTTGATTTTATGCCTCCAATGCAGACGTACGTGTATGTAGTCTTTAAATAGAAGTACTGCTATGCGTTGTGGCGCAGTGGAGGATGTGCGTTGTGGCGCAGTGGATATCGGCTTGGAACGAGAAATCGGGGAACCGAGTTCGAATTCCAGTTGATTTCCTTGCATTCACTTACGCGCAAATACCAAGCGTAGTTGCGCGTAAGTGAACACAATGAATTCCAACTGGAATTCGAACTCGGCTCCGATTTCTTATTCCGAGCCGCTAACCACTGGACCACAACGAACGTCCCTAATAATAGCATGAAAATAACAAGAAGCGCCAAATGGAATCGGCTTGAGATAAAAGAATAATAACAATGTATACAACTTTAAATTAAGACAAGACGAATCACAAAAAGTCATTAAAGAGGAGATCTGTTAATGGCCGTCAGTTTTATCTTTTACTATGAAATGAAAAACAAATCAAGTAAAAAGATGGAATATATATCTGTAACTATTTTTTTTTAAACAGATAAAAGAAAATTGTTCAATATCATTTTGAAAACACCTTTCTAAAATAGAATTTATTAAGGATCCTTTTCTAATAAATAACTTTATCTAAACTTATTTATAAATGGAACATTCTCTATGTGTGTATGTGTGTGTGTGTGTGTGTCTGTGTGTGTATGTCCGTTACCTATAGACTCCGAAACAGCTGAACCGATTTTCTTGGAAATTTTCACAGTTGTGCTATAAGCGTCTGCGAGTGTTCTTAGCAAGGTTTTGTGTCGAGGTACCCTCGATAAATATCGAAAATCGATAATCGAAAAAATCGCATTATAGAAGGAGTTGTCCGATTTCAATCAAATTTGATACACTCATAGACAAAGACATATGAAACGATATTCAGAAGTTTCAAGGTTGCAGTTCTTACAATAGTGCAGAAAATCGATAATATATATATATATATATATATATATATATATATATATAAAAGGTAAGATGTTTGTGTGTGAGTCTCTTTATCTATCTGTATGTCCTTTATAACAATCCACAATTTTTATCCCATTCTCCCCAAACTTCATACAAATATTATTTAGGCTGAGTCTCAGCTTTAGCACCATGGATTAGTTTTAAAGCTTTCATTACACCCGAGCAACGCCAGGCTATACTACTAGTTTAAAATAGACGCAAGTATGTACTAAAAAAAATGGGTAAATTTTTGTTTTGTTCCCCGAAGGCCTTTACTCCGTCAAATCTTTCCTAAAGTTCCTTAATTACGTGCAAATATATATGATGAAATCAAATTGATTATTGTTTATTGAAGAAACCTACCATTTTTCCTGTTTTCGACCACAAACAAGTCGGACTATATGTCACCCCTTACTACCATTTTCATATGTGATTCACCGCTGAATGACTTGGGGCGTAGGATACTTATTACGGCCCGTTTACTTCTTTTGAGCGATTAGTCCGCGATTTGTTTGGGTTCGGAAATCAATTTCCGCGCATGAATAGCAAAAAGGAAGGCAAATTAGCCGAAAAATCGCCAATCTACGTGTGAAGACATTCAGCAGTGAATAACATGTTTTGAAGCGCGGTTATGGGGTGAGATAAACAGCGAAAAGAAGTTCGATAATTTTCTGGTTGTAAAATTGAAAAAAGTTACGTGTCATCAATAAACAATTATGGATTTGAGTTCAGCATTTACTTTTGCAAGGAAATAAGGATGTTTTCGAAAGATTTGAAGGAGTAAAGGCCTTCGGGGAACAAAACAAAAATTTATCAAAAAATGTTCCACAAGAAGAGGTACAAAAATAAAAGCTTTCTTTGCGAGGCATCTAACGCGTTCTTTTTTTTATATTTTTTTGTTAAAGTTATCACATATTTCTTTCATTTTTTTCTCATCTGCCTTTTAAGAATCACAGTAAACGGACACCATATTGAAAGATTTAAGAGGAAGTCTCATTCGCGGCTTCTTCGTTATTAGCGACTCTATCAAGAATCTACTATCGCTTGTCCCTTTTTTTCATTTTTAATGTGCGCGTCCTTTTATTTCTCACTTCTTTCATGCTTTTACTTTTCATTTTTCTTCTCAGTCAGTCAAGTGCCATACGTGATACACGCTTGGGCGATCATGTCTCGAAAGAGACATGATTGACTGGGCAGAAGATTATCCCGCAGTAAGTTACCATTGCTTTCTGCAGTAGACTGGTTGCCAGCCAAGACTATAGAACCTAATCTGTCCTATTATTTCACCCATAGCTAAATGAAGAAGAGATGTATTATATTATTAAGTATTAATTAGTCGGGGATCAGTTTATTACTTCATAACAATATAAAACTGATCCCCCATTTTATATCCAGTAGATCATTAAGCGTTAATTATGTTTTCAACTATTATATTCAGTCAGTTAGTTAAGTGCCATACGTGATACACGCTTGGCCGATCAGGTCTTTTTCGAGACATGACTAACTGGGCTGAAGATTATCCCCCAGTAGGTTGCCATTGCTTTCTGCGGTAGATAGGTTGATAGCCAAAGCTATAGAAGCCAATCCGTCCTGTTATTTAACCCATAACTGGAGGGAAGAGACGGATTAATACCTTCCCCAAGTGTATTTGCGCGGAAGTGAATGCATGGAATTGACGGATTAATACCTTCCCCAAGGGTATTTGCGCGTAAGTGAATGCAAGGAATTCAGCTGGAATTCGAACTCGGCTCCCCGACTCCTCGTTCCGAACCGATATCCACTGCACCACAACGCACATCACTTTTGTTTATTTTTCATTTCTTTATCTTTTTTCTCTGCATCGTTCTTTCTTATTCTGTTTTTTTTTTGTTCTCTTTTTCTTTTTAATCTGGCTCTCTTTAATTCGTTCTTGCTGTCTTCTTCCAACTGTAAATTCGTCGCTTATATTGCTTTGTTTCTTGTGGTGATATGTAAATGTCTGCCTAATTAGCATAGGTAAGGTAAAGAGAATATGCATGTGCCCAAGCAGTTAGGGGAAGAGCAAATATTTTATACGGGAGTATTGTATTTTGACCGGATCAGGATTTTGCTCTGCTGCTTATTATGTTAACTCAAACCACGGAAGAAGTGCATTATCCTAGGTAGTAACTCTCCTTTGCGAGGAGAATGAGTTTATAGGCTAGCGTGCCCAAAATAGAAAGTTCAGGAGTGCCTTACAAAATTTTACCACAGTACTGCCAATAAACCAACTCGACCTTGTGTGTGTATTTTTATATTTTTATGTTTATTGTTTTTTTTACATAAAGCAACGCAGTACTGCCACTGGGGCATAGTGAGGCTCAGGAGACTACATGAGAGGAGAGTGAAAAGAAAGAGGAACGAGTTAAAGTGAGTGTCAGAAAACAGTTAAGAGAAGGATGGGAATGCTAGAGTGATAGAGGTACGTGAGAATAGAGCAAAAACGAAAAAGAACAAGAGACAGGGGTTGTCGGAGAAACGATAAGAGAAAGATGGGAATCAAGGAGATAAGAGATGACAATTGATGTTACACTCAAACTCTTCAAGATTTTAGCTATCATGGAAGCAAATATATGAAAGGGGGTTCCACAGACGGGCGGTGGGAGAAAATAAGCTGTTAGAGTAGAAGTAGCAGTTACAGTTTAATCTTTTGACTTTAAAAGGATGGGTCCTAATTAACCAGTCTAGTAGCTCAAGCAAATTCACGTGGAGGAGGCACCAGGGAGCTAAGTTCGTCTGAGCAGAAATATTTGTAGAAGTGACAGAAGAAAACCACATCCCGTCGGTGAAAAAAAGTCGAGTGAAAAAATGTTCGACTACATTGCAGATCCTTGTTAGAATTTTTTCGTGAATTTCATGATAAATAGCTTGATCGCTGGACCAGATATGACAACAGTTATGAATGCACGGTTAGATAGTAGATTTGTATATGTGCAACATGGATTCTGATTAAAAAAAATAGAAACTTCCTGGCCCGACACAATGATCCAACCTTCCTAGCCGTAAATTTAGCTACTAGTTCATTGCAGTCATTCCACTTGAGGTCAGTGTGAGGCCGATGAGTTGCATCATATTGCTTTCAGGGAGACTAGCATAATCCATGCTGATGGAAGGTAGGAGAGAATTGTTTATGGTGGCTAAAGAATAGCAGATTCATTTTATTGCGTTTGGTCGTGGGCGTGCGTCTTTATACCGAAAAATATACACGAGTACTCTAGTGTGTCTGGCAAAGGAGTTCGTTCTTCAGACAGTAAAATATTCTTAATACCCAAGGGACCATCACCTTAAGTATTATCTTCCCTACTGAAAGTGGCTGGGTTTATTACTAGTGAATTAAGTCAATGAGTTCTCTCCTTACTAGGCGCCTCATACTATCGGCTCTGTACCACATCTCAGTAACGCTTAACCTCTATTTTATGCTTCGACTAATCAGTGGTTGCGACATTTTATTTTATGGGTGACGGGTTGGCAGTCTTCTTGTTAAAGCTTCTGTTAGTAAGAATCACCAATTCTTCGGTAGCGCTTACCGAGGCTTCTCTGATCTAACAGTCGTGTAACAGTGAAGTATTTGTAGTGCCATGTCGCGCATGAGTAGGTGTCTCTGCATGTATTTCCCCGTGAGGTTACATTATGTTTTAGTCTTAGCCACCTACTGGCCAACTTTTATAACCATAGACCAGGGGTCGGCAACCTTTTGGAGAGTGAGGGCTTTAAAAGCTATGTCGAGTCATGAAGGAGGGCCAAGCATCTATGGCTTCAGTGTCATCGAGAAGAACCATGTTATTAAATATGTGAATAAGTTTTCTGTGTGTTAGAAGAAAGCAAGGATTCAATATAATTTAATATCTAACGTGAATTTTGTTAAAAATATTACATCTAAAAAATAAATGTTTCATAAATCAGTACTGAAAAAAAATTCAATTAAAATCAGTTGAAAATAATATTTTATATTCATTATAATGTGTACGCTAACAGAAAAAGTGAAAGTGAGGCCATACGCTAATTTTGGCGATCCTTACAAAAAAAAAACAAAAAAAAAGCAATAAAAGTAAAACAAATTTATAGGTAAAAGGGGGCTTACAGCCATATCAGGTTGAATACAGCGGTTCTCGCTCGATCACCAAAGTTAAAAAACGTTGAGCCTGGTCAGTACTTAGATGGGTGACCGCTTGGGAATACCAGGTGCTGTAAGCGTTTAGTGACGGATGTGCGTTGTGGTGCAGTGGATATCGGCTCAGCAAAGAGAAATCGATGAGCCGAGTTCGAATTCCAATTGAATACCCTGCATTCACTTAAGCACTGGTAGCCTTGGGAAAGGTATTAATCCATCCCTTCCCTCCAGTTATGGGTTAAATAACAAGAGTAGGACTTGGGGACCCTGCTCTTAAAAACAAATCCCAATGAATCTTAATACTCGAAAAGAAAAAAGTATTACTAGACACAAAACTTATATAAAAACAACAATAAATTGTTGAAAGAAAAAGGTATTACCAGCAATAAATAAATAAAACATTTAGTTGGCAATAAATGATCCGCAGAGGTTGATATGGCATAAAAACAAAACAATCAACCAACAACCAGGTAAAAAAAAATATTTTTTAAAAATTTCCACGCAATATAGTCATATTATCAACAGTCACTTTAGTTTGGTTTACCTATATTTATATCGTGTCCAGAGTAAGGTGACGGGCCGGACAAGATTTCCTCGAGGGCCGGATGTGGCCCGCGGGCTGGGGTTTGCCGACGGATGTCATAGGCGATAGCGATAATCATTTGTGCCTTTTTCTACTTAACACAATCCTTTTTGTGTCACATACAATGAAGAGTAAAACGTGTATATCAGTAAACAAAAATCACCTACCTCCTCACCCTCTCTTTCTTTAAAATTCGTGGCTTTCATTCTAATTTCTGTAGTGTCAAATTTTCTTTAGAAACGGTCTCCAGATGTTTTTCCACTTTGGGAAAGTCATTTAAATTCTATTGCTACCAATGAATTCAGAGTTCCATGATATCCTCCTCTTTCCTGAAAAGATTCTAGACTAAATATTTGTGGCGTCAGTGTTTATATTCAGGAAAATGTCACAATTGAAAAAGTATTATCTCTTGAGTCTGCAGTTGATTCAATTCATAGCTATCTCTTTCACCTTTATAGCTCTTCTTCTCAGGACCGCAATATATTAAACACAATTTCTGATATTAAAGAAATTACTTTTTTTTTCTATATTCATCCGCGTGCTTGATGATTTTGATGCTCTTGATGAAGATTAAAATCACCAAACACTAAAATAGTATCATAAGCATTCTAATGTTACTAATGTTGTGAGTATTCATTTTTTTTATTTCTCAGTCTCTCAGTCAAATAGTAGATTCCCCACTTCTTGCTCTTGTAAAGTATAACACTTTCCTCTTGACAATTCGGATCACGCTGTAGAATATACTGATACTTCTTATGAGTCATATATTAGAAAGAGAACTTCTATTCAAACTATTTTTTGTAACCAGTGTCCTGATTGGGATTAATTTCGTGACTTTCTTCGAGACGCCCCTTGGATTGATATTCTTAAAACTCTTACCTATTGTGCCACATATTTTCCTTCTTGGGTTAAAGCCGTCATTGATGTTTCTGTACTTTCTAACAAATAATCCTTGTCTCACATCAACCAGCAGAGTTGATATAGCCGAAAAGAATCACATTTCCAAAGGTGTACCATCATGATAGATCCACTCGCTACAGGTACTTCTTTGTGTCTGCTCGTAAAAATTGTATGCGTGTCCTCAAAGAGTTTAAATCTTTGTTTTTTTTATATCATTTCACCCCGAACAAGGCGGAGATGCCACTGATGTGCGGGGGGTGAAAGAAGATTAATTAGAAGAGGGAGAAGAGGAGTACAAGCCAATTAGAAAAGAGCAATAGAAAGATGAGAATGCAGGTGTGTTGACAGTTTCAAGGGTGGGGAGAAAGGGAAGGATATACGGGGTGGGGGAAGAGCTAGGGTCGAGTAGTTAGCAGATGAGTGTTGACATTGCATTTAAATTTCCGGAGGTTGTAGCCGTCAGGAAAGCAAGAATAAGGGAGCGAGTTCCACAAGCGGGAAGTGCGAGAGAAGAAGCTGCAGGAGTAGAATTGTCGACTGCATTTGGCTAACCTAACTGTGAATGGGTGAGACCCAGTTGCCAGTCTGGTTTCACGAGTAAACCCCTGTTGAGGAGGCACCACTGACTTGAGTTCGTCTGAGCAGAAGCCATGAAAGTATTTATAGAACAGAAAAAGGGAGGACACATTTCGTCGGTGGGGAAGTGGCTGTAGTCGAGCCGCCAAGTCAGCACCTATCACGTTACTGACTCTCCTTTGGAGCCTGTCGAGAACACTAAGGTGAACGGCAGGGGCGCCTGACCATAAATGGCAGCAGTACTCCATGCAGGGTCGAATGGTAGACTTGTATATATGCAGGATGGATTCAGGCGGAAAAAACATCCTGGATCGACACAGTGACCCAACATTCTTAGCAGTGGATTTAGCTATGGATTCGATGTAGCGGTCCCATTTGAGATCAGAAGAGAGGGTAAGACCAAGGAGTCACAGTGTTTTGTATTCATGGAGGGTCGCTTGGTCCATGCTTATGGGAGGCAGGAGAGGTTGCCTGTGATGGTTGACAGACAACAGCTTGGTCTTAGACGCATTGAAATTGACAAGCCACTTCTTGCCCCAATTCACCAAAAAAGTGTAGCTCCCGTTCAAGGTCAGCAGCGAGATTATGTCTGTCCACCACGCCAGCTTTCTTAGTGATGCGGGAGTATATTGTGGTGTCATCTGCGTAGATGCTTACTTGGGACTTGATCTCATCTGGGTGGTCGTTGATGAAAATAAGGAAGAGCGTCGGGCCCAGAATAGAGCCCAGGGGGACACTGGCATTCATGCTGTAGGATGAAGAGTCATGCCCATTCAAAACGACCTTCAATTTGCGGTTGTTTATAAAAGATTGGATTAGATCAAGCAGGCGTCCGATAATACCGTAACCCCGCAGCTTGCAAAGAAGGCCAGAGTGCCAGACCCTGTCAAAAGCCTTGGAAATGTCCAGAGCAACCGCACGAGCCTCGCCTGATTCATCGAGGGTCTGGAGCATGTACTCTGTAACTGTTGTTAGCATATCGGCAGTGGACCTGGCAAAGCGGAAGCCATATTGCCTGTCAGAGAAGAGTTTGTGGGCAGTGAGATGTTGAACTATTTCAGCATTTATTATGGCCTCGAACACTTTCCCGAATATCGGTAGAAGACTGATAGGGCGATAGTTGGATGGATCCGAGTGTTCACCACAATTCTTAAATACAGAAACGACTGAAGAGAACTTCCAGCATGCAGGAAAACAGGAAGCAAAAAGACAGTAGTTAAATAGTTTAGAGAGGACAGGGGAGAGTTCAGGAGTGCGCCTCTTAAGGACTATCACCGGGATTCCGTCGTCACCGCTCGCCTTATGGGAGTCGAGTTTTGAAATTACTCGGGATACTACTGTCGGGGTAATATATACGTCATGCATTTTAGCCTCAGTTCTAATAAGGAAGTCGGGTGGGTGTACTCCAGATGAGTCAAATGTGGAGTTGGATGAGAATCTACGGGCAAAGCACTCAGCTTTGTCCGCAGATGACGTGAGAACTTCAAATTCATGGATTAAAGGAGGTATTGAGAATTTGCTATTGTTCAGCACTCGTTTGCAAATCCTCCAATAGTCCTTGGAGCCGAACTTGCGGTCAGATGTGCACTGTCGCATTCTCTCAGCAAACAACCGTTTGGCGTCATTTAGGGTTCTCTTGCACTCATTGCGAGCAGACGTGAACAGGCGCCTCTTGTGATCAGATGACTGTCTCCGGAATAGACGGAAGTAATGGTTCCTGTGGGCAATGGCGGCCGATCAGGCAGGAGAGAACCACGGAGAGGAATGGGGTTTTAGGCAATACTTCCTGGTAGGTATGAAGGCATCAATGTCAGCTTTCACCCATGACGAGAGCTCAGAGGCACAGTCATCAACTGATAGGTCAAACACTTTTCCCCAAGGGACGTCGCAGAGGAAATCGCGAAATGCATCCCAGTCAGCTTTATGGTAGCGGTTGGGTGTCCTGTATGAAGGAGGCTCCTGGAGAGAGTGAGAGTGGAAAGAAATACTGAGAGACAACAGCATGATCGGAGTTGCTGAGCGGGCAAAACTGCGAGACTTTACAGGCGTCAGGTGCAGAGGTAAAGCATATATCTAGTAGTGAGGAGTGTCCAGAGGGAGTGCTTGGGTAGCGAGTGGAGAAGTCCACCACTTGCGTAAGGAATTGGGAAATAGCGAAGTTCATGGCCTGGATGCCTGCTAGGTCAGTAACAAAGTCTTTAAGCCACTCAGAGTGATGGGCGTTGAGATCTCTGAATACAAATATGTGAAGTGCCATAAGTGATACACGCTTTGGGCGATCATGTTTCGAAAGAGACATGACTGACTGGGCAGAAGATTATCCCACAGTAGGTTGCTTTTGCTTTCTTCGGTAGACTGGTTGCCAGCCAAGGCTATAGAACCCAATCTGTCCTGTTATTTGATTCATAGCTAGATGCATTATATTATTAAGTAGTAATTTTATTTTTATTACTTCATAACAATAGAAAACCGATCCCCCACTTTATGCCTAGTATAAGTGTTAATTGTTCCCAACTATTTTATTCTGTCAGTCAGTTAAGTCCCATACCTGATACACGCTTGAGCGATCATGTCTCTTTCGAGACATGACTGACTGGACAGAACGTTATCCCGCAGTAGGTTGCCATTGCTTTCTGCGGTAGACTGGTTTCTAGCCAAGGCTATAAAACCCAATCTGTCTTATAATTTAACCGATAACTGGAGGGAAGAGACGGATTAATACCTTACAGCAATAATCTATTGAAAAATAAATACAGGTATTTTCTCTTTTTACCAGTTATCATCTGAGTCATTTAAAATCTTCTTAGTTTTGCACAGTTGAGCGAATAATTCGCTAGATATAAATTACAATAATAATATCTGTGAGTCGAGCTCGTTAAGTATAACATCATAGAAAGACACACATTTGTATGAAATTCTTCATCGTTTATACGCTCAAATCATATAATAATTCTGCTTGTTCTTTCCTTAGTTAGTTAGTTATTTCCTCCGTCCGTTACACCACTGAAGAAAGATAACACACTTGCTCTCTATACAAGCTTTTCCTTCCCCTCTATCTTTTTATGATCTATAAACGCTACTCTCCTCAGCCTTTCTCTCACGTTTGCCAAACAGAATGGTAGTAAAGAGTGACAGAGTAGGAGGAGAGAGCTTATAGTATTACCACCGTAGCAGTAGAAGCTTAAGCTGGTGGTTGTAGCAGTAATTTTTTGTGTAATGTACCATATAGTAAAAATAAGTAGGTTTGTTGTCGTATCTCTCGACCTAATAACGAAATTTCTGGTCTCTTTTATACCCTTGGCCAGTTGGTCTTTTCTGTTCAAAATGGACACAGGAGCCATGGTTTTAGAGTAATAATTTTTTTTTTCTCTTTCAAAATTTCTCACAAAAGAGCATACAGTATTTTGGTTACGGTCTGTGCATACGCCGCTTAATATAATATAAGATTATAGTAAAGTAGCTTCTACGGACATTACTTTTATATATATTTAAATAAAATTACACTCGTGTTATCGTTATTTTATTATCCAATACCTTTATGTTTGAAGACGTTACTATCATTTGTAGTATGACAAAGTAAAGTTTTTTCCAGGAAATCAAAATCATCCTTCCGTGGAAATTCCACGGGTTTAGCTAGTAAAGAATAATTCTCATGCTTGAAACAAAGAATTATTTTTCGCTCTTCTGCATCTCGCGTCCGGCACAGTCTAAAACCCAACAAGACAGCGTCCTCGTCTAAACTTGACTTTAGTCCTTCAGGCTTAATTTGATCTTAAAACTACCGCTTGAAATTAAGTATGTTCTTTTAAATATGAAGAATAAACAAATTTTTGCTAAAATACTTCCACTACGCATAAATTGATGGTTAGTACGCCCGCGGTATAGGAAAGCATAAAAATAAATATACTTCATTAAATAATATCGCACTTAGCATAGAAACGCCGCGTTTTCATCAAACGTTAAACAGACATTCATTTAATAACGTTTTTCAAACTAGGATAAAATTATTTGTGATAAAATATTCGTATTTTTCTATTTTTGCTCATTGTTCTATCGATGACAGTTCCTTATCTATCTATCTATCTATCTATCTATCTATCTATCTATCTATCTATCTATGCATGTTCATATATGCATATATATATAGCCCATTCAGTCCATTTCTATGATAGTGATATCACATTCTTTTAATATCTGTTAGTATTTCTATCTAGCCACATTTCTATCTATAGCTATATCCATTTCTACGCATTATCTATCTCAATATTTGCATATATATATATGTGTGTGTGTGTGTGTGTTCATTTCCACTGTCTGTCTCATTCTGTTCATATCTATCTATCTATCTATCTATCTATCTATCTATCTATCTATCTATTTTTTCATTTTCTATCTATCTATCTTATTTTTCATTTTCTATCTATCTATCTATCTATCTATCTATCTTATTTTTTCATCTATCTATTTTCTATCTATCTATCTATCTATCTATCTATCTATTTTCTATCTATCTATCTATCTATCTATCTATCTATCTATCTATTTTTTTCTATTTTCTATCTATCTATCTATCTATCTATCTATCTATCTATCTATCTATCTATCTATCTATCTATCTATTTTTTCTTATTTTTTCTATCTATCTATCTATCTATCTATCTATCTATCTATCTATCTCATTCTGTTAATAACTGATACTTATTCTATCTATATACAGCAATGTCTGTTTCTATATATTATCCATCAATGTCCATATCTTTTGTCTATCTATCTATCTATCTATCTATCTATCTATCTATCTATCTATCTATCTATCTATCTGTTGTGGGGCGTTACCCACTTAACCATGGAATCTTCCTACCAGTATATTAACTGAGAGTTAATCACTCTCATGACTTCAGTTCAGCTCAGCTCAGCACAGTCTGTCTGTCTGTCACTAGTAAGCCAAGCGTATGTTTACTCTGGTCTCTTGTATCTATTTTTTTTACTTAATATATGTTGTTAACTATACCACCTTGATTCAAGTTATCATTTAGTAGTCTCATTACCGGTAAACATCAAGTGGCGACGAGGATTTCGAACATCAACTACCAACGAGGTTTTCGAACAGCAAAGAATACCCCTCCTCATCAACTAGCGAACGGGAACTTCGAAAAACTAAAAACCAGTTTCACATCCACAGCAACGAACGAGGATTCGAGCTAGTGTACTAAAAGCGACTGACCAAGTGATAAGCCCCCACTCACATTAAATCTCTCGACAAACTTCGAAGTACCAAAATAAATACCCTATGTAAACCAACTTGCAACTGTTATAAAAAGAGAAAAATAAAAAATAAAACAACGCCAAAGGAATTCAAATCAAAACGCCACATCAGGAAATAATCTTCTAAAATTTTCTATTTTACGACAAAATATACTTATTAGACAGTTCCACAGATTGAACATCTCAATCTAATTTGTTCCAAATAAGTTTTCTGTATTTTTCATAACATAAGCTTTTAATGTTTTTGTTATTCGTTAATGTTACAGCGAAAAATACTTCACCTAAAATATTCATTTTCTCGCCTGTTACAGAACGTGCTGTTTCCTTTGTTCTTAATAAAGTTGGCTTTTTCAGTTGCCTCCAGGTATGCAAATTAATAATCTTAAGGTCCGACCCAGAGTCGAGCTAGAATTTTATCGTTTTGTTAAATATTTGTACAATTACGTTTTTCGCAAATTTCCATCTTCTTTATCGCTTGACTGCATCTGCCTAATTTTATTTTTTGGTCTTCTAAACGTTTTAACATACAAGCAGCATGATGTTACATGGTCAGTTTTACCACAATTTTGAAAAGTTTTCTTCTTTTTGGACGGGCAAAGCCTCATCCAGTGTAGGTTTCCGAAGATATGACACGGACCTGGTGGTGAATTCTTTGTCTATTCGTAGTATGCTTGTCACGATATTTACTTTTCTCTTTTTCCGGTGAGTATTGTTTTGGTCTACTCTTAATTTTTTTTTATATCAGCGACTCCCGACTTCTCGATATTTCTAGAGTCACATTTTACGGATACGACCCTCTGGCAGTCCTCTGCCAATTTTTGGAGAGTTAGACTCGGCTCATTCTCTAATTTTGTCAGCACTCGGCGCATAGTTTCAGCGTCTCCAGCTGAGACTAAACCCTGGGCAAAAATCAGACATTTGAAGTCGTCAGCAGATTTGTTAATTTAAGGTCATTACAGTTTATATTTACTGTAGCCGCAAATGGCAGATAGTCCTGCTGATCCTCCTTGAATAGATTTAGGTACTTCCCTCTCTTATGAAAGAGTGACGTGTTAGGCTCAAATAGTTCCGACAGTAACTTAACTGTTTCTGAGAAATCTAAGTCCGTTGTCCTTTTGGGGAGGATAAAGTCAACGAACCTACTGTGTTCTACGGTACTCAATTTTCTTTGTAATAGTCGCACGTTTTTTGAGTTTGATCATTCTTTGCAATCAACGTTGAATAAATTTCCGTACCGCCTGTTGAAAGCATCGAAGGTTTTTCATCTTCGGGTACATATTCGAAAGTGTCCATGGTACTCCAGATAGTGCCCTGGGAAAATGCAGTATCGTTCTCAGATGTTTGTTTGCCATTTTACAATTTGTTCAGTAACTCTTCCATTTGACTTTGACGTTCCTCGCTTTTTTTAAAGAGCTTGCTCTTGGAAATCTTTCTACTGTTTATGAAGTTCCACAAACAGTTGTTGCTGTTGTTGTTGTCGTCGTTGTTGTTGTTGTTGTTGCTGTTTTTGTTGTTGTTGTTGTTGTTGTAGAAGTAACCGCTCTTTGGGTTTCTGCTGTCGTTCGTCACTTTTTTGCTGATTATCTAACTGAGCTTTCATCAATTGGATTATTACATTCTGAAAATCTTCGATTTTTTTATTTCAGACTAAAACGACTAATTTTTACGTGAAAAACAAAGAAAAGAAAAAATATTAACTGTAGTTATAGTTTTTTGTACGTACGCCAAAGAAGAGAGGCCACAAAAAATCTACTTACAGATTTGTTTTCTGTAATACCGTTGTTCCAAGCTTGTAGCAGATTTTTCATGCGACATTTATTATTGAAATTTCCGACACATATTTTTTTACGTCGCCAAAATTTTAGAAGGGACTTGTAGATGTGGCGTTTTGACTTGAATTTGTTCGAAGTTGTTTTATTTTTTTATTTTTCACTTTTTATAAACAGTTGCAGGTTGGTTTAGATGGTGTACTTTTGGTACTTCAAAGATTGTCAAGAGATTTAATGTGAGGGGGCACCTATCACTTGGTCAGTCGCTGTTGGTATACTAGCTCGAATCTTCGTTGGTTGCTGTGGATCTGAAACTGGTTTTTAGTATTTGGAAGTTTCCGTTCGCCAGTTGATGAGTGGGGATTCTTGTTATGAACTCTTATTTGCTGGTGAGTTTATTTCGTAGGGTATTCCATGATGTTCGAAATCCTCGTCGCCAGTTGTGGACCGGTGATGGGACCACTAATTGATAACTCGAAACGAAACACGGTGGTATGGTTAACTACATATATTAAGTAAAAAATAGATACAAGAGAACAGAGCAACCAAAAGCTTGGCTTACTAGTGACTAACAGACAGACTGTGCAGAGCTAAACTGAAGCAACGATTGTGATTAACTCTCAGTTAATATACTGGTAGAAAGAGTCCATATTTAAGTGGGTAACGCCTTACAACACTATCTATCTATCTATCTATCTATCTATCTATCTATCTATCTATCTATCTATTTCTGATTTTATCTATCTATCTATCTATCTATCTATCTATCTATCTATCTATCTATCTATCAATTTCTGATAACTATCTATCAATTTCTGATATCTATCTATCTATCTATCTATCAATTTCTGATAACTATCTATCAATTTCTGATATCTATCTATCTATCTATCTATCTATCTATCTATCTATCTATCTATCTATCTATCATTTCTATCTAGCTGTTTATCTTTCTTTTTTCTTTCTGTTTATGTTCATACCGATTTATATATCTATAAAATGCAACAATAAAATATGGATCTCTACTCAAAGTGATGTACTGAGTAACGCTTACGGTATAAATCTCGTAAGAAGAATAAATAATATTTTTACTGCTTTTAACTGGTTTTTATTAGTTTCATAATACTTTTAATATCGTTAAACATATTTGCAACTAGAATGCCCGCAGTATGACTGTACTATATCCAAGAAAACTACAACCATTTCGAGAAGATCCAATTCAAGTATATTTCAGGATAATGTCTTCCATTTAATTTTTTGACGAAAACTGAATAGATAAGGGGACAATTAATTTCAACAAATAACGGTATTTTGCTCATAGTTTTCAAACAGTATTTTGACACATTATTTTTACTACAAAAAACGAATGCTAAACAGTTAATGCTGGGTAATTTACCGATGAATAAAGAAGCGAGTTAAAAGGTAGAATTATTTGGTTGTTCGGAAAATAATGTCCGATTTTAGAATAAACCGTTTTGTGTATTAATATATTATTATAATAGGTGCACAAAAATACATTATTCATTTCTAATGATTAAAGTGTCTCTTTGTTTTTCATTTTATAACAATATCTTTCAATATTTAACTTAAAACATTAAACACCCCTCATCTTTATTAGCAAAAACCGATGAGAAACGTTTACTTTTAGGTATGAGTTCAAGCCTGGCTATATTGCTTCTCAAATTGTTAAAAACATTAACACAGTATACGATGAAGGATCCACTTGTGATCGGACGGTACGACACTGGTTATTGAAGTTCCGCAATGGGAATCAGTCCGTTAAGTGCCGTACGTGATATACGATTGGGCGATCATGTCTCTTTCTAGACATGACTGACTAAGCAGAAGATTTTCCCGCAGTAGGTTACCATTCTTTTCTTCGGTAAAAATGGTTGCCAACCAAAGCTATAGGATCCAATCTGTCCTGTTATTTAACCCATAGCTGGAGGGAGAACAAAATCTCACGACAAAGTGACAGATAAATTCGACTGTTTGCGCTTCAACAATTTCGGATAATTTAAAGTTAATTTGCAAGGTGAAGAAACTCAAAGGATTGTTAAAGTAATTGTTCTTTATTTGTCTATACTTATGAGATGATGCTGTATTTGCATTATTTACACTGTTCAGACTGTGGTCGTCATCTTTATTGCCATGTTTACGACGTTTTGGCCGTTATACGTTCAGTCCTTCTTCAGGTGCTAGAGATTTTGAACCGAACCTTCAATTTCGATCACTGGGGTATATTAATCTCGTTCCACGTGCGATGTTACTTCTGGATCCCTTGTTGTGATCTCCTTTTAAATCAAATCTCTAAGTTATCTGTTCATCACTGCTCTAGCTTGATATTGAAGTCACAACTTTTTGGGGCAATTTACTGAAACTAACCAACGTCTATATCCCCTGGGTCACATGTCCTTGAGTGGATATAAGCGTTGGTTATTTCACCGGTAAAAGTGTAGAACCTAGTTTCCAATCTAGTAGCACGCTTAAGCACACGTGGTCGGGACAACGGGGAAGAAGCTCGCCAGAACAGTAGACATTAAAATATTTTTAGAAAAGACAGAGGGAAGATACGTTACGTTGGTGAGAAAATGACTGAAGTAAGTATATTTACTCTACTCCATCACTAGAGCGAGATGTGACACGAGGTCTTTTTTAACGTCGGGAGCTCGACCGCGTACAGACGGGCGAAGGAACAAAAATTCTCCAGTCTCCTCAACCGCCAGTTAAGTTAACCCCAGTGACACTTGGTCCCCACTTTGGTGCAATGGAGTTGCGCGGCCTCGGGTTATTCTTCGCCGGGTCCGAGCATCTGAACAGTTTAATGTTTTTTAGATGCACCTCTATCCCCGCGGAAGGAGATGCAACTGAGCCGCACTCTGTCTTTGAGGACAGAGACGCAACTGAGAGATGATTTTTAGTCCCTACCTGACCAAAAATGTGCCAGGTAAGTAAAATGACTGAAGACGAGATGCCAAGTCAGGACTGATTACATTGCAGATCCTGCTCTACATTTTGTCAAGAACTACGAGATGAATAGCAGCAACCCTAAACTAGATGTGGCAACAGTATTTAATGCACAGGTGAATGTTAGATTTATAAATGTGCAAGATGGATTCTGACGAGAAAAACTTTTGGGTCCGACACAGTAACCCAAAATTCCTTACAGTAAATGCAGTTATCGATTCGATACACTCAGTTCCACTTTAGAATTATGACAAATTTAGCTGAGAAGTTTTCCCTCATCTCCTATATTCAACGGATATTACACCGTGGAACTACTATTTATTCAGGTCTTTAAAAACTTCTCTTAATTAAAATTTATGTAATCCATTAAAGTCAAGGTAAAAGAAAGTGATTGCAATAATACTGAACACAAGAAATCATGAACATTAAAAATAAATAACTACTAACATCAATGAATATTGGTCTTCACTCCTAGAATTGTTACAGTGTTTATTAGATGATGGATATAAAAAATTATTACGTGTTGGATACTACAGCTTTTTCGACGGTGGCGCTTAAGTGGAGAAGTAGAGCAGACGGAGAGAGTTCGTACATACGAAGAAGCTGTCGAGAGACGTTAGCCTGTCTCTTTATCTTCTGCTAGAAAATTCTAGACATTTATGTCATCTTGAAACTTCTGCTAGACACATATGGACACAACATGGTGGATGTACGGATTCGATGGCAAACTCATTTGCAACCGACATACTCGATATGCCAAAATGTCTAGGATATCCCTGTCCCCAACGAGGATTACGGTCAGATTTACCAATCATAAAGGAAATCTGAACATGCTCAACACGGTGATGATCATTTGGAAATTTCAAATTAAAACATAATTAACAAAAATAGACAATACTTTCATTCAAATGTGTTTTTTTAATTTTAAATCCCGATGTTTTATATATATATATATATATATATATATATATATATATATATATATATCAGCATGCAGTGTGGGTATAGAAGAATCGAAATTCGTATCCTGTATATACTGTGGTAGGATAACTCTCGAAGAGAGCTCAAAATATATATGTATACAAATCCATATAGAGCAAATATAAGAAAAATTAAGGCAGACATGGTATTTATTGGTAAATCGGAAGTATAAGTCTATTTCGCGTTGTGGTGCATTGGATATCGGCTTCGAACAAGAAATCGGGGAGCCGAGTTCGAATTCCAGCCGAATTCATTGCATTCACTTACGCGCAAATACCATTGGGAAAGGTATTAATCCGTCTGTTCCTTCCAGTTATGGGTTAAATAATAGGACAGATTGGGTTATATAGCCTTGGTCGGCAACCAGTCTACCGTAGAAAGCAATGCCAACCTACAGCGGGATAATCTTCTGCCAAGTCAGTCATGTCTCTTTCGAGACATGATCGCCCAAGCGTGTATCACGTATGGCACTTAAGTGACTAACTGAAATCTATTTCAGGCAAACCTTCATCAGCTTCCGTCTTTATTGTACAAAGGATTTTGTAAAAATCAGGTCTCATCAGGTAGTATGTAAAGGAATGGAAAGCCACTTTTTTTATATATTTGGTCAGTTGTGTTTGGAGACCCCAAACACAACTGACCAAATATATAAAAAAAGAGGCTTTCCATTCCTTTACATATATATATATATATATATATATATATATATATATATATATATATATATATATATATATAACTGGTAAATATATTTTTATTTGAAGGTAATCAATATTCTTCTCACATCCCGTTTTGCACGGATTTGCAAATAATGAAAGCCCGAGAAATGTTCGGTGTTTAAAATACGTTGGTTGGATCTCGTTAGAAATCTTCCAGAGTATGTACGTCAATTTTTTTCCCCCATGAAGTCATATTTCTTGAACAGACTATTTCTGTCTGCCTGATTCTGCAAAAACAGACATTTATCATTCATTCACGTGCACAATTGTTTCTGAGAAAAGCCTTACTCAATCTCTCTACATAACAGCACAATGATCTGAAATATGTTAGCCCGATATGGATTTCGACTTTACTGAACTTGAATATAGTTACAACAGAAATCGGTTATTTTATGGAGAAATTACAACAAGCACCTGCGCATATCTTAACACGTACCTACATGGAAACGTGTAAGAACACGCGCGCTTACACACACACACACACACACACACACACACACACACACACACACACATATATATATAAATATATATATATATGTGTGTGTGTATGGTTAAGTCTTGAAGGCTATGATAATGCGTTTAGTAAAATAAGGGAAGATAAAGAAGTTGTTGGTTATTACCTATTTATTATACATTAATATTTCAAGATTAAAATCTCATCTTCAGAATGGTAGGAGAGCTTGCATTCGAGCTCGTTCCTTTCAAGGAATGGTCATTCCTGGCTGCTGCTGATGCTGCTGCTGCTGGCATTAATTGTAGTGAGTGTGTGTGTGTGTGTGTGTGTGTGTGTGTTTGTGTGCGTGTAAGTGTGTTAGAAGATGTATGTGTTTGTGTGTTTATGGTATATATATGCGTGATTGATAGTTGTGTATATATACATATACTATATATATATATATATATATATATATATGTGTGTGTATATATATATACACAATAAAATTCAACAGTTTAAGACCACCTCTGTAGTTTTTTTTATAAATTGGCACCAAAACAGTTGTTTTTCCTTGAATTAAGAAAAAATTGTTATACATGGTTAAAAAAGATTGACACGAGATTTTTCATAAGAAATTTTATTATGACGAAAAGAAAAAAGCCATTTATGATAAAATTTTGCTCTCGTCAAATTATCCCCCATTAACCCTGATTACTGAAGCACAAATTTTTAGTATGCGTTGCAAAAGTTTCTCAACGTATAATTTTGTTAATTGATGATAGTTGTTTTTCAATGACTACAAGATTTCTTTTTCATATTTCTTTTTCTTTTTCTTTTTACTCTTCTGACAAGTTTATCCCATGCTAATTCTGTAGGTAACGTAACGCATATATATATATATATATATATATATATATATCTGTGTGTGTGTGTGTGTGTGTGTGTGTGTGTGTATACAGTGCTGTGCAAAAGCATTAAGAGAAGAACTATTTTATCTTTTATGAGGCATAATTACATAAAATAAACAATTCAATTAAAGTAATTTTATTTGGGGCGGATATGCGTTGTGGTGCAGTGGAACGAGAAATCGGAGAGCCGAGTTCGAATTCCAGCTGAACTCATTGCATTCACTTACGCGCAAATACCCTTGGGAAAGGTATTAATCTGTCTATTCCTTCCAGTTATGGGTTAAATAACAAGACAGATTGCGTTCTATAGCCTTGTTCGGCAACCAGTCTACCGCAGAAAGCAATGCCAACCTACAGCAGGATAATCCTCTGCCCACTCAGTCGTGTCTCTTTCGAGACATGATCGCCCAAGCGTGTATCACGTATGGCACTTAACTGACTGACTGAATTTTATTTGATTAACTCAACACATGTTTTAACAAGAAAAAATATTTGTTACAAAATAAATTTAGTATAATAGCTTTTTGCTTTGATCACAGACTTCATTCTGTCAGGCATAGATATTACAAGCTCCTTCAATGTATCTAATGGTATCTCCTGCCAAGCAGCTTGTATTTGTTCCAAAAGTGTGTTTTGTGAAGTAACGTTTGATTTGTCAATTGTTTTAACCAAAATATCCCATAGATATTCAATAGAGTAGTTTCAAAATAACTTGTTTAATAGCAAATAGGAAAAATTAAATATAACTTCTTTTTAAAACATTTCTTTTACACATAGTTTTAAATAATCAATATTTATTACCAGTTTACTTGGATTATCACCCTGTTTTAAATTTCAGTGAGGTTTTTAGGAAAATCACTCCTGTCCTAATACTTTTGCAAACTACCGGTAGTGTGCAAAAGTGTTAGGACAGGGGTGATTTTAAACATTATTTTGAGGCCTCATAAAAGATAAAATAGTTCTTGCCCTAATACTTTGGCATAGTACTGTATCTATCTATCTATATATATATATATATATATATGTGTGTGTGTGTGTGTGTGTGTGTGTGTGTGTGTGTGTGTGTGTGTGTGTGTGTGTGTGAAAAGTGTATGTATATAATTATAAATATCAGTATATATATATATAAATATGCAATTTATTATATATATTATATTGTTTACATATAATCTATGCGCGGTACTTATTTAAAAGCGCTCAATATCAGTGATAGAGCAGACATATTCATATAGATAGGTGTGATCTATATGAATTTATATATATATATATATATATATATATATATATATATATATATATATATATATAGTCATCTGCAGACAGATCTGTTTCGGTGTATCACAGCTCATCAGGACGGTTAGACATCCGATTGCTTTTAACCCAGGATTAAAACCCGACCGAATTGGCGTCAGTCGGCAGTTCTACCTCTGAGCTATAGGCGCTCGGTATTGTGGAGAAGTTAATTATTTAACTGAGCAGAATTATACCGACTTCGACGAAGTTTCTTGAAGGCATCATTGTGATGTGACAAAACTTATTCACTTTAATCTCTATCTCGACAAAAACCTGCTGGTCAAAAAACTTTTATCAGCAAATCACTGAAAAAAACAGTATTGGCAATAAGCATCATCATAACTCAACACTATATATATATATATTTGAAAATATTTTTATAGGTACAAAATTTAATTAAAGAAATAAAAGTATGTAGATTAATGTAACACATTATGAAATAATAGAGAAAAGCGAAGGATTATTGATTATTGATTATTATTTCAATCTTGTGTCCCGGTCACTCTTTTTACTCCATCTCAAGGTGCTGGAGGTTTTATATATCGGGTCCCGCAAAACTTTCTTGTCCAAATTGTTTGAAATCACTATTATTAGCCTTTAGCTCTTTGTATTCATATATTGTTTTTTTTTGTCTCCTCATTTTCCTTCACACACTTCTTTATTTTAATCCCAGTAGAGACCTGACAAGCGGGTGCAAAACCGGTTACTTTGCTTTTGTTTCATTAATCTATAATGCGTAACATTAAGCTACAAACTTTTATCTGTTTAATATATATATATATATATATATATATATATATATATATATATATATATTAGCCATCTACATACAACCCTGTTTTGCTGTATCACAGCACATTAGTGTGGATTGACACATCCACTTGCTTCTGGCCCGGATCGAAACTCGACCGATTTTGTGTCAGTCGAAGTCCCTATCCCTTAAACCATAGGCGGATAGAATCAGAGAAGGGAAATGTTAATGTGTTGTATATAAGCAGTGTATACACACGCTAGTCACCGAAAGAATTCAATTTATTTCTTTCAATTGGAGTATATAGACTAAACTATCGCCCGGTTCCCTCTCCACCCACGTCTATTGAACAGGGGAAGAGGCTCATCTCTTCTTCCTTGTTTAAGATGTGGTTTCCGGCTTTCTCTTTTCCAATATTTTCACTCATACGTAGTCCTCTGCGCTTCAGTGGCGTTACCGCCTTGCTCGGGGTGATATGATTAAATATATATATATATATAAAATAAATTTCGATGTTCAAATCAGTTGTATGGCCATTTCTAAATGAAATCCCTAAGAGAAATTTCAGGTAAAAAATGTATACATCAGAGAAAAGTTATTAATCCCACCCCTTAATTTTTCTGGAATTTAATTTTTTCTGCGATGTATACTTTTTTTTAACTTCCGCCGATAATATATCTTGGTTTATATTGAAATAAAGAAGTTGCCGATGATGCGTGAAATTTCTGTTAGGGATTTCATGTAGAAACGGCCATACAACTGATTTGAACATCGAAATTTATTTTATTTTATAAGTGGCGCTGAAAATTTAAATATTAATTACACTGAGCCCTCTACCTTGATCATTTATTTAATATTAATGTAATTAATATTAATGTAATTAATATTAATTAGGATCGGTACTTTGGAATTTACCTTCCTGCTTTTCCTTTTGGATTAAAGTTTTATATCAAATATATATATATATATATATATATATATATATATATTATTAGCCAGTTATTGATATATATATATATATATATATATATATATATATATATATATATATTAGCCAGTTATATATATATTATTAGCCAGTTATTGGTGTGAGTCAAGTTAGACCAGTAAGCTGTTGTATCAAAAAGTGCTCAATGCATATTTAATGTATTGTTTCTAATTATTTTAATTAGAAAAATCAGTTAATTATCCCTTTTTTTTTTTTTTGCTTTATTCTTTCTGAATGTCCAGGCAGTTTATATTAACTGGTAATGTAACGCTTTTTCGATCGCATAACATGAACCTCCTGAACGCATAAGCGGAAGTTTAAAATAACAGAGAGGCTGGTCAAGAATTGTAAACATTTTCAGCTTGGTTTGTACAATTCTAAAATATATTTTTTGAGGTGTTTACATCCGGAGATTACTTCGGACTTATCATTTTGCAACCTTTTCTGCAGATATCACCACCGTTGCAAGATCTGTCCGTTTTTTAATTCGCTGCCGGTTACATATTGGCTTTTACCATTTTTTTCTCTTGTACCAAACTTGCCAACCACGGGTTGAACCTTTTTTAAATTCTCATTTTGATTTATAAAATTACTAGCAGTATAAGCCGGCGTTGCTCGGGTGTAAAGAAAGCATTAAAACTAATCCGTGGTCCTGGAGCTCGGAATCTGCCTAAAGAATATTTGTGTGAATTTTGGTGAGAATCGGATAAAAATTGTGGATTTGTATAACGAACATACAGACAGATAAACAGACACACACATTAACATCTTGCCTTTTATACATATATATTATCGGTTTTCTGCACTATTGTAAGAACTGCAACCTTGAAACTTCTGAATATTGTTTCTTATTTCTTTGTCTATAAGTGTATGAAATTTGATTAAAATCGAACCACTCCTTTTATATCCCGATTTTTTCGATTATCGATTTTCAATATTTATCGAGGGTACCTCGACACAAAACCTAGCTAAGAACACTCGCAGACGTTTATAGCACAACTGTGTAAATTTTCAAGAAAATCGGTTCAGCCATTTCGAAATCTATAGGTAACGGACACACACACACACACACACACACACAGACAAAGTTTCATTTATAAATAAGTTTAGACTAGATTAATTTTTAACCTGACATTTTTATTACATCAAACATCATTATAGCCACCGTTCAATAAAAACTGAGGTGTCTATTTCAAATACGAAGTGTCCACTATGATATGTTATAAAGCAATAAAATGTCGAATTAAAAACAATTCTATTCTTTTAATATAAATATATTATCTGTATAGGCTTAATTTGACATGGTTTAGACTGATAGTCATTCGCGGTCGAGAGGTCTAAGCACCAGATCACATG